>CAUJNA010002269.1:30000-165000 GCA_963377175.1 Effrenium voratum | reverse complement strand
AGCCAACAAGCGCCAGCTGCAGCCCTGTGAGCGCTTCGGAGATAGCGCCCGAAATGGCGATCGCTGCCAACATGGAGCCAATGCACGGAGGTCTGAGCTCCCTGAGACATTGAGGTATTTCGGCGTTTGAGCTTTGTTGGGTTCTCCTTTAGCGGTTGGGAGGGAACTGCTTTGGAGCCTTGTCTGGGCGGCGATTGTGCTGCGTCAGGTCGTCTGAAAGGTTGGGGATTTTTTTTGATCCTTGCCTGGGCGGTGCCAGGTGTCCCAAATGTTGGGGCTTTGGAGCCTTGTTTGAGAGGTGCTTGAGCACAGCCTGTTTTGGATTTTTTGGGGAAAGTAAAAGGCAAGGCGTCGTTTCTGGGCGTGGCGTGGAACCTGGCTCTAATGGCCTCGTGGATTTAGGGCTGCGTGGGCTTGGGGTTGGTTTGGGGTTGGTTTGGGGCGAGCTTCGGGTTGGTATAGGGTTTCGCGTGGGACTGAGTTCGGCTTCGGGACCTTTCTCCCGCTGTTCGTTGGCCTGCAACACTTGGTGGGCTGTCCTGTCCCTTGCTTCTTGGCACGCGAGGCTCTGGCCTGCGGACGCTGTGTCTCGCCATTTTGACAGGTCGCCTCCAGCTGGTTCCTTGCCTTGCCGGCCCCCTTATTGTCTTGAAATAGGCAAATTCCAAAAATGGCGGTTGCTCCTTTGGCTCCTGTCTAAACCACCCGAAAAGGGCACCCGCAAAAACAAACACACCCGTTCCTGAATGGCCGAGGCGCAAGGGTTGAGCCCTTGCTCTTTGGCGGCGGCGGCCGCGGGCGCTGGGACCTTTACCTTTGCCCTTTCCCCTGGACATGCGCCGCGGCCGACCGCGGGCCGCGGGCCAGGCAGCGGCACCTTCTTCACAGCAACCGAAGTGACGGAGCTTCGCCTGGCTGGGTACAGCATCTAGGGATAGGCCCAGCAAAACGTAAGCTAGAGCAACTCAGCTCGCCCAGCTGCCCTGAAGCAAACTGGCAGCCTCTGTCGCAATTCTTCACGCGCGCCATGAGGGTGCTGCAGATCCAACGCCGACCCTCGGCCTGGAGATGCTCCTTTGGAAAGAACATGATCCGGGACAAACCGGCTTCTACGTCACGCGCCGGTTTTGGTCGCAAGCGGGGATCACAAGGTATCCTGGTTTAGGCTTGGTGCAGGCTGGGCTTCAGGCTTTTGTATGGTTCTTTAGTGGGCTTCAGGGTGGGTTTAGTTGTGTTTAAGCTGGGTTTAGTGGGGGTTAGGATTGGTATAGAGTGCGCTCGAGGTGGCTTGCAGAAAGTTTAGCGAGCGTTGGTTGAGTGTTGATATATATATATATATCGTGGCTCAGGGTGGATTTAGTTGTAGTTTTCAAGGCATGCTTAGTGCTGGGTTTTAGGATTGGCAAAGGGTGGGTTTAGGGGCAAAAAGCCCCCAAGCGCCAAAAATCGCCGAACAAGCCACAAAATCTCAACAAAAAGCCAGCCTGGAGAAAAGGCAAAACAAAACTGGCTCTCCAAAGAAAGTCATGCGTCTAACCTGCTGATTGAGGGGCCCTCCGACCGTGTGAGCGACCAAGTGACCGACCGAGCAACTGACCCCGAGGCACCCCACAACCGACCACAACCCGGCCCGCCAAATTTAGGAACAAAAATGGTTTTCCTTGAGCCCAGTTTGGGTGCCCGAAAGTCATCCTTGTGCTGAGGCCACCGCTCAGGCGGGCTTTGTGCTGGCTTTTTTGATTTCACCGCTTAAGTCGAATGAGCGGTCATGAAGACCATTGGGTTCCCGAAAGCCATGGATAGGCTGCTGCAAAACTCTGGCCCAGAAACTCAACACTGGCTGGTTGTTTGAAATCAAAGTTTGAAACAAAAAGCCAAACTGTTCGGAAACCAAGCATTTCTCCGTTGCGAAGGAAGGCCTAAACGCAAAACCAGCCGCTTCAAGGGCAGGCCCAGTGAAGAAAGGATCAGCGCCCCAATTGGTGGTTTGGATTTGTGGTTTGAACCAGGTCTTGTAGAGGGTAAATGGGGGTGTCTTTACTTGGGGTACCCCGCCAAAAAAAAGAATAAGAAAGAAACTGGCTTTCCTTTTGGTTCCGGTAAGAATAACAAATAAAACACTCACGAAAAAGGGGAATTCCCCGACTCCAAAAAAGAAGCACCGCGCCACCCAAAGGGGAAACCGAGCCCCACCCGCCCGCTTCGGCTTCGAATGGTCGGTCGCTGGCCTGGGCCTCCTGAAGCATCGGCACGTCGTTGGCGCCGTCGCCTGGCGGCGGTGACGGTGACGGTGACCGCTTCAGGGTTTTCTTGGGGGGGGGAGGAGGTGGGGGGAGGGAGGAGGGGAGTGGGGAGGAGGGGGGGAGGGGAGGGGAAGGGGGGGTTGGGGGAGCGGGGGTCCAAGAAGATCTTGGGGTCTAAGATGGTGCAACAGGGAATGAGAAATGGAATGAAGCCAGAGATTCCCGAATAGAGGAAACCACCATCGTTCCCTCATTCCCTGCTGAGCACCAGCAAGAAGAGAAGGCGGGTCTGGTTTTTCTCTTGGGAGGGAAGAGGGGAAGAGGGGAAGAATAAAGTCGGGAGAGGGGGGGAGGCAACAAACCGCCTCAACTT
This sequence comes from Effrenium voratum, assembly GCA_963377175.1. NCBI lineage: Eukaryota > Dinophyceae > Suessiales > Symbiodiniaceae > Effrenium > Effrenium voratum. The sequence continues at coordinate 162,384 of CAUJNA010002269.1, read as the reverse complement.
TCGGGGGAGGGCAGCTGGAAGCCTCGCGGTCTTTTCTTGATGGCTCCGGAGTGCTTCGGAATATTCGTGGGCGAATGAGGAAATGCAGCGCACACTCTTCAAAGAAATTGGGTCATTTCTTCAGCTGGGTTTGTCGTATTTTCACTTAGACGGATATCAATTGCTGGACATTTGGGGCACCCTCTGGATAACAATACATTCCCTGTTCCAAAAGCTGACTCCCATTTTTGCCTGAGAGCAACCTCGACAAAGCGTCTGACTTCTGAGGCGTGTTGACTGGTGTGCATTTGCGGGCGCAGCTTTCGATCCCTTTCGTTGGAAAAGGAAGGAACCGCCGCCTGGGACCCTCAACGGGATTCTAAGATCCCAGAGGGTCCCCGGCGGTCAAGACTGCACCCCATGGAACATCAATAACATCAACGACCAAGTCTGAAATTGGAAAATCGAGATGGCATATCATAGAGAACAGCCCCACACAGTAGCCAAGAGGAACCAGGCACACAAACAAATAGAAAAAGCAGGGAACAAATGTCCGGCCTGAATCCACAAAAGATTAGTTTTGGGCTTCGTACGGAACTTCCCTTTGACTAGGTCCTCCAGTAGAGAGGTTAGAATAGGGGTACCAACTGTTTCGGTAGTCTATTTTAGGGGAACCCTCCCCCCAAAAAAGAAACAGGTGAGAAGGGCACCTGGCTTGGGACCTAGTTGAGGTCGCAAGAAGGCGACTGTCTGAAACGTTCCCAGGCCGGCCATTTCAATGGGGTTCTTGGGTCCGACCTCTGCCAAGAAGCCCAATACAAAAGGGTCCCCCAGAGCTCTGTTTCCTCTACAACATCATTTGCTGAAGTCCCCTGAGAAAAATGAATTGGTCAACGAAACATATGTAGTGATACAAATTCCCTTTCGAACCAGGGGAAATTAAAACGGAAACTTAAGCAAGTGGAAGAATGTCCGTAGATGATCCCCCCAAGAGAGCCAGAAAGGCGATCCAAAAAAGGCACGGCTCGGAATGCCACTCTACCCGCCCAAACACCAGAAAGGGTCGCTGGGGTGCCCTCCTCAAGCAAGAAATCCCGGCACAAGACAAAGCCCGGAAGGGGTGTTGGGGTTATTTTGAGACAAAGCGAAATGGAAATTCAGGGGTTCAAATGACATGGTGGCAGTGGCGCTAAACACATATTGTGGGGGTTCATGACCGCCAACCATCTTTGCGGGTGGTCCAACCATCTAAAAGCACGGAAACAAACCCTGGTTCGCAAAAGGTTTATCCAGAACCATAAGAATCAGAAGGGCGGACATCCGCACTTATTTCTGGCAGGGACTGTTCTCTTCTCAGCTTTTCACTTACCCGGGTTGCGATCCCGGTGTCCTTTTTGCGCCTCGATACCATCTTCCCCCCATTTTAACACTTTTCACACAAGCAACAAAGACCTGTGGTTGTTTCACAAAAAAGAACATCACCCAACAAAAACGATCGCTTTCTTCCTTAAAGCAAACAACATCGCCCAACAAACACGATCGCTTTCTTCCTTGAAGAAAAGAACACCCTCAACAACAACCATCGTTTTATTCCTTAAAACAAAAAAACATCGCCCAACAAAAACGATCGCTTTTTGCATAAAAGCAAACAAACATCACCCAACAAAAACGATCGCTTTCTTCCTTAAAGCAAAAAACATCGCCCAACAAAAACGATCGCTTTCTTCCTTAAAGCCAAAAACAAAACAAAAAAGATCGCTTTGTTCTTAAACAATAAAACATCGCCCAACAAAAACGATCGCTTTCTTCCTTCAAGCCAAGAACATCGCCCAACAAAAACGATCGCTTTCTTCCTCAAAGCAATAAAACATCGCCCAACAAAAACGATCGCTTTCTTCCTCAAAGCAAAAACATCTAACAAAAACGATCGCTTTCTTCCTCAAAGCAATAAAACATCGCCCAACAAAAACGATCGCTTTCTTCCTGAAGAAAAAAAAACACCCTCAACAACAACGATCGCTTTCTTCCTGAAAACAAACAACATAACCCAACAAAAACGATCGCTTTCTTCCTTAAAGCAAAACACAGCGCCCAACAAAAACGATCGCTTTCTTCCTTAAAGCAAAACACAGCGCCCAACAAAACGATCGCTTTCTTCCTTGAAGAAAAAACACACACCCTCAGCTACAACGATCGCTTTCTTCCTTAAAACAAAAACATCGCCCAACAAAAACGATCGCTTTTTCCTTAAAGCAATAAAACATCGCCCAACAAAAAAACGATCGCTTCTTCCTTAACGCAAAAAACATCGCCCAACAAAAACGATCGCTTTCTTCCTTAAAACAAAAAACCTCGCCCAACAAAAACGATCGCTTTTTGCCTAAAAGCAAACAAACATCACCCAACAAAAACGATCGCTCTTTCTTCCTTAAAGCAAAAACATCGCCCAACACAAACGATCGCTTTCTTCCTTAAAGCCAAAAACACAACAAAAACATCGCTTTGTTCCTTAAAGCAATAAAACATCGCCCAACAAAAACGATCGCTTTTTTTCCTTAAAGCAATAAAACATCGCCCAACAAAAAACGATCGCTTTCTTCCTTAAAGCAAAGAACATCGCCCAACAAAAACGATCGCTTTCTTCCTCAAAGCAAAAAAACATCGTCCAACAAAAACGATCGCTTTCTTCCTTAAAGCAAAAAAACATCGCCCAACAAAAACGATCGCTTTCTTCTTTGAAGCCAAAAAACACCCAACAAAATTGATCGCTTTCTTCCTTAAAGCAAAAAACACACCCAACAAAAACGAGCGCTTTCTTCCTTAAAGCAAAAACATGGCCATGGTTCAAAACCGTTTTGGTAGCATTTTGGGACAGGTGCACCACCCATGTTAGAACCTATTGTAGTGGTTGGAGGGATGTTCACTGGGGGGCTAACCGATTTGGGTCTTGACACGTGGCCACATAGGCGCGCGAAAAAGACGGGAATTTGGACCCCGAAAGAATGGGGACCCTCGGGATGTTGCCCGTCCCGGCCTATGGCCAAGGTCACAGGTGCCGGCACCACCCCTCTCCTTCGGGCCCGACGTTGGGGCCGAAGACGGGCCCCAAGTTCGAAGGGTCGAAATGTGTGTTTTATATATTTGCTTGTTTCTCTCTCGATATGTTTCATTATTCTATTTATAATATATATATATATATATATATATTCTGTGCTTTGCTTTTTGTGTTCTTGTTTTTGGGCGGGGGAATGGACCACCCAAGCTTTGACTGGCCCCATGATTTCAGCATAAGTCACCCGCGTTCGGGCCGGCCAACGGGAAACCAACCAACCGCTTTCTGAGCAGCAGATAAGCCCCAGAAACCGTCCCAGTTCGAGGTTTCGCGTTTTTGGGGTCAGACACGAAGCCTAAAAGCAGTCACAAATGAAGTGCCGATCCGCCCAACCCGTGTTGGCACGCTGGAAAGGTACCCCCTTTGGGAGCTGGGTTTAAAGGGAACAATTCAAGAAATATCCATGTTTCTCTTGGTGGGGCCCTTTGAACATGCCACCTTTCTGGGCGTTCCCCAGCTCCCAAACCCTTCTAAGTCCCCCAATTTTGCCACGGTATGAGGATTGGCGTGCTGAAAAAAAGGGTACTTCACGTATGTGCGGTGGAAAGATTTGTTGGGGAGATCGGAAAAAACAAAACATGCAAAAACGATGCGACAATACAGACAGCCCTTTCTACTAACATGGTACTACATATTTACACCAACCCTAACCCTGGCCGTATCTTACACAACCTTTGTGTAAATAGAGTAAACTCTAACCCGTCCATTTAATCACCATTTAACAAGATGTAAAGAGTCTAGTTAGGGTTATAAACCCTAACCAGTCCATTTAAACACCACTAACAAGATGTACAGAGTCCAGTTCGGGTTATCCTTTATCTTACATTAACCCTAACCCTGTCTTTATCTTATGCACTAACCCTGGCCTTACCCTTTCATAACCTATTGCTTGTAAGAGAAAGAGCACTCCGCATCCCGAAAGCCGGGGAAAAATCCGGTCGATGGGCTCAACCCACCAGATTTTTCCGCTCGGCTCCGATGCCCGGACTGCTACAGCTCCAGCAAAACTCGGATGCGGGCCGAATTTGTCAAAGGATTTGTCGGAAAGTAATTTGTTCCAAAGGCGTTCTGCAAAAATGAGCAGCAAACCAAACAAAAAAGAACAGCTGCCTTTTTTAAAGCGAAGCAAAGGGTTGCGCACAGAGCAAATTGTTTAATTGGGAACAGCGGATCTAAGCTTTCTCCACCATGCAGTCCTGACAACCCGCACAACCTCCGCTTTTTGCGAAGGCGACACCTCGGCGGGCCATACCTCTGAGTCCCGTCAAAACAATTGCAGCAATTGAGAGTGCCATTGGGGGTGTTTTACGTGGTTGCATCCCAAATTCGATAAACAATCCTTGCACACATGCAACAACGGACCAAGCGTACAAGCAAAACTAGAGACACCCGCATCTCTGGCATCAAAAAATCAAACATCTTCATAAAACAAAATTGCAAGAGCTATTTGGCCATGCGACCTGCCTCGCGCCATCCACTGCTCAAGCCCTGGGAATGCTCGTTGACTTACGCTCAAGATGAACAGAATCAAACACCTGGAGGGTCGTCAGAGTTGTGGGCCCTTATTGTTGGCATCCCCTCAGGCACAAGGCAACCGATGTTTGACCACCTTGAGATACATGGATGTGTTTTTTTCTTTTCCCGAGGGTGCCCTTTCAGGGTGTAGACGGGGTTTCCCAAAGAAAACGGCTCCCTCCCAGAATCTCACGGGCAGGTTCCGCGCTTCCTGGGGCGCCCCACTCGACAAGCAATAACCACGGAGCAGACCGCGGCAATCTGCGGTTGTGGCAGAAAGGTCTTCGCAGATCAACAAAAACCGGCCAGCCATGAACAAAACAACCCTGCGAAACCTGTGATGCCAAAGTGGTTGATTCCCATCCCCGCGATTGCCTCGTCACTTGGGTATGGGTGAAAAATAGGTACCCAAATGGAACCCTGGTAAATGGAAACATAGACTAAAGCCTGCGGTCCAATTCCTGGTGGTTTAATTTTGACCATACCCACTTAGATTTATCGCCGCCACTCGGAAGTGGCAACATAAACCAATTGATGTCTGTTGAAACCCGCCAGGGAAGATACCTCAAAGACCATCCCTGGCCTTTTCACAGCACCTATGAAATGCAAAGAGGCATGCAAGCCCACTTGAAAGCCAGCTTTCTATGTTCTCACAAGTCCAAGATCATTTCAAACCACCCAGAAGCTAAGGGCATCTAAGGGCTCATTGGCTATGAATCGGGGATTTGCACTGCACTCATCAGTGCTTCTGGATACGGTGGGCGGGGGCGTTACAGGATCTCATGGGGGTGTCTCCAAACAGGGCTACGGCCAACATGATTCCTTTCTTTTCGGCGTCTCTTCCAAACCAACCCAAACGAAATTCCCCAAAACACACACCCTCATTTGCCAGAGGAACCTCCTCCTGAAGAGACCTGCATTCGAGAGTTCCATGCTTTTTAGGACAAGAGAGCGGGGTGTCCTCAAGCTGGGGGGACCCTCGTTTTGTTGTTTGGTTGCTGGGTGAATGTAGATAGCACGATTCCGCCCCCCCCATGGTGGCCTCATGATCCCCTTAGTTCCTGTCTTAATTGGGTTCAGCGGAAAAACAAGATGAAAGAAGAGAAGAAAATTCAAAAGAAGAAGAAAATGCTGATGATGATGATGAAGATGAAGATGACAAAGATGATGATTAACATAAGCATTAACACAACGCACAGCAAACCAAACCAACATATATGATTGTTGCAATCAGCAAGAGCAGGAACAACTAGTGCCAACGGGAATTTTGTCCATGCCCAGTGGCTTCATGCCACCACATGAGTGACAACATAAACACAAACGCAAGATTCACGGAAGTCACGAGTATGCGCTTCACCCTTGGATTTTTCAGCCCCCCTGCCTTGAGGGCCAAAGAAGGTGGGGGCAAGAACGTGGTACCATCACCCTTCCAAGAAGACACTCACTTTAAACTGGCAAAAGGTGATGACTCCAGACCAACCCGAAGGGGGAAATAACTCGGCAACCTGCGCAAACAACTTCCATTTGGCTAAGGCCCCCCCAAAAAAAACAGTAGTGATGAACTCCTTTTAAAACCAACAAGGGAAAAAACATATTCTTAAGCAAATGGGGGATTCCCAAAGACTATTTTGTTAAAATAAAGGGGGATTCCCTTGTATCACAGAAGTGGGCAGAAACCCCTTGATCCCACAACCCTGCAAAGGGGGAAATAACTCGGCAAACTGCACAAACAACCAAATTCAATGCGCACGCGAGTTCGCCGGGCCTTAAGGAAGACCTGCTGGTGGATTCCCTCCGCCGTGCCATTCCTGACGGATTCCCGCGCCAGGCAAAGCGAAGCGAGGGGGTGTAAAGGGTGTGGGGAAAATGGGGATTTTCTGGAGGTTGAAATCCATATGCAGACGTGTGTGACTGAACAACATTTACATTGCTACATCCGTCTACCTAGTTACCACTTTCCAGTTAACATGAATTTACCCAGTCACCCATGTACATGCATTTACCCAGTTATCATTCCATTTACATCCCCGTAACGGTTGCCAGTCCAGTCCGAGACTCAGCACCATAGGTGTCCTTTTAGGGCAAATAGCTGGATTGCCCTGGTAGATGATGAAACCACCAGCTAAACCAGGAATCGCCAATATGAAACCACCAGCTAAACCAGGAATCGCCATGATTGTTTCCCCCAAAACGACCAAAGATGATGAAACCAAAGATGATGAAACCACCAGCTAAACCAGGAATCGCCATGATTGTTTCCCCCAAAACGACCAAAGATGATGAAACCAAAGATGATGAAACCACCAGCTAAACCAGGAATCGCCATGATTGTTTCCCCCAAAACGACCAAAGATGATGAAACCAAAGATGATGAAACCACCAGCTAAACCAGGAATCGCCATGATTGTTTCCCCCAAAACGACCAAAGATGATGAAACCAAAGATGATGAAACCACCAGCTAAACCAGGAATCGCCATGATTGTTTCCCCCAAAACGACCAAAGATGATGAAACCAAAGATGATGAAACCACCAGCTAAACCAGGAATCGCCATGACTTTTCCCCCAAAACAACCACAAAGGACACCTATGCTCACCACGGGTTCAAACCTGCCCCAAGAGTCACGGGCGATCGGCAGCTCCTGGCGTCGAGTGGCACCCGCAGGACTTCCTGGATGGCCGAAGGGCGGTTCAACCAACTTCCGGCAGGCAAACCAACTGGGGCAACCTGCCTGGCGTAAGTGGGGTGACTGTATATTGCATATTCTATAGTACATATTATAATTTGCTTATTGTACATTATATATTATATATAGTGGATGGTTGAAACTGGGGAGGTTGCAAGGCAAGGTTCTCACTGGCGCAACTGGGGTTAGTCCCCACTATACCCTAGTAACCCCTTTGGAATTGGATGCCTTTGCGGCAACACCGCCACATGCCTTCTAACCTGTCAGCTCATCTCCACAAGGGGAGAAGGGGAAAGTACAAACGTCCAACAGACAAGTTGAAGGTCCAAAATCCAGCCAACTAGCGCCGCCCAAGCTAGGAAGCCTTGGGTTCGCCTTAGCCCTACTTGGTGTTGTGTGTTGAGGGTACCCTTGTCTAGGTTCGGTTAAAGGGAAACCTTAAAAGGAAAGCGGTCATTGCGGGGCACCCCTTTGTTGCACATTACCAACTTGGTGGTTCTTCCAGATCCCTCCAGTCAGCTTCCATTGGAAAGATGGGCGGGTTGCAAGTTTGGGAATGCTCTCTTCCTTTTGTTTTCAACAAGTCAATAGAAAAATGGGATACTAAGTCCCCAAACCACCAATGCAAATCACCTACGTGTAAGGTGAATCACGTGGGTCACAATCAAAACCTGATGTGAAACTGGTCTACTCGAAACCATGCAAAGAATACTGATTTGACCAAAAGGGACAGATACAACTATGACATCACAAAGCCTCACCACGTCTATGATCTTTCCTGGTTTGATTCCCTCGATACTAAAACTCAAACTGCCAATCCAGGCTTGAACACCCCGAACAGCTTGAGTTGACTATAGAAACGTGCCAGTCATGATCCTGCACCGCATGTTTGGGAGAAACAAGGCATCAGGAACAGGTATCCTTCCACCAAACATGGTTGCACCGGCACAGCAGTCTTCCAAAATGGGTCTGTGCAATCGAGGTCCTCTGAACCCCCCCCCCCTGTTCGGCTGCGCAGCATGCTTTTCAACGGGTAGGTTTCTTGTCTGTCCTGAAAACGAGCCCCAAACCTGTCCTCAAACAGGAGACTTGCACCGATCTCTGCGGAAACATCTTGCTCAGGGCTTGGCGCTCATAAAACAAGTTCTTTGGACCCAACGGGGGGCTTTTGGTGCAAAGGTCCTCTCGCCCAAGTCACTGCCACTCCCCTGATAGAACATGCATAAGAAAACAAGATGCCGTTCTTTGGACCGCTTTAGGTGGCTTTTTTTGGTGGAGAGGTCCTTTCGGAACAAGTGAACCTCCCCGCATGAAACTCCAAAAACCTGAGTTTCCCAAAAGGAGGTACTTGGAGTTTCAGCAAATTAATATGTAACCCAAGCCATCCAACAAGCAGCTTCCCGTCAAAGAACGCGGGGAACCCGTTTTGCAAGAAGAGGGGGCCGCATTTTGGACCCTCCCGCAATTCTTAACGGAAACACCCAGTCAGATTTGTCCCTGTTCCCACCTCCAATTCTGAGAACATGCTCCAAATAACCCGGCTTTAACCATGGCAAGTACCTCCTTCATCAGTGAGTGTTGGCATCACGCGCCCCAAAAATCAGGGCAGTGGGTTGTGGGTCAAAAAAAAAGATCGGGCAACCCCAAAATGGCTTGCCCTGGTTTTATGGACCCCTTCCCCAGTGGCTGGGAACCACCCGCGACCCTCGGACCCTCGGGCGGCCGGTTCCTCCAGCGCGCGGCCCGTGACGACCAGCGCCACCGTGAGGCCCTTCTCAGCCGCCTCCAAAGAGTCGAGCCATCCGGCGCGTTGCCCCCACATGGGTGGGAATTGGTCGTTTTACGAAGGAGTTGTTGTTTTTCTGCATTGGTGTTTTTCTGGATGGTGCCCGGTTTTTTCTTTGGCTTGGTTTGAAGGGACACCAAAAGGAAACGACACATAGGGCCCCGCCTCTGCTGCCTCCCTCTCCGTGGCGGCCATCCTGGCCTGCGAGCCATGGCTTGCGCAGGATCGGGCCGGGGGAGCAAGGCCTTGGAGGTGTTTTCTTTTTTATATTTATATATATATATATATATATATTTTTTCCTGGGGTGGGGTTTTGGGGTGCCAAGGTATAAGGTAGTTGGTTCTTATTTCGCCCAGAATGCCGCGAATCGTCGGAGAGTGCAACTGTTCCCCCTGGATGTGCAAAAGCAACTCTTGGATGCAGAGTGGGTGGTTCCCCCAAATTGCGGGGCCTGTGTTTGTGCTTTTCCCGGAAGACCAACAGGGCGCGGCTCGCCTGGAACGCTGTGTCGATGTCCAGAATGAGGATGGTCATCTCAGGGCCTGGGCATGTGGCTTGTTGGAGGGTGGTACCATTTTGAGGGGCAGATTTAAAGGGAAGCCAAAAGAAAGCCTCCTTTTCTGGGCTGACCCAGAAGGACTAAAATAGACCGAAACTGGAACGTTTTTCTGCATGGCCCTTTTTAGGTTCCTGAAAAGGAGCGTCCCAAACCCACTGGTTTGCACAGGGATCCTCCCCACCTGGCATTCCAGAGGCGTGGATCCACCCGAGGCCGGCGCTTAGAACACGAGTGCTGAACCCGATGTTCTTGGCCGTTTCCAACTTGTCCTTGGCCCGGCGCAAACGAACAAAAACTCACGCGGCTGTTGCAACTAGAAGCACATTGAACAAACACCTGAGCCAGACCACAACTTTTCTTCCTGGACCGTGGAGCTGCTTGAACAAATCGTAGATTGCCCGAACTTGCCGGGGGGATATATGTTCCTTTTGAAGGGTATTGAGGGTCCAGGTTGTTTTGTCCTACAGACTCGGGGGTTCATGGTTGACCGGCCAGCTGCCGGAGCCCCAAGGAAACCAGAGAACCCGCCCCCGCCGCGGCTCGATCTTAAAGCCGAACCCCAGACAAATGTTCAAGTCTATGGGGGCCCAAGAACCATGTAGTATTCTTTCAAATTTCAAAACCAATCCTTCAAGTCTATGGGTAGTTTGGCTGAAAAGTACCCTGAGGCGTGCCAAAGTTCGACCCAGAGCCAGGCAAGCTATAGAAGTTCCCCAGCCCAAGTCAGGAGCTCGAGTTGGCCCGAGGGAACCATGTGGAAACAAATCCGATCCACAGACCCCAAACTCCTAACACCAACGGCGAAGAGAGCGCCTTGAGGGGCATGGCTGTGTGGGCCATGATCACGGTTGTCTACATAGCTGTTTTGAGGAGTCCTTATCACGGTTGTCTACACTCCTTACAAAGGGGCCCGACTCCGAGTAAAGCGTGACTAATTCGTGGATGGAAAAAAAGGCCCGACTACCCCGAGTAAAGCGTGACAACCCCGTGAATGGAAAAAAAAACCTGCGAAATCCATTTCGCGCCACTTTGAAACCATGACTAAAAAACCACGAGGTTTGTTGGTGACAGGGGAAGAGAAACCATTCCAGGGTTTCACGAAAAACTTCGCGCATCTCTCAGCTCGGCTCGCCGGTGAGCACCCAGAGCTTGACGCCGGCCTGCGAAGAGGAGCCAAGCGGTCAAAGCCAAGGGATGGCGCGCGGGGAAACCCTGCCACGCGCTGCATGAGGAAAAGCTAACCCATGGTGTGGAGGGAAGGAATATTGGGAGTGGATCAAAAGATGATAATTATTTCGGAAAAGGTAAAAGGTACACATGCTTGGGAGGGAAGGAATATTCGCCAGTTGGGGGTTGATCAAAAGATGATATTTCAACCACATGAGAAAAAGTTGCCCGTGGTTTGGAGGCCAGGAATAGGGATCAGCCCCCATTTGCTCCGTTGCTCGCTCATTTGCTTTGCTGGTTCCTGAAAGAAAGTCAGTGCACTGTGTTTTTTTTGGGGGAGGGGGGGGGGGGGGGGCACTTCTTTGGTTGGTTTCCAAAAGGATGCCAGACAGTGTTGCTTGGATTCCGGGAATTTGGGGAAATCCCATTTTTTTTATGTCCAAAACGAAGAAATTGCTCTGGAAACCGTTCCTGCCAACCTCCCCGTGAGAGATCCCCTTCAGCTCCTTCAGGAAGGCGCCGGGGGTTTTCTCCGTGAGGCGAACCATTTTTTCGGATGGCGATGGTTTGCGGACCGTCGGATGGCGGAAATTTCGGCCCTTGGAAAACCCACCGAAAGCCGGGGTGTACCTGCTTGCCAGTGTTGTTGCGTGGTTTCTGGAGATTGTGTTTGGGTTTGGTTTGTCGCTTGGTTGGCTCTTGTTCTTTGGTTGATCTGATGTGTGTCTCCCTTTCTTTGTTTCTTTGTTTCTTTGCTTTGGTTGTTTTGGTTGTTTTGGCTGTTTTGTCTGCTTTCGTTATTTTGGTTGTGTGAACTGGTTTTCTTTGTTTCTTTGTTTCTTTGAATGTTCCCATCGTCACCAGCTTCCACCACGGCTCTGCAGCAAGCTCTCTCGCCTGTCGAATCTTGACGATGGCATCCTCGACGCCCACCTGCGCACAAGGACAAGAAGCACAGCTGGCACCGGAAAGCTGATGGAAAGCACGGCTGGCACCGACCAAAAAGCTTGGTTGCTGGAACGACCCCCCTGCAAAAAGTGAATGACTTTTTGGGGGTTTAGTGGAAAACCCACCTTTATTTCAACCAAAAAGTTAAAAAGTCTAAAGATCCGTTACCCAATACAGGGATCTTTACACTATACACCGGCAAAATGTATCTTTTAAGGAGCCTTGTCCAAGGGGAGCGCATTGCATCCAAAATCAAAATCTGGAGTTGCCATCGGTGGATTAGACTCGCCAACCACACTCTTCCATCCAAGATCTGAATCTGGAGTCTGACGAAATCCACCGAAAGCTGATGGAACTTCGTGGGAAATCCGCTGGAACCCAATGGAATCGGATTCCATCAAAGTGGCATTCCCAAACATCTGGAATCTGACGGAATCGTATGCAATCTGGTGCAATCTGATGCAATCTATGAAAATCTGATGAAAATATGATGAAAATCTGATGAAAATCTGATGAACATCTGATGAAATCTGATGAAGATCTGATGAAATCTGATGACATATGGCCATGGGTCTCAGAACCCCGTCCCAGTGAACATCCCAATCCCTACCAAAATAGGTCCTAAAATGGAGGTGCACTTTCTGACCCACATCCATCTCTCTCGAACTCTGCGCCAAAAATTCGATGAGATCACCTTTCCCTGCCTGCAGCTTGTCCTCAATGCCGGTGATTCCCACAACCTCCAAGGACCTACGGAGCAGAAACTGGCGACTCACGGTCCGTTCCCACGGATTCTGCGCATGCGGCAGGAAAGGCAGGGGCTCAGATGGGAGCGTCCAACAAATGAGCGAAGACTCCCTCGATCGCCAAGTTGCGCTGTCTGACGGGCCTTCCAAACAAAACTCCACATAGACCCGAAAAAGTCAAGGGGTGCATGCTTTTGTCAGCTACCCTTCTGCAGGGTTTCCTCCAGTTCCCTTTTTGCAACCTCCAAAAAGTGGCGATCCTTTTTCATGCGACACCAGCAAATTGCCTTTTCTTTGAAGGGAACTCTCTCTTTTCGGCTCGGTTTTTTTCCCATTGACCCCTGTTTCTTGGCACTTGTTGCCATGGAAACCGCTGTGTTCGCCTCGGTGTTTCCCATAAAAAACTTGGCTGCTTTCTGCTCCCCAGCCAAAAGTTTATCACTTTTAGTGGTTTAATACGCAAAAAAAACCAAATTCGTTGGATCAAAAAGCCACAGTCCTACCATCCCTTGGCAAAAAGCAAAAAAAAAGGAGAAAAAAAACGCCGCGAGGGACGCCATCCGCGCGGCGCGGGACTCGGAAAACCGTCCCAGCCCGGCGCCTCTCGATCCGGTCCGCCACCTCCGCCAGGGCGGCCTCGCGGTCCTCGCGGGTTTCCGGGCCCCCGGTTCGCCCGGCCCAACTGGACGGTCGACCAATGGAAAGCTGTCCAACGGTGACGGTGGACCTAACGACTTGAAAAAACCCGGAAACCGCGGAAAAGGCCGTCTTTTGGAGCTTCCTTTTGGGAGTTGAACCCTTCCGAAGTTGGGCAAATGGGTTTTGTTTATACCCTTGTGGAGCCAACGGACAATCCCATTTCACACCAAACAGTGGCCCAGTCCTCTTTGCATGCGTTTTGAAATCCAGCGTTTCCCTTTTTGTTCCAATGGAGAATGCCATGTCCTGATTCTTTCCCAAAAAGTCATCAAAGCCCAAAGAGCCAAATAGCCATAAAGCCATAAAGCCAAACTCGCCAGAGGCATCTTGACTGCCCCGACTGCTGGTTGTCCTGTTGTTTAGGCTTGATCGCGCCGGGAAAAAAGGAAAAAGGCCTCAACTCGGCAATACAGGAATGGTTCTGTGCACGGAACTGGATGAGAATGGTTCAAACCGGTCGAGAGTCGAAAAAAATGGTTGTTTAAATGCTAGAAATGGGTGGCAGTGGTGAGAACCGGTTGGAACTGGTTGACTTGGAAATGGATTCAAAACCTTGTGCCAAAGTGGTCTTCCCAAAAAAAATATCAAGAATTCTGGGGGCGGAGATCCACACTGATTTTTCGGCTTGGAACTCAAATACGCGGGCGAGACCAAACCTTGGGTTCAACCTACTTGTCTTCCGCTTTTGCCTTCTGTTTCGATCCCAAACCCTAAACCACAGGTGGTTTGGAAAAAAGGGGCATAGACTCGCTTCCTGAGTGGATTGGCCAACAAAAGAAGTCAAACTTGTTGTTTACGTCTAACATGGTCTTCTCACAAAGTTGAACCTCCAGGAACTCAGGGAGCAAGTAGCCTATTAGATGGTTTTGTGAAGGGATGGAAATGGTTGTAGATGGACTCAATTGGTTTTGTGAATGGATGTAAAATTGTTTTCCGCATTAAGTTGTACACGATTTTGCGAATGGTTGTGAACATGGGTGTAGATGTTTGTACGTGGTGATAGAAACACAACCTGCCTCAGGCCCACTGGCAATCCAAATGCTTGACTATCTGCTCACTGAGCAGCAACAAAAAGCAACAAATGTTCCTTTGGTTTCCCTGTAAACCAACCCCGAAAAGGGGGACCAACTCAAAACACCCACACACAAACAAACAAACCAAAAATATAGAAACAAAACAAACAAACAAATGATATCAAATTTGAGGGAAGTCTCTTTCCGTTGGTTTCAAAGGGGGGACACGCAGTGGGGGGAAAAAACAACTGACAGTCTTTTTCCGCCGCGCTCGCCGTTCTCGATGTGTTTTCGGCCCGCGAGACCTCCGCCGGTCCTCCATGGAGTTCTGGGCTTTCGCGAAGTCCGCCTATCGATGTCCCCCAAAACAAACCAACAGGGCGGGACCGAAGCTCAGAATGGGTTGCCCTGCGTCCATTTGGTTAAGATCCCTGGGAAAAAAAAATATGTCCAGTAGTAATGAAGTCCTTCAAAAACCAACAAGTATGGAAAGAATGGAGAAGGTGCCCCTAGAATAACGGGTTGCCCTGGTAAATGGACGCATGCGGTCCCCAGTTCGTTTGATTTGGACCCATGCCCAAATTGGAGTCGTCCAAAACCTCGGTGTGGTAGCAAAAAGAAGAGACAACTGTTTGGCAGCGCACTAACAATGAAAAGAACCAAACCAAAAAAGAAAGACTGAGCAACATGCAAAGAGCAGGGTGCTTCTCAAAGTGGAAATCACAGTAAAAATCAGTCCCCTAGAATGGCTAGTTTCCTTTTGGTTTCCCTTTAAATACCAATCATTTGAGGAAAAAATATGTCTGAGTGTTTTTCAGGGTACCCTTGGTTGGGGTGGTTGAAAACAAACCAAACGAAACGCGGCTGGGGAAAACCCTGTTCAGGCCGGTTTAAAGGCAGGCCAAACGGAACACCACCTGTTTCTGGGCCCTATTTTGACATACACCCAACTCGACCCGCCCAAGTCCTTAAAGCCAAGAGGAGATGCTGAACAATACCTGGAACTCTATTCTGCCACAGACCCATGTTCAGTCTACAAAAGATGTGATGGCTTCCCTTTAAAACCAGCAGGGGAACATAATAATATGTATTAAAAAAATAATAATAAAAATCAGCAAATGGAAGAATACCTGGGACCTCAACTAGGTCCTCCAGTAGAGAGGTTAGAATACGGGTACCCTTTTTTACCTTTTTTCTGTAGTCTATTTTAGTAGGGGAACCCTCCCAACCAAAAAAGGAACGGTAAAAGGGCACTACTGGGGAAACAATAAACATATTTCCAGCAGATTCCCTTTAAAACCAGCAGGGGAAAAATCTACGTTTCAGCGATTGGAAGGTACCTGGGACCTCAACCAGTCACTTCCAACTGGCCCCAGGTCGCACCAAACTTCCGCCCGCCTGCCACCTTCGCAGCTCCTCCTCGTAGATGCGCCGGCGGCCCATGACCAAGGTCCGCAAGCCCTGCTTGGCGAAGACTTGCAAGTGCTCCTGCGCACCGAAAGCGGAAGCGAAGAAAAAAGACGTGCGGATGCCTTCAGGTGGCTTAAAGCCAGGCTTTCTTGAGACCAAAGAAAAAAATGAGATTCCTAACTTGGATGTGACTCTTTTCCAGGCTTTTCGTGCCACCAAAGAAAATGTTGAGGGTGCCCAACTGAGATTAGCTGAAGCCTTTGGCGGGCCGCATTGAATCTTGAAACCATCCAACGGGGCTCCGAGATTCCCAACTGAGATTTGAACTTGCTTGGCGGTTTGGAATTGGTTTCGATGGATCTGCAGAGGCTCCTCACGTTTCCCCTTTTTTTTTTGACTGCAACTCCCGACTTCCACCCATCCATAAAATATCGCCTCAAAAAAGTACCTGACTTCCACTAAGCGGTGCCCCACCCCCATCTCCTGGTCTTGAACAGTTCCCCAGCGGTTGCTTGGCTGTGTTTGCGATTGTCCTTGGCTGTCCTTGGCTTTGGAGGTTGTAGCTGAACAGTGTGTCTTGTTGATTCCTTTCTGTTTCTGGAAACCACCCATCTCGAGCATGTTCGAAAGGAACTCTACACAAGAAGCCCCGCTTCGCAGCCCGCAGACAGCAACGAAGCCCAGGAACCCCCCCGAGCAGCAACAAGCCCCAAGGCGCATACCCCAAAAAGCCCCCACAGAACCCCCAAGAAGAGGGGTGTGGCCGGTGCCTCAACTTTGCAATGTTTACCAACCAGGTGGGGGCCCCTCCAAAAGTGATGAAATACCCCGCTAAAACCAGGGACACCCCCATATTAACAATAAGGGGTTCATTCATCCGGGGTCAACAGCAACCATACTCAAGAAGATGGCTCCGCCAAATTGCGAAGCCCTCAATTTTCACCCCTGCCCTGTCCATTCAACGCGCCCATTCGAAGGCTCGCCTTCTCAAACACCAACAAGCTTGGTTGCTGGAACGACCCGCCCCCTGCAAAAAGTGTTTAACTGCTTGGGGGGTTGAGTGGAAAACACAACTTGATTTCAACCAACAAGTTAAAAAGTCTAAAGATCCGTTACCCAATAAACAGGGATCCTTACATTATACGCCTGAACATTGCCTTGTAAATGGTGGGATTTCCCTCTATCTTGGCGGAAAACAGCAACATGTTTCAACTGGTTGCAAAAAAAAGAATGTCTCTGCCGCAAGAAAAAGAGGGTTACATGTTTTTTGTGTTTGCAGGGCTTCTTTATCTTTTCAGGCGCCCTGCAAAAAAGCGTCCAGCCAAAAACGCCGAGCGCGCCGAGCGCGCCGCGGCAAGAAACGCGCGAAACGAAGGGCAGTCCTCCGGGAAGGGCTGCTTGCGGTCCGCGAGCTTCTGCATCACATCGTCCGCACCCTTGACGAGCAACACCACCTGGGACCCCCATCCACTTATAAATATATATATATATATATATATACATATATATAGATGTATACATATATATATATATATATGTATATATATATATGGTCACTCCCCCCCCTATGATCTACATTTCTATCCATATATATATATTTATATCATAATGTATATATAAGATACACACATGGTATGCAAATCGATCTATTTACACTACAAACAATTATTGGTTGAATATCATGAGCATCATTCATTGAATTCAAACCCGGTGTTTCAGATTTCCCGCGAACAAAAGCCCTGCGCGAGTCCCGAATTTTGGCACGGAAGCCCGGAACCCGCCCTTCCCGCGAAAACGTTGGATGGTTTGGTTGGCGGGGAAAAAAACCTCTTTCGTTCCCCCCCTCCCCTCCTTCCCCTCCTTCCCCTCCTTCCCCCCTTCGTAGCGTCCCAAAAGTTGGCTGAGAGGCCACATGCTCCCTCAGGTTCCCAAAACAGTTCTTTTGGCCACACAACCCTCCCGCAAGGCGTTTCAAGAGAACATGGAGGCCACCAGATACGGAAAGTCCATCCTGGGAGCGTGCATCGGCTCCTCCCGGCCTCCCCGGAAGGCCGCCGCACCACCACAGACTGCCGCTTCCTGGATCCGTCGCTCTGTGCCAACAAAAGGATCTGAAAGCGAGAACATCAAAACACCACCTCTAGGCTCTAGAAATGTGGCTGTGGGTCAAAATCCTCTACCCCTGGTGAACATCAAAATAGGTGGTACATGGGTGTTTATCCGCCCCAAAATGGGATCGGCACAGGTTATGACCCATGGCCATGTCTGTGCGATCCATCTCAGGAGAACAAAAATCAGGGCACACCTCAAGATTCCAGAAATCTCTGTCTCTCTGTGATTCTTGCTTGCTGAAAGGGCACGACAACAGCTTGGCTTCAGCAGCTGTCCCTGCCCTTCTCCCTGCCCCAAGCAGCCGCCTCGCGGAAGTGAAGGCGTTGAGGCCCTGAGCACAGATCCCCGGATTTGTTTTGTCCCGTGGCTCCGCGCTTTTTTTGCGTCAAACCTCTCTGACACGGGCATGGATTCTCAAAATCCGGGGGTCGGTGATTGGTGATGCGTCCTTGTGGCCTCCCTTCCTTTCACATCCCATCTCTAGGTTTCTCAACATGGGAAACACGCCTGTGTTTGGTGGCTTTATCGAGAGTCCAAAGACAGCAACCACGTTTCGTGGGGCCTGGAGAAAACCTCCCAACCTGCGCCCTGGACATGTAGGACACCGAAACTGGAAGCGATTCCGCTTCCATGGGGGGAGGGGATATTCCGTGACAGCGCCGCTCTCCTGGGGACCAAAATATGCTGCGCCCTCCAACAGGCCGCTTCCAATCATTCGGGCTCAGGGCTGTGGGGAATGGAATCCACTTCTGTGATACAACAGAAAGGGCCTAACCCCAAAGACTATCTTCTTCATATAAAGGGGGAGTCCCTTGTATCACAGAAGTGGGGAGAAACCCCACCTGAAGGCCGGCATGCGATGTCTCCTCGGTTTCCCTTGCAAAAACCTGTCTAGACCAGACGCAATCAACCCCAAAAAACGGCCACAGTTGATGGGGGCAACAAGATTACACTTTGCCCAGCTTACCCTAAACACAGTCGCAGCTGGGCAAAAGAGGGGTACCCTCAAACACCCAAATATGGCATTTGTCCATTTCTGGACCTGAAAACCACGGTGACCCCTACAAACGCCACAGCTGCTGGGGGCAAAAAACCCCTCGCTGGCAAGCCTCAAGCGCTCAACAGGTACTAAGTCAGAGGCTAAGAGCTCATAGGTTCTGCTGCCCGGATCTGTCGCCACCTGCCAGCCCCTCCGCCCCCCGGCCCCATCCGTTTGGGAGGGACATGGCCTCAAATGTCCCCAAACCCCCACAGGCTCCCACGGATGTTTTCCCATTCCAACCTAGGGACCCCCCAAGAACCGCGGAAAGGCGTCCCCCTCCAAAAGGAACGGCTTCTCTTCTCACCTTAGCGGGTGCTTTGCCGACGCGCCCAAAGAAGAAAAAAAGAACATCCACCGGCGCGCCACGAAACACAAAACCCGGAGAAAAAAGTAAAGAAAGAAAAATAACACTAACCCCCAAACAAAAAAGCGCCACGAAAACGCGGCAGGAAAAAAAACAAGAAGAATCAAAACGCGACGCCCACGAAACCGGAGAAGAAAAGAAAATAGGGGAAGAACAAAAACAACGCCGGAAAACCGCGCGCTGTGCGAAAACCGCGCGGCGACCGAGCGCCTGCACGGTGAGCCCCTGGTTGGTGCGCCCGGTGAAGCTCCAGCCGAGCCCGGCCATAGCCTGACCGAGCCCCGGCGGCGGGCGGAGATTCTCTTCGGTTTGGTGGTTCAGTCAGGGCTCCCTATATTTCCCCGTCTAAAACCACAAGGGAAATGTAGGGACCCTGTTACTCTACAAGAGGTTTGGGGCTTGGTTTGCCGGTGTCCTATTACTCTACAAGAGGTGGGGTTCAATCCAAACCCATCGAAACCAGCAATTGAGGGCCTGAAAGGTGGCGTGGCGGTTTCTCCTTCGCAAACCAACGTGCTGGGCCAAAATGCTGACCCCGGGGGCTCAACTCACCAACCAAAACCCGGAAACATCAACGCGCCGACCCAAAGTGTGGGCTCGTGTGTTTTGAGAAAAGTTTTTTTTCTGGTAGGAGAAAGGGGCTCACCAACAGCAAACCAGCGCATTCGGAAAGGTCCATCCCGTTGTGGACGCCACTTGCCTTGGCCTCTTCAAACGGGTTCAGCTAGGTTTGGGGGGTTCCCTTGTGACCAGTAGGGTGGTTTGACCTATCACATTGCCACTCAAAACGAGGAAGAGACGGAGGGGAAACCATAAAAAAACCTGGAAGAATCATTCTTGGGGGTCTGCTTTCTTGCGAGTCCCCTATGGGCTTTCAGGGAAACCGTGACTGTTGTCAAGGCAAAGCTTAAATGAGTGTCTGGAAAAACCCGGCAACTTGGCGATCTCGGCCCATTTTGGAGGAGTCCCTTCCAAAAAAAAAAACGTCGCCCATGTTCGAATTTCTGCGCATCAACTGAGCCACCGGCCTCGACCAGCGCGAACTCATCGGGGCTCTCCGCCTGAAAACCGGCAAGCGCGCGGAAGCGCGTTCGAGGTCCGCGCCTCGATTTGAGAACTCTGCTGGCGGAGCAAAACCCCGATCAGCCCATGAGACATTTGGGGGCGGCCGGGGGGAAAGAGGGAGCGGGCCCCTTTTTACGGGAAGTGCAACTGCGGCGGCACTCAAGCGAAGGTTCCTAAAGGAAAACAAGGCCATACTTGGGTGTCTTTTTTGAGGGTACACTCGTGTTCGGTTTTTCCAATCTTCTGCGAGTGTTTTGGTAGAGCATGGGGAGAAAGCTGGAACTCGGCTTCTCAACCTCCATGTGGGTCTGTCTTGCTTGAGGATACCCTCCATTTCTGTGGTTTTAAAGAGAAACCAAAAGGACAAACCACCATTTTGTGCATCCCCCACAAACAAACACACACCATTTGTTGACCCATGCGCATTTCGCAAGCTCAGCGAAACGCCGAGAAACGCGCCTCGTACTTGAGCTTGCCATTTCGGTCTTTGGTGCACACCACGGTGTGCGAAACTGCCAAGACCTGAGCCATGCCGAAAAAATATACGGCAGGGTTGCCCCAAAACACGGGGAAAAGTTCATTTCGCTGCCCGCTGTGTGTGGAGAAATCCCCCATGTATCGGAGCCCCAAACCTATATATATATATAAATGGAAGCAAATGGACCATGGACCAGAGATTTTGACCGAACCTCACCTGTTCCTCCCACTCTGCACCTCCTGCCAAAGGCAGGGAAACCAGACATGGAAGGGAAGCAAAGGAACTTTCCTCGAGCGTCAAGGGAAGCCACAAAGAAACCCACCAGCAGGAAAGGCAAAGCTTGAAAGTCCCATGGTCCGTTTGTTTATGATTATTATTAGTCACCTGAGCGTCTTTTTTTTTTTTGCTTTAATCACCTGAGTGATGTTGGTTCCTCTTTTTCTTTTTTCGACAGATGATGTGTCGTTGACCAATCCAAACTCAGATCGGTCCTTGGGGCTTTCTGTTTGGTGCGCTTTACGGCGCCTTATGGCTGGCTGGGTGGCTTGGAAGGCCAATGGAACACTAACCCCAATTTGGCGGTGGGTCAAACCGCTCTCCTGGTGAACATCAAAAACACGGTGGAAATCAGATGGATGTTCATCCACTCCAAAATGGGATCCCCATGGCCATTTGGCTTGAGGAACAACAGATTCAAATCCAAGGGAGCAATCCCATTCGATCTGAGCCAGGGATTTTTATGAACTTTGGCCCCTGGCTTAGGGAAACTGCTGAAGCATCTCCTATCTTTGTGACGAAATTCTTCGTTTAGGAGCCCTCGGAACGGCCTGTTCTCTGGATGGCGTGAGACCGGCCTCCAGCACAGCATCGATGGCGGCCGCTTTGTCCGCGCTCATCTGCCTCATCGCACTGGAAGCTCGGGATTTCCGTAACTTCCCAACATGCGCGGCGTGTGGTTTTTCCCTGTGGCGGCCCCCCCAAAACAAGCCGAAACAAAGATGACCTCAGAAAAAAGAGAGAAACGCATGCGCCCACAGTGGAAGCTGGAACTGGCGCTGGCAAACAGGAGGGAGCTGCGACTGGTCGCATTGTGCAGCGACCCCTGGCTTGTCAGCCACCAAATCTGACTCTTTGCTGAAGCCCCCAGCACCAGCTAGAAGTGGCCGGAACCAACAAACAATTACCCCACCAACCAACAAATGGAAGTGCAAAAAGGCTCTTTCCAAGAGGAAAGTAGTCTTTCTACAGGGGTCTGTGCACAAACCCATGTTAGCTGGTGGGAGGGTACTGAAACAACAATCAGAGCGGCAGCAGTAGCAAAAAGCAACGAAAAAAACGAGCGGGCCCGACGTTGACATGCGCCCGAGCGCCGCCCTGGGTTGTGGCTGCGCAATCGCAGGCATTGGCAGAAATGGCACCCCGTCACCTATAGGCAGGAATTCGTCTTGCCACAATCACAATCAGTATGATTTGTTCGATAAGCTAAGCCGTAGCCATAAATCATAACCCCAATCTATGCGCTTGCGATTTGGCAGGCGTGTGTGCAGCTCTGAGCAGGCACACCTGAGCGGGTGTGCTTCGGCATGTGCAGCTGAGCGGGTGCGCCCCACGAGCGGAATGCCCTTCGCGACCCCGCAGCAGCACAGTGTCCATGGCCACAAGACCCAGCCGCCAGGAGCCTGCCGAATCCTGCGGCGGGGTTGAAACCGCGCACCTGCCAACGAAAATGCACCTGCGAGGACGGGTGCTATTGGACAAGAGAATGATGTGTTCGCGCGTCAACGTCAGTTCAGAGGGAACAACAACTACACCGAAAACGACTTCGAAGACGACGACAACAAAGACGACGACAACGACAGCAGCAGCAGCAGCAGCAGCAGCAGCAGCAGCAGCAGCAGCAGCAGCAGCAGCAGCAGCAGCAGCAGCAGCAGCAGCAGCAGCAGCAGCAGCAGCAGCAGCAGCAAAACCAACACCAACACCAACGCCAACACCAACACCAACACCCACCTTCCCACCTACCCACCCACCTACCAACCAACCAAACAACCAACCAAGAAGAAGCAAACAGGAAACAAGAAACAAGGAACCGAAAAAAGCAAACAACAAGCAGCAAGCAACAAGCAGTGCGCATGCCACTCGGACGCCTCGCTCGAGCCATGGCAAGCTTGCCCTGGAAGCCAGGCTCCTGGTGCAGCGGCGCTGGGAGCTGGTTTTTCCCCACCGAACGGCGACCACTTGTCTCACATCCTGAGTGGATTTCAGGGTTGTGGTTGACCACTCGGTGGGATCAAGGGGTTTCTCCAACTTCTGTGACACAAGGGAATCCCCCTGAATATATTAACAAAATAGTCTTTGGGAAGCCCTTTCTGTTGTATTTCGGTTGTATCACAGAAGTGGATTCCATTCCCCACAGCCCTGGAGTGGATACTCTTTGTTTACCACTCCAATGGTCTTGCCAAAACGTTTTAAAGTTCGGGAACTCAGGACACCCATCGGGTGGTCAGGAAAAATTGTACATCCGTTTGCTTCGAAGCCAAAGCAAAAGGAAGCCAACTGTTTGCCGAGGCCCCCTGAAGGAGCAAGATGGCCATGGGTCAAAGGCCCATACCGATACCCCCAGTGAACCTCCGATTCAATCCAACCACTAAAATAGGAAGCCTAAAATGGGTGGTGAATTCACCTACCCCAAAATGGGATCGGTACCAAAACGGTTTTGACCACCACAATTCATTTCAAAGTGGGTATGGTTCCATATGTATTGTTGCTCTTTGCCGAGGTTTTCCTGGGCGACAGGGAGACCTGTGAAGCGAACGAGCCTCTCCGGTCTCGCCATAGATGGCGCCTGGCCAAAAAGAAGCGGCGGGGTTCCCATTAAGTTGGTACCGTTTTTGGTTCTCACCCGGGGAAACCCAAGGAGAAACGAACTCCTTTTTGTGGGTCCCCCGTTTTTGAAGGCATACCACAGTTGCGGATTGTTCGTTTTGGAGTTTTTCTATCAACTGTGACTGGTGCAAGGGAAAATAGCTTGGAAGAAAGGACACGCAACTTGGCTATCTATGTCCTTTCAGTACGGGTTGTTCAGAATAGCCGGATATCAAATTGACACCAGTATAAGGGAAACCGCTACTATTGTTGTTTATTCTACTGGTCGCTTCCTTCCGGTCGCCCATTCAAATCATCACACAAAGAGGGTCCGCATTTTTCAAACACCCAAGGCCAGTTTGGCGGCTCCCTTGCAAGCCAACCGCAATCGGCAGCTCCACCAAAAAGGCACATCCAGATCTCACCCTGGTCTCACAGTTCGTACGCTTAACGGAAAAGCCATTTGGCCCATGGTTCAAAACCGGATAGGTGAATTCACGACCCAGTTTAGTCTATTTTGGTGGGGATTGAATCCGATGTTCACTGGGGGTACGGGGTTTTGACCCATGGCCATTTGCTTCCGAAGGTTCCAACACGGGGGAGCGGCCACATTCGTCACACCGGTCAGGCATGTGCCCCCTCCCGAAATCCGCCTGCCACCGAGAGCCGCTTCAGCTCCATCACGTTCTGCGTTAGCCTGGCGATTAATTCGTTTTTCGCGGCCAGGCTCAAATAACCACGGCTAGGCAGAATGCCGACCCCAAAAAAAATGCAGAATCCGGGTCTCTGAGCACTGAGTGCTCGACCTTTAGGGAGTTTGGGGGTGGCCAAATAAAAAAGCACAGCAATAACTTGTGTGTGTGTGTCTGTGAAGAACCACCCCTTAACCGCAGTGACCAACTCAAAAGATTACGGCCCAAATCTCACCTCGAGGCGAAAAAACCGAGGCCGAGCCGACGTGCCGGTCTTGTCCGAGAAGACGTAGGAGACCTGGCCCAACTCGTGGCAGAGATTCCTGAGCTGCGAAGTCAAGGGGTTGGCGCGCCAATTCTTTGAGCGGTTTTCTGGGCTGCCCGTTTTCTGATCCCCCACTAAAAGCGACTAACTTTTCGTGGGTGAAATGGAAACTACCACGAAACATTAAAAAGCTAACAGGCTAGGAACCGGATGGCCTGGAGCCACCAAGTTTTGGGGACCCGGACATGATTCACATGGAGTTCTGTTCGTCCAGTTTCCGAGCTGGTACCCTGCTGTGGGGCTTGGTACCCCGTTTTCAGGTGGTTCTAGAAAAGAACCCAAAAGCGAAACCCGCCAATTCTGAGGCTCCGAGTCCGATGTTGTGAGACAACCCCAACCCTCATCGAAACCAGCGGTTTGGAGCCCAGTTTGGAGCCCGGTGGGAAGCC
Source organism: Effrenium voratum (assembly GCA_963377175.1). Taxonomy (NCBI): domain Eukaryota; class Dinophyceae; order Suessiales; family Symbiodiniaceae; genus Effrenium; species Effrenium voratum. Next base: position 137,434 of record CAUJNA010002269.1, on the reverse strand, counting down.
CCTTTTGCCAGAAACTCAAAAATCCAATTCCAACAGCAACTAAGGGGTTCCACCAACTAAGGCGGTTCTTCAGGAAGGTCAACAAATCCCGGCAAACAACATCAGCCCAGGTGATATCCCCAACAGCATGCGGCTTAGTGCTCGCGGTTTACCCGTGAAACCCTGGTGGAACCGAAAACCTCAGGGCCGGGGTCCCCGGACCCCGGAGCCTTGGGCGACCCCAAAGCTTTCAACTGGGGGGAAAGCGCCCGGTCCCTTGAACATTTCTCCGGCTGGTTTCTCGGGAACCGTTCCCCAATCCCTTCGTTCTGTATTCTGTATCGAGGGCCAAACAGTTATGCGGTTGGGCCATGTTGAAAGCAAAAAGTAGTAGGAGAAACCAAATAGTATTTATTTGGCCCGCACCATATCTATTCCCTGGCACCTGTGGCCTCCACATGGAAGATGTTTCTGGGAAAATGGCCTAAATTGGACTTAGGTGCCATGGTGGCAAGGGTACCTTCGCGTCTTCTTTCGAGTTGGTAGCCGTGTTTTTTTTTTTTTTGTGTGGTCTTAGAGGAAAATATCAAAGGGACTACCACCAACATAGGGGGTCCCCTTTTACTCAGGGTGTGTTTTCTTTTCAGGGTTTCTTGTGTTTTTAAGCTTCCATTTGGCTAAGACTCCTGGAAAACATAAACATATGTCCAGTAGTGAAATCGATTCCCTTTCAAACAAACAGGGGAAAATAAGAAAATCTATTCATTTCAGCAAGTGGAAGTAAAGGAAAACCAACGGTAAAACCACCCAAAAACATACGCATGCCGCGTTTCACCTCACGCGACGACGAGCCAAACTCTACCTGCTTGCCGTTTCACCGAGCCGCGTGGTGCGCGCGTTGGCCGCGGTGTCCTGAACCTTCGAAGATGTGTGCGGTGCGCTTTTTGTTTGCAGTGAGTTGGTACCCTCCCAACTAACATGGCTGTGGCTCAACAAGACGTACCCAAAATGGCCCCCAGGTGAATGGAAACAAAGACCAAACCCTGCGTAATCCTGGCTCTTAAATTTTGAGCCACACCCACATGGAAGTGCAAAAAGGCCCTTTCCAAGAGGAAAGTTGTCTTTCTACAGGGGCTGGGGGTGGTTTGAATGGGACACCAAAAGCAAAAACATACTTTTCTTGGAAGAAGGTCCCCCTTGTTTTGACACCTCCAGGTTTTTCGGAGTGACCCCACGCCTGGAACCGGATCCCTCTTTTCTAAAAGCTGACAGGCTTCCGCCATGTTGAGGTCTCATTGCTCATGCTGAAAAAGGGGTTGTTCAGTCTCCCAATGCAGCCATCGGAGTCCCAGCCAGGGCCTCATTTCTATGTTGAAAAAGGGTTGTTCGGTCCCCCTTTTTTTCCGGATCTTTGGAGTCCCTCTAGTTGTTCAGTCCCCAAACAATTTGTGGATCAGAGTCTAATTTCCGTGTTTCTCAAGGGGGTGTTCAGCTCCCCGAAATTTGTGGATCTGCCGAGTCCCAAAACAAATCAGCACCCGAGTTGTTTTCAGTCGGGTCAAGACTGCGGCCCAAGCCCAGCCTCGTCGTACATCTGCAAATCACTTTTGATGAAGTACGCCTGGACTCGTGTGGGAACTCGTTGCATTTTAGGCTTGTATCTCATGGTGTGCTCTTTTAAAAACATGTTTTTTTTAAAAATGTTCGGACATTCATAGAACTTTGGCTGATTGCCCATCATAAGCCTCGCGTTTGGGCGGCGTTCAAGCGGAAAATCAAAGCTACTCCCCTGAGAATTTACAAGGAAACCTATGGAACCCAAGAAGGGGGGGAGACTCCTCTACAGCTGAGGGAAACCTGCTGAAAGTTTCATCGCAAGGCCCGACGATAGGCGACTGTGCAACCGCGAAACCAACCATTTGGAGCAAAAAACAATTGCCACACATCCTCCCCAATGCCCCCAACGGCGGCCTGAGCAGCATTGCAGACCTGCATGTCGCGCGGCCGCGGCTGCTGGGTGGCACATCACTGGGGAGCTACATGGTTGCCCCATATGGAGGGAGGGGTTCTCAACAAAGGGGGCCATAAGACATTTTTTTAGTTTTCTTTGGCCTTCCCTTGAAACCAACCAAAACAGCGCCCAGCTTCTTGAGAACGCCGCGAAGTGCTACGTCGCCGCGTCTCACCCTCCAAACTGGTCAATTTAAATCCGCTGCCCGAGGTCCAAGGCTCTGAAACTTCGTTCCCCAAGCCCTGCCTCCATGGTGAAGTACAAAGAGATGGGCATCAAATTCGAGTAGAGCCTCACGGACGATGATTCGATTCAAGCTCGGCACGGGCGGCTTTCGTTTTCTTGTTTCGCCTTCTCGCTTTAAAAGGCGGGGGAGCTTTGATGAGGGACCCTACACACCACCCCCCCGCCCCAACCAAGGACAAACTTGCGGCCCTGGCGGGGAATGAAAAATAGGGCGTTGGGCCCCAAAATCCGCTTCGGTTGTCCTTTCCCTTCGAACCAACCTGAGAAGGGGAACACCCCGAGCCTCGTGTAAGCCCAAATAAAATATCCTCAGCCCCAGAGAAAGCTGCTCCAAACCATTTTTAGAGCCCATCTGGGCAGAGACACCCTTGGCTTTCAGCGCTGTTGTGAGAAGATATTTGTGAGTGACAGCCACCCATCCAAGTAGAGGTCGCCTGATCTGCTGAGTCACCTGCGCCTCAAACAAACCACGAAAGCCCGGCGCGCCGTGCGCGCCGTGTGCGCCGTGCGCGCCCGTCGCCCGTCGCAAGGCGCAGCGCTCCGCGCTCCGATCGAGCCGAGGGGCACAAAGAAGGTGAGCCAGTAGCCGATCCACTCCGGGAGCAGGATGGACTGGGACTGGCCTCCAGGAAACAGGTACCAGAGGTTGTAGAACCTCCAGGCCACCCAGCAAGCGTACGCGCGGAAATAAGGGGGGGAGTCAACCAGGGTTTCAACATGTTTCAACCAATGGTTCAAACAGCCCCTGTTGGTACTTCTGTTTTCGGGGGGAACCCGCAAACCCCTGCTTATTGCCGTGGAGACACAAGGGTGGGACTTGTTGGTGGACATCAGAATTCGGTGGGGATTCATGTCCACCAATCACTTTTGAGTTGGTCCCCCATTAAAATTCAGGGCCATAAAACAGCGTCCCTCTAATTGGTTCGGACTGGTGGATGCTTCAAATCCCCCACTCCAAACCACCAATGGCTACCCAAATATTTCCCCTTTGTCCGGCTTGGATTGCTGTGCGTTGCGCACCAAAGACGTGGGCAGCAAAATCCCTTTAATAGAAATGCTATAAATGAGAGATGTTGAGGTTCCATGTTCATCTGCATTCATCAACTCCGGTTCCCATGTTTATCACCCGTGCACAAAACCAACATCGTTTCCATTGCTTGGCTTCCATTGTTTTCCCCAGACTCGCACCCTTGTCTTTCTTCAAACCGCTAAGCAGAAAATTCCGCACATCCCCAACTTCCGACCTCCCGGGCAAACAAGAAACATTTAAGCCATTGAGTTCTGGCCCCAAACCCTTGAGGTTCCCATCCAAGGGCCAAACCTCCGATTGGCAACGAACCCCCCTCCCCCACCGGACCCCCCCCCCGCCGGGCCCCGCCTCTCGCGGGTGCAGACGTAAAGTATGTCGCTGATCAGCGAGATGAGGCACTGCGCGCCCACCACCACCAGCATGGACCTGGTCTCGGAAATAATCCGGGCTCCCGCCGCAAGCCCGGTGGAGGAGATGCCCATGGAACCCACGGATCCATGGAACCCACGCCAAAACATGGCCCCCTGTACAAGAAGATGGTCCAAACCGGGATTCTGTGAGGTTCCGTGTGTGATGAATGAAGGTCGGTTGGCCCTGTTGGTCTGGCCTCAAAACAAGTTCTTTTGGGCCCAAAGGGTCCCCTCATTGCTCCAGTGGAGTTGGACAGCCCGCAATTCCCGAGCCGTGCAACCTGTCCGGAGGACACAAGCACCATGGGTTCAAATCCAAAACAGCAACCCAAACCACCCGTCAAGGGACACCTACATAACGTACATAACCTGTTTGAGGGGTCTCCAAGTCAAAACAAAAACTGAGAAACTACCAAGAACCCCCAAGGAAAGCCGGTGCTCCACTTTGGGGAGTTCCTGAACGACAGACCCGGGGATGTCTCGTCTATTTGGAGGGAACCACCCAATTGTTTGGCGGCAGGGAAACCACAAGGAAAGCTGAATCCGAAGCCAGTTTGAGTAGTCCAACCTTAGAAACGACAGACCACCCTCCCCCACTCCCCCCCCCACCAGCGACCTGTTGATCACCTTCTCGATGTTGGCGTACTTCGCCTTGGGCGCTCGGGAGTTCCTCACCATCCGGGAGTCCTCCGCCAGCCATCCAGGGTTTTTTTTGTTACCTTTGTGAGAAAATGGGCGACCCCCTCAAAAAGGAATCCCTCACTACAAGGGGGTCGATCATTTTTCCACCAAAGGTGGCAAAAAAGACCCCTATTTATGGAGTTCTTAAGGGAGGGGGGCGTTAGTGGGGGGGGGGTAATTTTTAACCCCCAAGACTCCCTGGCACTTCCTAAGAGCTCCTTAGCAAGCCCTAGCGCTCCCTCCCCAAGGACCCCTAAAGGCCCCTAAAAGATTCTTAGCCTCCCTTAAGCTCCCCAGCCTTCCAAGATTTAAGGTCGTTGGCACCAGGGCTTTTCAAAGTGAGTTCCCCAAAGTGAGCCCCAAGTACAGGGTTTACCGGGGTTTTTCGGAACCCCTCAAAACCCTATTCCCTAAGCTTCCCGAAGGCTCCCCCTTCCCCTTCCCGAGGCTTCCCTAAGCTTCCCTAAGCTTCCCGAAGCTTGCCTAAGCTTCCCTAAGGCTCCCTAGGGCTCCCTAGTCCTAGCAAGCGGGCCAAGAACAACTAATCAGCTTCAATTGGGTTGCTAGAAAACACGCAAAGGACCGAGTGTTTTGCGAAGAGCTTAGTGGGCGGGCAAGCGGCTAAGCAGGATGAGGGCTGAGCTGGATTCAGGATTTGAACCCTAGGCCTCCCTAAGGCTCCCTAGTCCACGCCCATTTACTCAAATTTACCCCCCCCCCCCCGTAACACCCCCCTCCCTTAAGAACTCCATAACCTATGCAGCCATCGGTGAGAGAAACAACACAAAAAACAAAACGCGGGGCAATTCACCGACGAAACGAGAAAGAACAACAGGTGTTGGTTTCCTGTATGATTGGTTTTTGGGTTTTGAATCATGGTTTGAACGGCCCTGTTGATGTACCCTTGTTCAAATAATGACGTGTTCCCCTTGGAAGCGACTTTCCGGGTTTGGTTGCTGGCTTAAAGCAGTATTAACGGCAACGGCTGACAACCTCCTCTTACAAATAATGAAGTGGTCAGAGGGACTCCACCTTAATCCGACCCAAAGGTTGAGGGTCTTAAAACCACCGAAGGTTGACACGCGAAAGTGTTACACTATCCAAAAAGATTGGGCTCCCTACTGCGGGAACCTCACAAATCGTCTCTCTTTCCCTGTCAACAACACCCCACCAAAAGGGAACTCACCCCCCCAAAAAGGGAAACATGGACTATCTCCCAAAGGAAAAGCAACACCGCCATGGTTGATTCTCCTCATTTGACCCACATGGGCGCGTTTTACATCAGCGAACCCAAAGAAGTTGCTTTTCGTGGGTTCCCCCTTCAAACAACCCCAAACGTGTCTCAAAAGGGGTGTGCTTTTGATGGCACCTGTTTTTCGGCCGGTAAAGGGACGCCAAAAGGATACCAGCCGTTTCGAGGCGCCCACTCCCTTTACCAAAACCCACCGTGCGGGGCACCTCTCCCTCTCCCGTTCCGGTCTACGGGACGAAGACCCCGAATTTCCGAACCCCCAGTCACCCGCAGGGGAGGTCCTGGCCGGTGTAGACCACCAGCCCTATGATCCAGGAGGTGTTCTTCAGCACCGTGCCGCGCAGCAGGAGGTTCTTTGCCTGAAGCGATTCTTCAGGGCGCACGCGGCGGCGCGATCGGCAGGGCATGAGTTACGAGGCAGAGGATAAAACGTCCAACCGATTGGCCCCGAACCTTGGTGCAATAGGAAGGGAATGAGTTGAAATGAGTGCCAAAAGACGATCCCCGAGTTGGCTTTCTTTGAAGGGAATCCCGAAATGGCTCAATTTCAAAACCCGGAATGTTGTTCCCTACTGAGAGCCAGCTAGATTCGTGGCACGTGGCATTAAACCCGACCTTGGTACTGTGGATAAAAGTGTCAGCTTCCCTGCAGTTTCGTGGTTTGGAGGTTAGGGGGTGGGAAGCCCCATTAATTTTCTACAAGAGCCAGGGTTCAAATCCAAATCCGAACCACCACTCCCAAACCACCAATCAGAGTGTTCCTGAAAGTGGGCCATCTCAAGAGTCCTATAGATTTCCATGGGAAAAAGGATTGGCACTTTGGCTGACGGTATGTATGACTTGCAAGCGACCCAAGCTGGCGGGCAGAAAGCGGCGTATATTCAGGTCAAACCATATTTGAGGGGGAGGCAAGTTCCGTTTTGAAATTCATAGCCTGCTGTGGTAACAACACGCTGGATTTTGTTGTATCCCCCCCTTAGCTCGAACGGGTTTTCATCCCCAACGCTAACATCTTTCAGGGATTTGGGCCCAAACCAAACCAGTTGGGCACGCTCAAAAATGACCCACCCATAGAGGAATCTCCTGCTGTACCACGTTTTGAGCTCCTTCTCTGAATTTCCGTGGGGTGCTCGATCGTTTTTGCAGGGCAGCGACTGTTTTTTTAACCCCCCACACCTGTTATCTTGACCTCCATGTTACCTCTTTTTCTTCCGGGCAAACCAGGTTCAACGGGGTAGGTCGAACAAAAGAGACAAACAACGAGCAAAAACAAACCCCAACCAAAAACGGCCGCCTCACCCACGGCCGGGTGCCACCCCTCCCACCACCTGCCTCCAGAGGCTCCTTTGAGGAGCCCATCTCTATGAAACCCTTGAAGCTGTGGATGGACTTCTTGGGCGGCTCCGCCACCACCTGCCAAGCCGGGATGGAATGGAATGGGGTGAAATGGCAAGGAGTGGCATGGAAAGAAATAGAATGAATGGAATGGAAGTAATGAATTAATGAACGAACGAACGAATGAATGAAGGAACGAACAAATGAATGAATCAATAAATCAAAGAAGCAACTACAAACAATTAAACATCAACACATACATACATAAGTGACAACATAAATCACTACACTACATGAATGAATCTATGAACACAAACATAAATGAATGAATGAAAAACACAAACAAACACAAAACACATAGATCAATAAATGCATAAATAAATAAGCAAATAAACAAGTAACTACGTAAGTGAATGAATAAAACCAAATAAACAATAAATGAACATAAGTGAATAAATACATGAATACAAAACAAACAAAGTACACAAATAAACAAAAATACATACATAAGCAAATGGACAACTCAATGAATAACTAAATAAGTATATTATAATGCATTTAAACAGCAATGCACGAAATTATGACAAATAAGCAACGCAACAACATAATGCCTAAAAAATAAATAAACCAACAGGTAAATGCATGCATCAATGAAGAAGTTAATTCAACATATGAACTGTACCTAAATGGGTATTAATGAGTAAATATGTGATAGAAAATAATGAATAAATGAATAAATGAATAAATGAATTGATGGATCAACAATAATAATAAACAAATAAGTAAATACGTAAATGAGCTAACAAATGAATAAATCAATACATACAACAAAGATACATATAAAAATAACACGATAATAAATACATAACACCGTCTTTGGTAACGAACACCGCCCACAGGGCGAGCACGTCCAACGTCCGGCCCCTTTCCAGCGGCGCCTCGCCCTCCAAACTTCTGAGCCGTGCTACCGCCTGGTCCAGCAGCGGGCGGTCCGTGCCCGCGTTGCCACACAGCGCCTCGCGGTGGATTTTTCGTTTTTCGAGACTCATAGAAACCAGCAGGAAATTCTACGGGAAATTCTAAGCCAAATCCCCTCCAAAGTCAGGGGTTTCCTGGAGCATTTGACCCGAAGAAAATGGGTGTGTCTGGTTCCAGGGCAACCAATTTGTTGAGCATTTGGCCTATTTCTTAAAGAACAGAATGCCGTAGCTGGTTTCTATCATCAGGTAAGCCCTTAGTTGGAGGTTTGGTCATTCTGCTTTTGGTTTCCGTTTGAAACCAACCAGGTCCAACATGGTGCGGGTCTTGAAGCTTGCCGAGCCTCGTTTGGCTGGCCAAAGGGGAGATATTTGTTCATTTCTGTTTTTCTGAGGGTACCCAGTTTGGGGCAACTCCCTTTAGTCTGGCCAGAAAAAGGTGCAAATGGACACAGAAAAAGAGCGAGCCGGCTGGTGAAAGGCGGGCGTACCATCCGATTCCATGAAACCGGAGCCGCACAAAGAAGCCCAAGCGGGTTGCCAGGCCCGAAGCTCGTTCTTGGTTTGGACCTCGTCAAGCACCCCCCCCCCTTACCCAAAGGGTTTTACCACTGGGATGTCCGCTTTCTGATGCCCTGCTAACAGTTTAACTTTTAGTGGGGTTTTACAAAAAGTCCCCACTAAACCAAAAAGGTGAAAAGCTCAGGGGATGGCCGGGAGCCACCAAGATTCCCCAGTCGAATGGCTGCGTGTGTGTGTGTGTTTGTCCTTCGAATCTGCCGCTCAAAAGACAAAAACCATACGGGTGTGTCTCAAATGGTTTGTTTTCCCTTTCGGTTTTCCTTTCAAACCAACCCGCACAAAAACAAAAAAAACATTTTTTTTATTTTTTTTTAAGTAGTGCCCCTCAACAGAAAACCAGAGAAAGCCATCAATGAACCTATGAATCAATTTGTTTATTGGATTTATATGAGAGATAACATACCCTCAAAAAACAGGAAGAAAGAAACATCAACTTCCATGAAACCTTTTTTTGGTTGTATTAACAAAAAAGAACGGAAACCATCACTCAACCTATGAATCTCTTTTTGTTTACTGGATGTCTATAAGAAAAAAACAAACGGAGCCTTTGTTGCTGTTGACCCCTCTGCAAAAAGTGAACACATTTTTGTGAGTTTAGTGTAACCCCCTTCATTTCAACCAAAAAGTTAAAGCCTAAAGATCCGTTACCCAATAGGCAGTTCAGGACCACGCGCCGTCTCGCGCCTGGTGGGTGCAGGCAGTGGACTCCTTGAGCTTGAGGTTGCTCTCACCGTCCAGGTTGGCCGTGTACACGTAGCACCCCCCCGCCTCCCGCTGTTTTAGTTGTTTGTTTGATTGTTTTTGCTTTTTTTTGGCTTCTTGCTTGGTGTGTTTTTTGTTTTGTGTTTTTTTTTGTTTGTTTGACTTGTTTTGTTGTTTGTCTTTATTCTGCTTTGTTGTTGTGTTTTTTTGGTAGGGAAGGGGGGGTGTTTGTTTGTTTGTTTGAATTTGTTTGTTTGTTTGTTTGGTTGGTTGGTTGTTTGGTTGGCTGGCTGGCTGGCTGGGTTGGTTGGTTGGTTGGTTGGTTGTGTGTTTGCCTTTTTCTTTGCGAAGGGGAAGTTTTGTGGGGTAGGTGTTTGCCCCTTTTGGCTTCGTTGGCTTGGTTGGCTTGGTCGGCTTGGTCGGCTTGGTCGGGTCAATTGGGTCGGTTCGGATTATTTGGCTGAATAGGTTGTTTTGGCATTTCGGGGGTTGGTTGGGTTTGATGTTGGATTGTTTTTTGTTTATGTTTTATTCTTTGGGTTGGTTGGGTTGGTTGGGTTGGGTTCGTTGTTTTTGAGGTACCATTTTCAGTTTGGTTCAAAGGAAACCTCCAAAGTTATCCCAAGTGGGAATTCGGACATGGGCAGAATGGCTGTGACTTTCAGACTGGAAACCACGGAAGCTTCAGAAAAGTTGCAATGAGACTCCAATCCCCGAAAAAAAAACAGTAAATCAAGATCAACTAGAGTTCCCAAAGGGGAAATAAGGGAACCCCTCCAGCCAAGAACATATACCTCCAGCTTCCAGGCAGATCCTATTAGAATTGTCCACTTCTGAGCCACTTCTGTGCAGTGATACCAATAAACAGGCATCCCAGTAACTCAATTCTCCATTGACAGGGGAGATGTTTAGGGATGACCATGACGAAAGTTTCACCGCGGCACAAAAGGGGCGTGTCTGATTTTGAGTTGGTACCCTATTTAAGGCTGGTTTGAAGGGAACACGACCGCCATGGTTGAGGTCCACGTAGTTTGACACATTTTGGGGACCAACCGCCCTCCCACTAACTTTGTTCCCAACGAGAGCATTTGGAGCATCGAGCCACCATTTCATTATGCAGAGATGTAGGTGGGGTATGGTATCCAAGTTTTTCTTCGGGGTGGGGCTCCCTCCCAGACAAGCAGAAGGAATTCTGAATTTCAATCCGTTCCCAGAGGAACCTGGTGTTGGGGGGCTTGGTGGTTTGGTTTGGTTTGGTTAGAGACTACCTTCCCATTTGTTTGCTTTCAAACGGTACTTTTAAAAAACTTACGAAGATCTACATTCCGATGGTGCCCATCCATCTCACCCCGTGCACAACTAAGTCTTGACGACAGCACCTGTCTGACAGAGGAATCCCTAACCTTGCTTCCTTTGGGTGTTTACAAAACCCAAAAAGAGTACCAACTCAAAAAGAGGCCATAGTCGCTGTACTTGGCTTCTTGAGTCTCGGTATCCTTTTGTGGTTTTTAGAGGAACATTAACAAGGAAGACCCCCCCCCCCACAGAAAAAAAAGAAGAAAACACATTCAAAACAAAAAAGAATGCCAAAAAGGAAGCACCGCCCCCCCCCCCAAAAAAAAGAAACACACACAAAAGAAAACCATAAAAGAAGAAGGGCGCCCTCCGATTTCGAGCCCTAGCCCTGACCCCATCTCTTGCCTCCGAGGAGGAGGCCAAGACCACCAGGTCCGCCGGGAACTCGCCCTCGCCCTCGATGATCAAAATGTCCCCCACCACCACGTCCGCCCACCTGGAGGGATGCCAACAAGGGCGGATACATTCTGCACCAGACTTTTCCTGTGTGTGTTTGTTTGCTTTTCTTCTTCTTCTGGTCTTCTTCTTCTTTTTTTTTGGCGGGGGGAAGACCCCAAGAATGTGCTGCGTTTTGCAGTTGTTGGTGTCCACTCAGGTAAACCTAAACAGGGGGTACACTCAAAGACGGAGGTCTAAACATAAAGGCATACAAACAAACACCTGGAATCCCCGCCTTGTGGAACAGCGGTAGCAAATGTACCGAAAACAGCACGTGGGATTTCTTTCAAAAGTGCGCCCCTGATTTCACCCATATGTCTTTGTGAAGGGTCACGAACAAAACTTTGGAGCGCCGTTGAAAACCAACTTTTGCCCCTTTCGCGCCTCACATCTTCCGAGCTGCAGGTGTCCGTCAGCAGAATCCGATGCGCGGTCTGGCTGTTGGTCTTCTTATCCGCCTCGTGGCGCCGCTTGTCGTCCAAGGCTGCGATGACGGCGCTGGCCGTCATCATGATGAGCAAGGCCAGGAAGGTGGAGTAGAACTGGATGAAGCCATGGAAGAGCGGAGTGTAGTTGCCTGCTGCCATGAAAGGCCTCCTTTCCCACTCGTGCCATCAACACAAGCAGGTGCGGTAGAATATAAGTAAAATACAGCTTGGCGACTTTCTTGAAAGAGAGTGCTGCCTTCAGTTTCAACCGCAGTTTTCGCGGGCTGGTTGCAAAGTGTGTTTCAAAAAAGCCGTGCTTGAGACTTGGCGCAACATTGGATGGATCCAAGGACCCTGCAGCCAACCCCACAACCTACGTCCAAAAGAAAGGTTGGGAGCTCGAGAACGCAACAAAAAACAACACGGCCGCTGTGTCTTTGTCCCTCTTCATGTGTGTCACTTGTGTCTGTCTGTGTGCATGTGTGTGTGTGTCAGAACAGACCGGTGTTCCCGGTGGTTTCCTTGAACACCACCTCAAAGCCGGGTACCCGGGACAAAAAACAGACGACGGAGAGGTGGAATCCCCAACAGCCCGGAACCCTTCTGGAACCCTCCCTGGAAGCTGCCCCCAAAGCCCAGAGCCTTACGATGGAGACCCTCGCCACAAAGATCCCCAAAAGTTTTTGGCACAAAGGGGAGATGACCAACGAGGGAACCCCCCTCGAAAGTGTGCTCTTGGACATAAATCCCCGCGGACATGATGTTCAAGGGGGTCCCAATTAAACATTCACACCCATGTGGATGTGAGTTTTCATCCGGGAGTTTTTGGTGGACATCATTTAGATGGGACCTTGCATCCCCACCACTTTTGAGGCCCGGGGTTAAAATGCGAAGCCAGAATTGCACCACCTGAAAAAGGGAGACGTATTATTCAGAATCCCCGGTGCAATCTGTGCTTGATCTGGTTCGACTTGCCAAGCTGCCAAGGAACATGATCACGGAAATCAGGAGGAAGTAGCTGTTGGCCGCTTTGTGCAGCTGCTCCCACACATTTTTGGGCACCTCGACACAAAGCCAAAGCAAAAAAAAAACGCGGAGGCGTGTCCTATGGATGGAATCCCGGAATGCCAGGTGCACCCTAAGCTCTGAGAAGAACCAGAAAGGAAACTCCATCCGTTCTAGCTTATCTTCCATTTGGTTAAGACCCCTGGAAAAAATGAAAATATTTCCAGTAGCAATAGATTCCCTTTACAACCAACAGGGGAAAACAAGACATATTCTTAAGCAAATGGAGGTTACGTCAGCTTGCGCGTGGCATCGCGCCGCATCCAACCGCCGCACGCGTGGCTCGGCCTGCGATCGGGGGAAAAAGGTCTAAGCTCGAGGCGAAGTTGAAGATCGTGTACTTGGAGGTCACCACCGTGTTGTCACAGTAGCCCGTTACCTCCTGAGAGATAAATCGCAAAAACACACACACCAAACAAAAAAACACAGAAGAAGCCGCTTCCACGACATAGGGGAAAATGCGGAAAAGAGACGTGGCTGATCTCGGGGTCCGTAGATTTCCCCCTTTAAACGTCGTACCAAAATGGGAAGCTCACTTTAAATTGGCCCAGGTCAAGCTACCAGAGGAAATATCGGGAACGTGAGCTCTAAGCCGTGCGCGGTTTAACGCCTCAAGCTTTCATGTCACCAGAAAGTTTTCTGTCGAGCCCGGACCCCTTTGGTATCTTTCAAACTTGGCGTCTTGGAAATCCAAACCAGAAAACCATTGTACCGGGTCCAGTTTTTGGTTTAGGGTTTAGGGGGGACCTGAATACAGCTGGCATCCTTTTTAAAAAGAAACCTCTGGTGGCGTTTCCGTGGCTTTTTGTCCAAAGTGAGGGGGATCCCCTTTTCAGTATCCCCTTTTTTCATCCTGCGGCGAAATGGCGGCGACATCCGCGGCCCGGAAAGGACCCGTCCTCCCGGTCGCGCAAGTTCAGCGGGATGGTCCTTTCTCGGTGAGCTTCACTCAAACCTGACCACTCCTTGCGGTGCGGCTGTCGTAGGATTTGATTCCCGACAAGGACGTCGGGCTTGGTTTCCCCAGGCGGCCGAGCCCAAACAGACCACAGACCCAACGTCTATTGAAGACAGTTTTTCCCATTTTCGGCGGGGAAAACCCTGTGGCATGAACGATGTGGAAGCTCCTGGAAAGGGGTGGAATGCTTTCCACCCCCCCAAACGAATCAGCGAATTCCCAGGTGGCCCCAACATGCAAATGGGTGTCCTCTTGGTTTCCAAAAAAAAACATCCAAAAAGTGGCCATTGCCCCCAAAGAAAGACACACCCAATCTCAGCACCCACTACAAACCCCCAAGCTCAAGGGGCTGATGGATACCCCTGGTGTCGATGAAGTGGGTGGAAACCAACAGCCCCAAAAACAAAACTGGCCTCCTACGGGTATCAGATCCCGACGCTTCGGCTTCTGGCTTTCGGGCGGCCTGGTAAAAAGGAAACCGTTTGGTCCTCCAGTAGAGAGGTTAGAATAGGGGCTCCCTTTTGCTGTAGTCTATTTTAGTAGGGGTTTCCCCTCCCCCAACAAAGGGTAAAAGGGCACTACTGGGGGACCTAGAAACCATAAAGACAAACATCCTGACAAGACACATCCCAAAACCACCTGCTTCTCAAGCACCTGGCCCCATGTGTGAGCGTGTCTGCATTTTAGGGAAACCCCCTTTTTGATTGTGTTGGGGCTTCCCAAATTCCAAGACATCCATGGGGTTGACTCAAAATAGGGGAACCCCCAAAATGTTGGGTTACCTTCTAATTTCCCTACCAACCCAAACAGGGTACCCTCAAAACACGACACATTCTCATAAAAATTGTTGGGACATTGGACCAAACACAAAACCTGAGCCGAGCTAACGCTAACGCGTTGAGCTCCCGGCCCTCCGTATTCGCTGCATTGCGGCAATGGGCGCGAGATTTTCGTAAGCTACATGCTGGTTGGCTGTGTCTGGGTAGCCCTGCCCTTTGTTGCTGCCTTTCTAGTTGTCTCGTTCGCCCAAGTGCACACAAACACATTGCCCAGGTCCTCCAGTAGAGAGATACGGGTACCCTTTTTTCTGTAGTCTATTTTAGTAGGGGACCCTCCCCCAAAAAAGGGTAAAAGGGCACTACTGGGGAACCTAGTTGCGGCGCCTTTCCCCTTACTCAAACACATCCGCCTTTTGCAAGGAACTCTCGAAGGGCGGGCAACAAAGGGTTCCTGGGAAGGCTGCATCCATGCTACGAAAGGTCCACGTGGCACGTAACGCACTTTGCGCGTTCCAATGGCCTGAAATGGGGTGATCTCTTCTTTCCCTGAAGCAACTCCCATGAATTCTTTCAATGCCGGCGCCTCTCTGTGCGCCACCTTGAGACATGCCAGGCGTAGATTCCGAAGAAGCCCGAAGCTTTGGGCTGGCCCCCCCCCCCCAGAAAAACGCTCATTTTGGAATGGCCCAAGGGAAAGATGCCCACGGCTTGCCCAATCAAACAAGCCCCACCCCATGCTTCGCCGTGGCCCCGTCAAGCGCTCGAACTTCAATCCTTTTTCGGGAGGCGTGACGCGGCATTTGGCGGCTGCAGCCGCCGATAAATTCGAAAGGATGAAACGTGTACACCGCACAAGTAATCCTGTGCCCGGCCTGAGGACACCCCGGAGAGAGCGCGGGACGGAAATGGACGTTTTTCGGCTCCAGGACAGAGCAAAAGGAAGCTGGCGCCAAATGTGTTGCTTCGTTGTTTGCTACTTGAAACCAACAATACAAACATCTGAAGCAAGTGGGCCCATGCTTTCTTCAAGTCGGTGGTTTACATGACTTCAGCGCCTCCGGGTGCGTCCCGGCCATAAGAAGCCAGCGATCCACTCGCCCGATCAATACTCCCCGGCAGGCGTGGAGGACGCCAGGGGCGACGTCCTGGGCGACATCTGGCGCGTACCTGGCGGCATCTCGAAGCCGCTTCCCTGGGCACCTGGGCACCTCTGGGCTGCCCGTCTCTGATCCCCTACCAAAAGCGACGAACTTTTAGTGGGTTAAATGGAAACCACTAAACACAAGGCTCAAAAGCTAAGGGCCACCATGGCCACCAAGTCAAGTCCGATGATTTGTTGGGATGCTCATATATATACAGTGCTTGGGGGGGGGGGGGGGGGCAGACTCCCTTTTGTTGATGCAACCTGAGGGCCGGTTGTTACATTTGTGCTGCGGGAGAAAAACGAGGGAACCCTCAAACAACCTCTAAAAAGACAACCTTGGGCGTGGTGTTTCAGCCGACAACGCCGCATTTAATGTCACTTGAATCTCAAGAAATTTCACAAATTCTCTGTGGAACACAGGCTCTTTGAAGTCATTGAAGTCATATTATTATTGGGGAACAAAAGCAACGCGGGTTTTCTCTCAAGAATCCAGGACCACACAACGGCAACAGCCGTGGCTACGCGCTTCAGTTTTCTCCGGCTACATCGCTGCGCCAGTTTCCGTGGTTGCTGCTATGACGATTGGACATCCATGCGTGACGGCTTGAATGCCCCGGTTTGCCCCAAATGCAAAGGCTGAATGAGTCCTTTTTGTTCCAAGCCCCGTCAGCTTGACGTGATGCAAAGACATGCGTCGCTGGGCTTTCCGGTCAACCTTGCCCAGCACTGGGCGGCTTTGCACAGCTTCCGTGGGGTGGGTAACTGGGACTTGAGTAATTTGCTGCTCTGGGTAGCCCAATTCGGAGATAACCCCACAAGTGGAGCAGTGTCTCAGCTGAGGCATCGGCAGTGCATGATAGCGGGTATGATTGAGAGACAGATTCAGTTGTGCCGTTCTGATCTTCTTGCACCTTGTCAACTTGCTAAGTGCCCCCCTGAAAAATTGCTGGCTTGCTAACTGGCCCGCTTTCCGCGAATCCGCCTGGCCTACGCAAGTGAAATACACATGTGCTGTGGCGATGTTATACCCTCTTGCTGACCATGGAAGCTCCCAGGACCCCGAAATGGAAGACTTGGTTCCCATTTACAGGATCGGCCTTCTGGGAGCTTCCATGTTTGTGTGAGGGAGTGTAATAGTTTTCATGATGCTGAAATACAAGTATTTGAAGCGCATCCCAGCCCAAGAATACCAACTCAATAGGATATATCACACCCGGTCGGCTCTTTATTTCCCGCCTGACTCCTGTCCAGGGTCCACGTGCCGAGACCGGCGGGTGGACGGCTTGGTCTGAGCCGGATACAACTGGGAAAGTGCCTCTTTCGGGAGAGTCCCCCTTTTTGCGGCTTTAAGGGAGAAACCAACAGCAAAGCCACCGTTTTCGGGGGTCCCGCTGAAAAAAATGGCACATCCGCTCAGTTGCAATGGTTGTCTCGCTTGCACAAAAGAACCCGGGAATAAACGGTTAACCCTTCGGGGCCACGAACCATGGTTGTAGTTTCACATAAGTCTTTCCCTGATTTACTTATTCATTTATTGATTGTTATGTTTTTCCTTTTTCCTTTTTTTGTTCTTTCTTTTGAAAAATACTCCGGTTGATATCAACTAACTTGTTTACTTGTTTTGCTTGTTGATCTTGAGGAGTTCCGGGGTTCCAAGGTGAAGAACCCGAAGGTTCGAGGTTCCACATTTCATAGCCAACCACATGGGTGGTCTTTTGAGTATGCTAACTCCTCTGGGCTTGGGGGTCCCATGCGGTTGGGATGATCAGGGACCCTCTGGTGGGTTCCAAGGTGAGGAATCACCACAGCTCAGATAGTTGGATCCTTCAAAAATAAAATAGACATTAATTAGATAAAACGGATTCTTTGGATATGTAGATATTTAGGTATTTGGATCCTGCTCTTGCCAAAGTCCTGTTTGCTGCTTTTGAAAGAGCTATCCAGAGAGCCCCCGAGTCCTCACGGATCCCTTGCCAATCGAGACATCTGCGGAGCTCCCCACAGTCGTTACTTAGTCAGATTCCCATTGAGCTCAGCATCCCAGCTTAATTGACTAGGTCACCTCTAGTTGCCAGAAACGCGTTCTGCTTCTCTGGTTGAGTTGCCATGCTTGAAGTATCCAAGCTCCTCGGCAACAATCAATCAAGTGTCATCGCTGGGCTTGCTCACACGTCGCCCTTTGCCAGCCAACGACAGAGGCTGTTTCTCAGGTGAGTCACAATCTATCCCCTGCACTACATGAGTCTACCCCAATTCATGTTCAAAAGGGCGGCTTCAACAAATTTCTGGTTGGGACTGCCACTGACTAGCCCGCATCAACGAGGGCTTTACTTGTGTCGCGTCGCGTCGTCGCGTCGTGTCCCGTGGTATCCCGTGGTGTCCCGTGGCGTGTCGTGGTTGGGTCGTGTCGTTTCGTGTCATGCCGTGTGTTTCCAGTAACGCCTTGTGCTTGCAGCGGGCACGCAGGATGAATAACCCCAGATAACTTAGCAGAAATTGTCTCGTTTTGGAGAGGAGAGAGGCTTCACATTTTGGCGACACACTCCATCATCCGAGGTCAACATTGAACAAATCTTCGGTGTTTTTGTTCTAGTCACCCTGAATTTGAGGGGTCACCCTTCCTCCCCCAGTTGGGTTTGTCTTCAAACAGGGGAACCTGCTCCCCCCCAGAAAAAAACTAGCTGGCAACGGTGTCCTGTTGGTTTCCCCTAAAACCAAACCCGCAAAAAACGATACCCGCCAAAAGAAAGTGACAAAGACACACACACATACACATACACATACACATATAGTTATAGATATACACACACACACTTTTCCATTCGGGGTGGTCTTATCTTCCTCTCTCTCCTCTCTAGTCGCTCAAACGCGGCCTTGTACAGCTCCTCCTCTCTGAGACGGATGTTCGGAAACAAGTTCCGGTTGATGTTCGGCACCACACCGCCCCCGGCAATCGTTGCCTCGCCAAAAAAAAACAACAAAACATCGGTCCGCACTCGAAGCGCGCGGACCAAGCATGCAAGAGACACGTGTAATTACGCGGGTCCGCGGGTCTTCTTGAGGGCGCACCGTTAAGCCGCGGAAGCCGAAGGGAAGGCGTTCCGAAAGGCCCTCTCCCCTTGGTGAACCATCCGATCCCTGAAATTGAGGGGGTTCTTTTGGGGTTCCATGAAAATCACCAGGAGAATATCCTTTGAAATGGGTTGTCCCCAATATATGTTGGGCGTCCAATCTTCAATCCCCTCGAAAAAACGCAACTTGTTCAGGGTACAGTTGCACAAACCTGGATTCCATGTCAAACCCCAACCCTGTTTTAGTCAGGGGTTCACGTCATACACTAAAAGACAGTCAGATTGCATATGTTCATGCTTTAGCAGGATACTCTTCGGGGTTCAAGAGAAACCAAAAGCAACCACCGGAGATGCGGTTTGCGCATGTGGCGTATGCGTCAGAACGGAAACTTGGACTCCCCAAGTTGCTGGTTGTTTTCCTATTTGACTCCCCTAAAAACCTACCCCAAAAAGGGCACCCTCCCTTCGGCTTGGAGTGTACCTGGAAGATCATGTTTCTCTTGTGGGGACCATTTCCCCGGCTCCATGGCAACGTGGGAGCGAGGGTCCCAACTCCCCCCAAAAAAAGGCGACAAAGCCAAATCTTCTATTTGGATAAGATCCCTGGAGAAATTATAATAAAAAAAGTCCAGCAGTGATAAACCGAGTCCCTTTAAAACCAACAGGAGAAATAAACAACAAGAATATTCATTGCGGCCACATGGAAGAATGCTTTCCATCCAGATCGCCTTCACGAGGTTGGCGAGCTCCTCATCGCCCCGGATGGCGATCTGCAAGTGCCGGGGCGTGATGCGCTTCAAGTGGTAGTCCTATGGCTCGGCAGTTGGACCCATCCAAGAGTAAAAAGGAAAACGGGGGCTGTGGCTCCAAAAACCGGAATTCCAAAATGGCTTGCCCGATCGGTAAGTGGAACGGACCGAAACCTGCAGTTTGCCCCTGCTGGTTTGATTTTGAGCCACATGTGGGTGAACCTCGTAAACCAAAACAAGGGCACCAACGCACACCCCAGCTTCTGCATGAACCACGGCCAAAAGTATGATAGTGTCCACTTCAGCGCATGGAAAGATTGGGGCTCGTCGCCTGGTTTTCATATCCTTCCCAAACTATCCATAGACTGCCAGTAAGTTTGACCGAACCTCATATAGCCATGGGTCAAAAGCCCGTACCCCCAGTGAACATCCCAATTCCCTACTAAAATAGACTAAAATGGGTGGTGCACCTACCCCAAAAATGGTACCATTGGTTTTGACCCATGGCCATATCGTTCGGGAAATGAACCCAAACCGAGCTGAGACGTTCCACACCAACGTTTTGAGAGAATCATCCCATTGGCTTCCTAACCCCGTTTCACCCACCTACAAGTCTAGTGCTACCTTCCCCATTCTTGCCAGGGGTCCTTCTTTCTAGAAAACCTCCGGAAACTTAGGGAAACGGCCGGTTATCGAAAAGAACGATGGTTGGAAAGAATGGGGAATCAACCCTTAGAACAAACGGACACCGGGGGAGGTTGTCTTTTTTGGGGACCCCCTCAAAAAGGGGGTTGTGTCCTCTTGGTTTCCTTTTTACAACCATCAAACAAAAATGGGGTACCCAGAAACAAATACGAGCCACCCATGGGTCAATCAGTTGACGGAAGCAAGCAAACTTGCAGCTCACATTGGACTCATTGCAATCTTTGGGAGGGGTTCTCGAGTTCTGGTGTTGACACACCTGGGCGTGATGTATTTAAGGGAACCACCACTTAAGGAACTGCTGATATTTATGTATGTATACTGTGTATTATATATATATATATATCGTGCACATATAAAACCTGAGGGGTTAAGGGAAACCAAACGAAACTTCCCTTGATGGACTGCATTTCAATGGGGATTGCCCAACCAAGTTTGAGGGGTTCACAGCCATCTCCCAACGGCATGCGCGGTCCGCGCACACGTTCCCGGCCAGTTCCAGCACCTCACAGGCGAATCTGTGCAGCGTTTTCGGGCTGCCGACATTGGGGCGTGTGTCTTTTATTGAGTTGCTACCCTTGTTTGGGGCTGGTTGACAGAACAACTAAAGCGAACAAAACTAAGTGAATGAGGGGGGTCTACCGCTTTGAGATGTTTTTCCCTTTTTCAAGTTGGTCACCACAGCGCCCCCCACACGAAATCAGCCTGCGCTTCTTCTCATGGGTGGTTCGGGGCCGGGTTGGAGGTGTCTCGGATGGCCTTCTTTAGGGTCTCAAGAACGAACACTTTGAGTGTTGTCCTTGGGGCCTTTTGCAGGGCCTTAGCGCTGTCCGGGAGGGGCGAGGGAGAAGCACCCCATGACATCCGCTAAAATGGAGGCTAAAAAGGAGGTGAACCCTCGCAGAAGTGCACTTGTTCCGCAACATGGGAGATCCCTGAAACATTGTCAGGCAAGTATCCATTGAGGGCAGCTTCCGGGTCCCATCCAACACCTAAAGTCGGGTCCTCAGCCGCGAGGCCCCAAAGGCCCAATATCCCTTTGAGTTTGTTGGGACACTACGGGACCGGCGAAGCACGTCAAAAAGGCGGTCCCCGCGATTCCGAAGGCGGATCTTCAACAAGCCCCCCCCCGAAAAATTTCGACACCCACTTTCAAGGGGTTTCCTGTTGAACCTCATTGCCATTTGGGCCCGGAAAAAAAAATGAGGCTTCTCAACATAGGAGAACCCCCCAAAATTGAGGCTTTTCGAAGTGTTCTTTTTGGCTTCCCTTTGAACCAACCCGAGAAATGGTACCCTCGGGATTAAAAAAACAACTCAGCGCCCGAATCAAACCCCGACCGCTTCCTTCCGCTTCCTTCCGCCCCGCCTCCGCGGCCAGGTACTCCATGACGGCCGCCGTGAAGATGCCCGCAGAGCCGCCCACGCGGCACTTGGAGGTGGCGTACCTGCGCTCGGACGCCAACGGCGACCGGCGCACCGGTCGCGGGTTTCGGGAGGGCGGCGGTTTCGGGTTTCGGGCGCGGCGACCGGCGTTTTTGCCCTGAGCAATGGGGCTTTAGGCGTTTTGAGCTCACGGCTCCAACCCCCCTCTTGGTGGCTTTCCTTTTGGTGTCCCTTTAGAACTACAAGAACAGGTTGCTCTCAAAAATCCACAAGAACCGGGTGCGCTTCAAAACCACGAGAACGGGGTGCCCTTCACAACCACGAGAACGGAGTACTCTCAAATCCCACGAGAACGGGGTACTGCAATGTTCGGAGTCTGCTCCATGTCTTGTCTGACCGGGAGACTCGCCTACTGTCCAACTTGGTGGCAAAAAAGCCCCCTGAACCCTGCAAAAAGTGCTTGACTCTTTCTCTTTGCGGGCTGGTGGGAAGATTCACACGTTCAACCAAAAAGTTTAAGGTCCAAGATCCAACCAGGGGTATTGCTTCAACATATTCACTTCAAGGGGCAGTGGACGTCAGGTGAACGGATAGTGACCACGGCTACCATGGTTGCCCTCAATTGATCAAGTGGGTTCCAACCGCAGTCACTAAGTATCTATCCTGCCCCTTCATGTAGAATTTGGAAGTAGCATGGCAATCCAAGTTGTGGGTCCCCTCTGTGCTTCCGATTGTACTATCCACTGGACATTTTGACAGAACCTCATCATGACAGTTTTTTGATAGTGCTCTCTGAAAGAGTCGACTGGAAAGCACAGGCGACCCCCACACACATCAAACGCAGGGGTGGATTTACTCAAAGGGTGCCGACTGACTGTTCGGGAGTGGATAAGAGTGTGGAGTGGATAAGAGTGTTTCTCAAATAGTGGACGCCCTTTTGCATTTCAAGGCAATCCAAAACCAAGCCCTGCTAGAACGGCAAGGGTTTTGTTTTGGTTTCCCTTGAAATACCAACACCTGGAAGTTTGCAAAAATGGATCTCGGGCCCAAAAAACGGCTCGTAGGGGGTTTACCAAAAGACACCCGTTTGGGCCATGCGAAATGGACCGATTGCTTTTCCAATCTTACAATAATTCCAAAACCTAAAAGATAAGGAATCCCCAAGTAAAGGATCCTTACCATGGCTTTCGCTCCTTTACCCTCGAATCGGTGAGCTCGCCACAAACAATGACGAGTTGCGCAGCCCTCGAGAATGCTTGTTCTCAGCAAAACCTACGCTGCCGGTTCATTCAACCAACACCCCGGGCTCGTCACTTCCTGGCTGTCGCCACTGAGAAAAAGCTTCACCTTTCGAATAAATGGCAACCTCCACCTAAACCCCAAAACCGCCAAACACCTAAGGACCCGGAGCGCTGGGAACCAACCTTTCGGAACCGGACCCCCTCCTTTCCCCCAAAAAAAACTCCGCCCGCCCGCAAGCCCGCCCGCAAGCCCGCCCAGCGCCCGCCACCCTCGAGCGCTCGCCCTCAGCGCACGACTTCAGGAAGCGGTGGATCCGCGCCACCGGGAAGATGCAGCCCGCGCGCCGGGAGCTCGCGGGCTTGGCCTCGCGGACAAGCGGAGCCGCCGCAGAAAGAGGCGCGCGCGCTTTTTCCGCCGGGAGGGAAAAAAAGACGAAGGCGACGGGTTTGCGCCGCGGCAAGGAAAAACACGGGGAGGTGACGACCAAGGTGTTTTGTTCCCAAAATGGAGAACGATGTTTATGTTTTTTTCCTCAAAATGGTAGACGATTAGTTGTTTTTCTGAAAATGGTAGACCAAGGTTTTGGTTTTCTCAAAATGGTGGACCTCCCTCCCCCCTACCTGACTTGTTTTTTGTTTTCCCTTCAGTTACACAGTTGTGTTCAAACATCAACCAAAACAGGGTAGCAAATCAAAACGCACCGGGCCCCAATATGGGTGGTTCAATCAAAACGGATTTCGGGCCAATTCCGCCGCGTGGCTTCACCCGATTCTTCCTGATCTTTCTTGAGAGTTCCCCATTTGGGATCGTTTAAACGCAGAACAAGAAAGGAACCGCAGGATCCCCCGGTGGCTTTCGCAGAAAATTGGGTCGAGGTTCCTTTGGGAGGGAAGCTCCAGGAAGCCACGGGGGGACAAAACCTATTTCTGGGGATCCCCAATTTTGAGCTGCTCCTTTGGATGGTGTTTTGCAGGAAAAAACACAAGGTGATTCACCAACCACGTCCGTTTTGATTAAACCACCCACACCCTTCTTTAGTTGATGTTGTTTTTTAAACACAACTAAATTCAACTAAAGGGGAAAAACAAGTCAGGGTGGGGGGTCTACCATTTTGAGACCGTCTTGATTGAACCACCCACATTGCGGTGTTTTAAGAGGGCATTGGCTTTTTCTTTGACCTGTGGGTCAATGCCCTCTTGACGCCCCGACCCCGAAACCACGAAAAGGAAGGTTTCTCCGCTTGAACAACCTGGGGGGGTGCAACAACCTGCCATAGTTTTGGGGGCCCTTGGTTGTATTCGACACACACAAAACAAAAGCCGAAAGCCAGGTTTATCCAAAGGAGTCGACCTTCGTTTCTTCACTGCAAAACGCAGCCATAAGGGATCCAATCGGCTCTCTTCGACCGACACACCGGAAGAAAAACCAAAAACTATTGCTGTATCCCAAAACGGGTCAAAAAGGGATCCACTCCTCTTTCTTGGACACACACACACACACACACAAAAAAAAAAAGTGTTCTTCGACCAAAAAGAGAAACAAACAAAAAAACACAACCCACCCGCTTGGACCAAAAAAAAGCACCGGGGGGATCGAAACAAAAACACAACCCACCCTCTTCGACCAAACAAAAGGGGGGATCAAAAAAGCCCAGGGGAAAAAGAAACAAAAACACAACCCACCCTCTTCCACCAAAAAAAAGAAGCACCGGGAGGGATCCTTCGGATCGAGCCTTGTGCTTCTTCACCTGGTTCAGCTTGATGCCCTTCCGTCCTCGGTCCTTTCGCTTGTCTACCGTCACAGGGGTCACCTCGCCCTCCAGGTCCGTCCCGTCCTTCTGACGCTTCCCGGGCTTCTTGTACCTCGCGGAAAACATCACACCTTTCCTATGGGTGGTGGGCTCTGGGGAAAAGGTTGCGACCAATGTGGGATGATCAAATTAGTGTTAAAACATATATATACATATATATATATATATAGATACACACATATGTAACTTTCCATGGGTGGGGGGCTGGGGGAAACAAAATCACGCAACCAATTGTGGGATGATATTTAACACCCATCTTCCCATGAATGGGAGAAGGTTGCGACCATAAAAATCATTTGCCCAGTTGTGGGGGTCTGAGGAAACGGTTGCAACCAATGTGTGATGAAAAAAAACTTCCTATGGGTGGGGGTCTGGGGGAAAAAGTCCGCAACCAATTTTGGGATGACGAAAATAAATGGGAAACGGTTGCAACCATACTTGCGGATGATCAAATGAGTGAAAACATTGAAAAACCATTTTCCCAGTTGTGGGTTGCTGGGGGAAAGGTTGCAACCATAATTTGGGATGGCCAAATGACAAAGAAAAGAACAAGAAAAGGAGTACCTGTCGGAGAAAAGAAATGGGAATGGCCACCCCCTTTTTGGACGCACCTGTTTTGTTGTGGTTGACCCTATTTGGACTGACAAGGTGTCAAAAAGCGATGGGGTTCAAAAAGGGGGCACGATGTTTGACAACCCCCACCTGCTGTCCTTCTCATTCTTCTTGTCTGTGTTTTCCTTGTCGGTCTTCGCCTGCGCAGATAAGCGCCAGCAACTGCCGCGTCGCAGCCTTCGCAGCATTCTCCGCTGAACCCTTTAGACTGCGAAGACTGGCTTGACCAGTGAGAGCGCGGATTTGTGTCCAGCCACTTGCAAGGGAGAGCCAAAATTGAAATTCAAATCGATCGCCACCAAATTGGTATGCCGTCTCTGGCCACTGCTCTCCCGCCTTGTCCTTGTCCAACTTCTTCTTGTCGCCTTTCCTAGTGCT
This sequence comes from Effrenium voratum, assembly GCA_963377175.1. Classification (NCBI taxonomy): domain Eukaryota; class Dinophyceae; order Suessiales; family Symbiodiniaceae; genus Effrenium; species Effrenium voratum. The sequence continues at coordinate 112,112 of CAUJNA010002269.1, read as the reverse complement.
CGCCTTGTTGGCTTGGCCCTTGTTGGCCCTCTTGTTGGGCTTGTTGGTCCTTGGCAAAAAGCTGCGGGCGTGGCATTGGCCCCAAACTCTCTCTTTTTGTTTCAACTGCTTGCGGGTGCGTGGTTGAAAATACGTGGCCAACCCGAAGTTGACGATCGGAGATTCCAGTGGATATGTGTCGAAAGGGGGCCCCTAAAATTCGAGTTGTCCTTTTGAATTCCCTTTGAAGCCATCGCAAAAGAGGGGAAAACACTCAAACAACGGCACCCCAAACCACCATCTTCGGCACAAAAGTCTTAAGAGCCAAGGGTCTTGTTGGGCTTGTTAGGCTTCTTGCCCTTGTTGGGCTTCTTGTTCTTCGGGTTCTTGTTCTTGAGGCCCTTGTTGTCCTTGTTGTCCTTGGCCTTCGCTCCCTTCAGGTCCTTCTTCCTCTCCTGAGCTCGGAAGACTTAAAAACTCCTTGGCCTCGTGGCTTCCCATGTAAAACCAACCAGCGAGTACCACAAGACCAAGTAGAACCACCTGTTGCAGTGGCCAATGGGGCTCCGGCGCTGCTCGCATGGGTGCGTGCTTTGGAGTTTGGTACTTCTTTGGAAGATATGAAAGGGAAACCAAACCCTTTCAAACCCAAAACGGAATCCCATTTTGGGGGTGCCCTACAAAACACCCCCACATGAGTCGGAAACTCGGGCAGCTGAGCGAGAACCCCCTGAATGAAATTGAACATGTGTTTCTAAGAGTCGGAGTTAACTCACAAGTACGGAAAACTCTTCTATCCCTTTGGATGCTTTTTGGGCCACTCACGGAAGGTGAAACCTCAAATCGAAAAACATGCTCCACGCGCGAACCCCCATCCTGGTGCTTGGGCCCAAACGAGTCAAATGAAGGTCAAACAAACAGGCTCGGGAGTGCGCTGGAGGTTCCCCTAACTCACCAAAACCACTAAACTTGCCCCAAGCAACAAGGTTGCCATGAAATGACTCCTACCCCAAATCCGCAAAATACAATCTCCCACCCTATCCGAAGAAAAAACAACAAAAAACGTGCAGACTCTCGGGTCCTTCCCGCGCTTGTCGGCAAACTTGGCCGCGAACTTCTTCTTGTCGGCCCAGCCGCTCTTCTTCTTCTCGTCGGTGAGGGGCGTCTCCAGGCCCGCCTGCGCGGCGGGAAAAAACACAAACGGTTTTTCGTTCGATCCAGGTTCCGAGCCCGCGGAAGACATGGCTAGGGGAACCCCCCTCCCCCTCCAAAAACAAATGAAAAAAAAAAACAAAAAAAACGAGCTTTTCCTTTTAGTCTCCCCTTCCAAAAATGTTCGCCCCCCCCCCCCCCCGGAAAAAGAGAAGAAAAAAAGAGAGAGAGAGAGAGGGGGAAACGGTGGTCAGTGGTGTTCCTGTTAGTTTCCCCTTCAAACCACCGAACATGGGGCTCCATCAAAACAGACACATCCATATGGGTGTTTTTTTGGCCGGGCTTGTTTGGAACCCAGATCTGGGCCTAAACTTGAAGGCGGGGTTGGCTCCAAAAGACGTAAGGTGGCCCAAAATTGGGCGACGACGAAGGCGCTTTCCCTCCGCACCAGAACTCGCAACTCATCTGTTTGATTCATTTGATGTAGGCTATCCAGTTATTTCAGGGCGCCACCTGGCTCAAAAAAATGAAACCCTGGTTCATGTCGAGATCGGGAAGGTACCCACAAGGCACCATCTGGATGGGCCAAGAACACGTGGAGTTGCAAGCCGGCGTGGAACTGAGCATTCCGATCAAAGTCATCCTCGAATATAAAACCCCTGCCAGACGAACCGACTCATGCTTTTGCTCATAGGCCCTTTTGCAGAATCAACTGGTGAGCGTATCAACATGAACCCTTCAGAAACTAAATAGGAATCGGAACCGCCCCAAACTGCTGGTTTTCCCTGGCAAAAACGTTTTGGTGCCCTCAACCACCATGCCTTGGCAGAACTCCTGCTAGCTCCCAAAGGCTTCCTGTGTAAAAGCAAACTTGGATACCCCCGGCTCCCTGGCGTCGGCTCCCTTCCAACCAGCTGGGGAAAAGGCGACCAGCTGACGCGCGCCGAGTAGGGCGCCTTGGAAATGGGCGTGGCTTGATGGACCTCCTCGGAATCCTCGGGCAACACCTCCTGGCGACCGAAGGGCCCAAGTTGGATGAAGGCCGGGGCAAGGGAAACCTTCGCGCCTTCCCCAAGTTCGAGAAACACCGAAGTTGGGCGGGCGGTTGCCCGGTAAACCGCCGAACCCAAGGCTACCATTTAAGAAAAACACACACACACACACACACACGATGGAGCCGAACAGAATCAATTGCTTGGCCTCTCCTCGGCTGCGCCCGTGACGTTAGGGTCCTTGTAGACTTCGGACTCAGTCGGATCGACCGCGGCTCAAACTCCTCATGCGCTGTGGTTAAAAAAGAAAATCTGTGAGTCCTGGTCATGTCTCCAGAAGCCATGAAAAATCCCTTCCAATGATTGTCCAGATTCTCTGTTTCAGGGGGTTCGTTACGTGACTGCCAGTCATGTAAAAAACAGCCCACCAACCATGTGCCTGAGGGTAGCCAAATATGGCTGTGGCTCAAAAAACCGGTACCAAAATGGCACCTTGGTAAATGGAACCAAAGACACAAACCCGCGTATATAACCCCAGCTCTTTAATTTTGAGCCATACCCATATGAGCAACGGGCAAAAAGAATCCGCAAAAAGCACATGGGCTCGGGTCCCTCCACTCCATGTCCTCAACCCACCTGCCCGGCGAGACCGGGAGACCGCGCAATCCCGGGCAGCTGCTCTGGAACGAGAAATGGAAGGACCCCGACAAAAACCATCCACCTGGTGTGTGTTCCCCTTTCTTCGCAAAACTTCCCAAAACGGGGTTCATTCCCATGTCTCACCTCACCGATTTCGCGCCATGAGAATTGTCAGCACCTCGGAGCTTCCATCGAGGCCGGGGCCTTGGTGCCTTTGGACTCTTTGACGCTGGAGCCCTTCACCTTGCTCGCGTCCTTCTCCGGGGTCTCCGCACCTGGCGGAGGCGCGCGGCGCGGATCGCGCGAGCGGCCCGAGCTGGGCTTCGGGACGCGCGCGGGGTTCGGGGTTCGGGAAGGGCAGGGCGCGTAGTGAAGATGGGCGAAATCCCATTTTAAGGCGGAGACATGAGAAGTGAACATGGCTGAAATCGCCCCTGTTACTTGTGGGGCCCCGCAACTTGTGGGTTGCAATATCAACCATCTTCAAGGCAATTCAATTGCTCACGTCTGTCCCATGCAAAAAAAAGAAACAAACGTGTGCGGCCCTGGACAAACGAGCTGGCATCACCGCTCATCGGTGTAGCCGACGCGGAAGCCACCGCTTTGTCGCCTTCTGGGGACATCATTGATCTCTTGTCCTTGTCCCCCTTGTCCCCCTTCTTCTCCTCCTCCTATGCATGAATCTGCACTCAATATCTTTTGTTGTCCTGTCTCCTCCGCATGGGTGCAGAACTATTTGTTTGCTTCTCCATCTTATGGCTGCGGGTCAAAAATGCGTACCCAAAATGGAACGGACCCAAAGACTGAAGCCTTCGGGCCCCTGGCAGGTTGATTTTGACCCATACCCTTATGTTGGGAATTCACTGTCCATCAAAACGGCGATGGCTTCCTTTTGGGGTGATGTTCCGGAGGAAAATCTGGGGAGCCACCCAAAAGACTATGCACCAAAACAAAGGAGTTGATACCACACAACGGGGTGAGACCATCCAGAAATGGCTGACATCAGAATTTCGCGGAAAAGGTCCACCAACCACTGAGGTGGCATGGCCGGATACGCCCCGATCGCATCCCCACTGGACGCTCCAAATCAGTCTGGAGCGCCCATCTGGCAAAGGCGACCCCATAAGGTGGACATTGGGGAAAAAGCGAGGTCTAGTGCAAAGCTCCACCTGGACCTGTGGGAAATGGAATCCACTTCTGTGATACAACAGAAAGGTCTTCCGGGCCCGCTCTTGAGCCGCGCCCCCCCACCCGGGGGGAAAGGGGGAAGGCGGCAGGTGGTTGCCCAAAGCCAGGTGTTCCAAGGGGGGCAAACCGCAAATGGGAACCCCCGGATTAAACCCCGCCGTTGACTACATAGTACTAGAGCGGTGTCCCCTTTTAGTGGGGGGGTGTATCACTTTGGGTGGGAGAATCCCCGAGCAGGACGGGTTCATCCGGTTTCCCAAACCGCGCAACCCGAAACCCATGGGACCGCGGGACCCCCAAACAAAAGGAAGCGCGGAGAAGCAAAAAGCCTTCGACTCCCATTGCCCTGGGCTTCAAACCACCATTGTTGATGCATGGGGGGTTCATAAAACGGCCAATTGTTTGACTAAGTATTGTCATCATCCAAATTGGGGGCAACCTTTCCTTTCAATGGGGGCAAGTGGAACGCTAGGGATGACGTCCCATTGGTCCTTCTCAGACATGGATCTTGCTGCCAACGGCTTCGCAGTGCGAGGCCTGGGCACGCTGGGAGGAACCACCGGGTAAAAAATAGGATCCACCCAGAATGTGGCTCTCAATTCTAACTTTTTGCTGGAACCACCTCACAAAAAGCTTCTGGACATTGAATTTTGACTTTTGGTTGGAACTTCAAAAAAGGCTTCTGGACATTTGTCTCCCCGAATCCGGATGTCCACCAAAGGCCCACGTATTCCAACTTGCCACACCCGTGTAAAGAACTGAAAGTGCGTGGCCACCTGCGCACATGGCCTCTCAGACTCTCAGGTATGGCTTCAATCTAGGGCACCATGTCTACCAATGCAGAATAAAACCCCGCCTCAGGTTTCGGGACATCCGCCGACAACAGACGGCGTGTTGGACATAAGAAATGCTCCTTACCTGCAGCTCCAGCGGCACATCGCCAGCATCACCTGCATCATCCGCATCAGCGCCTGCCAAGGATGCAGATGATGCAAGTAATGCTGGGGATGTTGCCCATGCTGGTGAAGGAACATCTGGAAATGAAGGGGGGAAAGGGGGGAAAGGATCTCAACAGAGAAAGGGGGGGAAAGATCTCAGGGAGGAAAGGGAAAAGATCTGGGGAAAGAATGCCTTCGGGGGGGGAAAAGACCTTTGGGAGGAAAATGGAAATCTTTCTCGGGGGGAACAGGCCTAGGGCAATGGGGGGACAGGATCTCAAACGGGAAAGGGGGAAAAAGACTTTGGGAAGAGAAGGGTGGAGATCTTGGGAGGAAAAGGCCTTAGGGGGGAAACGGGGGAAAGGATCTTAAGCGGGAAAGGGGGGAAAAGATCTTAGGGAGGAAAAGGGAGAAGAACTCAGGGTGGGAAAAGGCCTTAGGGGGGACAGGGGGGAAAGGATCTCAATAAAGAAAGGTGGGAAAAGATCTTGGGGAGGAAAAGGGAGAAGATCTCAGGGGAAAAAAGACCGTAGGGGGGAAAGGGGGGAAAGGATCTCAACAGGGAAAGGGGGGAAAACATCTTAGGGAGGAAAGGGGAGATGATCTCAGGAGGGGAAAAGGCTTTAGGGGGGAAAGGGGGAAAGGATCGAAAAGCGAAAAGATCCTTAAGATCTCAGGGGGGGAAAGGCCTTAGGGGGGAAAGGGGGAAAGGATCTCAACAGGGAAAGGGGGCAAAGGATCTTAGGGAGGAAAAGGGAGAAGATCTCAAAAGGCCTTAGGGGGGAAAGGGGGGAAAGCTCAACAGGGAAAGGTGGGAGAAGATGCTAGGGAGGAAAAGGGAGAAGACCTCGGGGGGGAAAAGGGAAAGGATCTCAACCGAGGGAAAAGATCTTGGGGAGGACAAGGGAGAAGATCTCAGGGGGGGAAAGGCCTTAGGGGGGAAAGGGGGGAAAGGATCTCAACAGGGAAAGGGGGCAAAGGATCTTAGGGAGAAAAAGGGAGAAGATCTTGGGGGGGAAAACGCCTTAGGGGGGAAAGGGGGGAAAGGATCTCAGCAGGGAAAGGGGGGGGAAAGATCTTAGGGAGGAAAGGGAGAAGATCTGGGGGAAAAAAGGCCAACAGGGAAAGGGGGGGAAAGACCTAAGGAAGGAAAAGGGAGAAGCTCTCAGGGGGGGAAAGGCCTTAGGGGGGAAAGGGTGGGAAGGATCTCAGCAGGGAAAGGGGGGAAACAATCTTAGGAAGGCAAAGGGAGAAGATCTGGAAAGGCCTTAGGGGAAAGGGGGGAAAGGATCTCAACAGGGAAAGGGGGCAAAGGATCTTAGGGAGGAATAGGGAGAAGATCTCAGCGGGGGGAAAGGCCTTAGGGGGGAAAGGGGGGAAAGGATCTCAACAGGGAAAGGGGGGGGAAAGATCTCAGGGAGGAAAGGGAAAAGATCTCAGGGGGGGAAAAGGCCTTAGGGGGCAAAGGGGGTGAAAGGGAGGAAAAGGGAGAAGATCTCAGGGGGGGAAAGGCCTTAGGGGGGAAAGGGGGAAAGGATCTCAACAGGGAAAGGGGGCAAAGGATCTTAGGGAGGAAAAGGCAGAAGATCTTGGGGGGGCAAAGGCCTTAGGGGGGAAAGGGGGGAAAGGATCTCAGCAGGGAAAGGGGGGGGGGAAAGATCTTAGGGAGGAAAGGGAGAAGATCTGGGGGCAAAGGCCTTAGGGGGGAAAGGGGAGCAATGATCTCAACAGGGAAAGGGGTGGAAAAAATCTTAGGGAGGAAAGGGAGAAGATCTGGGGGAAAAAAGGCCAACTTGGAAAGGGGGGAAAGATCTTAGGAAGGAAAAGGGAGAAGCTCTCAGGGGGGGAAAGGACTTAGGGGGGAAAGGGTGGGAAGGATCTCAACAGGGAAAGAGGGGAAACAATCTTAGGAAGGCAAAGGGAGAAGATCTGGAAAGGCCTTAGGGGAAAGGGGGAAGGGATCTCAACAGGGAAAGGGGGGAAAGGATCTTAACAGGGAAAGGGGGGGAAAGATCTCAGGGAGGAAAGGTAAAAGATCCCAGGGGGGGAAAAGGCCTTAGGGGGGAAAGTGGGGGAAAGGGAGGAAAAGGGAGAAGATCTCAGGGGGGAAGAGGCCTTAGGGGGGAAAGGGGGGAAAGGATCTCAACAGGGAGAGGGGGGAAAACATCTTAGGGAGGAAAAGGGAAACAATCTCAGAGGGAGAAAGGGACTTAGGGGGAAAGGGGGAATGGATCTCAACAGGGAAAGGGGGGCAAAAGTCTTAGAGGGGAAGCGGGCAAGGGCACAATTCCAAAGGGACGCAAATAAGAAAGAAGCCTGTAATGTCGGCGGCCTGAGCCGGAGGCGTTAAAATAGCGAACAAAAATGGGGTTGTGTCAGAATGGCAAAGCAACACTCATCCCTTTGAAGCCACCCAACAAAAGCGCCACCGTTCCCTTCAAAATGCACACCAGTAGATCTGTTACCAGCGAAACTGCGGGAAATTGTAGACGGGTAGAGGGTCTCCTCGACAAACAAACGCAACCACTACGCCCCTGTTTCGTTTGGTTTAAAACGCCCAGAACCGAGGGTTCTTTCATTTTCCATGGGCAATCCCCTCCAGATTTTGCTTGTAGGTTCCATGTGGACTCCACTGCAAAACACCCACGGGCCAAAGGCGCCACGTTTGAAACCCCAAAAAAAAATGGCAGTGGGTCAAAAATATGGTAACTCCAAAATGAGTTGCCCTGGTAAATAAAAAAAACGAAATTCCTGGGGTCCAACTCCTGGTGGTTTTATTTTGACCCATGCCCAAATGCAGGGAGTACGGGGCCATGGACCGCCTCCCCCCCTCCCCCCCCACCCCCCGTTAAGGATGGCGCTTCCCCCTACGAAAATCGGGGCCCGTGCCAATGGGCGAGACCGCACAGCCCTTGTACCCCCACAAAGGCTAGAGCCACGAGGCGGAGACACATGCTGCCTTTTTCTTTTCTCAGGGCTGTAGGAAATGGAATCCACTTCTGAGATTCCCTCATCACAGAAGTGGGGAACAACCCCTTGATCCCACAACCCTTCTTTTCCCTTCGCAACAATGGGCTGTGGCTCAAAAATGGAATACCCAAAATAGCACCTGGCATATGGGAACAAAGACTAAAACCTGCGTAACCCCAGCCGTTTTATTTTGAGCCACCCAATTCATAGGGGAGCCCTGTTGGGAGTTTGTTCTTTTTGGGCCATTGGGAGCCCTTGGGCTTCTCTTTCATAGACTTCCCAATGGCTCGTGTTCATGTCGGTGCCCGATTCACCAAAGGGTACCAAGAACAATCAATGTGGTTTTTCCAAAACAAACAAATGTAAAAGGGTCCAATTTCAGCAAAAGCTTTGCCAGTTGTGCTTCTAAGAATTGACTACCAGCACATACCGAACGAGCACGGAGATACAAGTTTCAAAAGGGGCACCTGTAGAAGCAAAGTTGCTTGCGGGAAAAAGGGAAGCAACACAAGCTCTTTCGCATGTTTGAAATTGTGTGTTTGGAGATTGAACTTTGAAGGCATGCACATTTGGTATTCATGGAACGTCAAGGTTGAAAAGCCAGGCGCATCTGGAAATGCCCAAACTACGAATTGCAGAAAAAAAAACAAGTAGTCCGAACTCTGAAAAGCAAGCATGAATTGCAGGTGCGTCCAATTTGACCATCCCATATCTCCAGTCAAAGGTTGTTTGTTGGTCTCCATCACAGAAGAGCTGCTCCCAATTGAGCATGCATGCCACAACGTAGCCTGCCACATTCATCAAACCCGAAAGGTGTTGTGCCCATCGACCATGACATGGGTATGAATTTTGATTAGGAACCTCTTGGTGGACATCATTTAGGCGGGGATTTGTGTCCACCAACCACTTTTCAGGGGGTTCTCCATTGAGATTCATAGCCACACGTGCGCCAAAAGCCAAGTTGCATGTGCTCCCGCCTTTTGCCCCAGACCGCCACGGCCCAGACTGCGACTGCCCAGACCAGTCGCAGTGAAACGCTAGGGGCTCCCCATATTTCCCTCCCGCTAACAAGAAACTGGCCTTGAAATGGCGTTTCCAAACGCCACCCTTTTTTCAGGGCAATATCGGGAGCCCTGGTGATATCCCCCAAGCTGTAACTTAGCAATCCCCAGAATTCCCCGCGAATTCACCCGAAAAAGATGCGCTCACTCTTCCGCTTCTTCTCCACCCGGTACCTCGGAAAGTGCGGCGCAGCTGGTTCACTCGCCGGAAATCGTGGTGTTTTTGTTGTGTCTGCGAGAGGGTCGCAAAATGGGTGTGTTTTGGGACCCTTTGCGCGGTTTGTCTGATAGAAAAAACAAACACACACACACAAAAGTGGGGTAGGGATGGATGGCTAAAAGGAAACCCAAGCACGGTGCCTAAAGTGCAGACACCACCAATGTCCCCATCAGAAACAAGATCAAACCCGCAAAGAACTCGCGATGGCCGCGGCTCTTGTTTTTTTGCTCACCCGGCCTTGTTTCTCGCGCGGTGATGCCCAATCTCCCCTCCTTCCGCTCAGTTCCCAGGCTCATCTTCTCGGTAGGGAGACTCCACACGACGAGGGAACGGCAGCCTGCGCGCTGCAAGGCACGGGGCCCTCGTTTTTGCGAGGGCGCGTCAAAGTAGGTCCTTGAGTGGAGAGGTTAGAAGAAGTTGGTACCAACTTCTTTCTGTAGTCTATTTAGGGGAACCCTCCCCCAAAAAAGGGTAAAAGGGCACTACTGGGGGACCTAGTCAAAATAGGGAACCATTGCTCGTGTGGGGCTTTTTGGCCAAAACGGCGTTTGTAAGCCAACTCATCAAAGCACGCCAAGCTCGTTGATTTGTGGAGTGTCCCAACCTGCTGCTTGAATGTTTTCGCGCTAACTTTCAGCAACCGAATCAGAGGGATTGTCAACCCGGACCCCGGCGCTTTTGGATCACAACATCGCACCCATGGGCATTCATGCGTATACATTTAACCCTCTCAGCTCGGCTTTCAGAGCCCTGGTCGACTACGCCCGGCGTGCTGGGCGTGCAACCCGGACACGCCACGCAAGCGCTTGCACATGCTTCCACGGAAGCGCACACTGGCAAGCACGCAAGCACAGACCACACACACACACCAACAAGCGCCCACAAGCGCCCACAAGCGCACACAAGCACGGACACAGAGACACTAAGACAGAGACTCAGAAACACAGACACGCAGACACAAACACAAACACAAACACAAACACAGACACGCACACACACACACACAGACACACACACACACACACACAGACCCAGACACAGACACAGACACACAGACACAGACACAGACACAGACACAGACACAGACACAGACACAGACACACAAACACAGACACAGACACACAAACACAAACACACACACACACACACACAAACACAGACACAGACACAGACACACAAACAAAAACACAAACACGAACACAAACACAAACGGACGCAGACACAGGCACAGACACAGACACAGACACAGACACAGACACAGACACACAAACACAAACACAGACGCAGACACAGGCACAGGCACAGACACAGACACGGACACAGACACAGACACAGACACAGACACACAAACACAAACACACACAAACACAGACACGCAGACGCAGACACAGGCACAGACACGGACACAGACACACAAACACAAACACAGACACAGACACACAAACACAAACACACACAAACACAGACACAGACACAGACGCAGACACAGGCACAGACACGGACACAGACACACAAACACAAACACAGACACAGACACACAAACACAAACACACACAAACACAGACACAGACACAGACGCAGACACAGGCACAGACACGGACACAGACACAGACACACAAACACACACAGACACACAGACAAACGAACACACAGACACGCAGACACACAGGCACACAAAGACAAAGACACACAGACACAGACACAGACACAGACACAGACACAGACACAGACACAGACACAGACACAGACACAGACACAGACACACACACACACACACACACACAGAGACAGACAGACACACAGACACACAGACACAGACACAGACAGACACAGACACAGACACATACACGCAAATGCCACCCGGCGCGCCGGGCACGAGGCCTCGCTCTTGACAAACCCCGAAAGCAGCAAAAAGCCACCCGACGCGAAGGACGAAGCAACTCTGTTTCCAAATTTCGCATCAAGAAGAATCCAGAGATCATCGATCCGCAAGGGGTTGAAGATATTATGCCAAGACAGGCGCCAACTGTAAACGATAGCGCCAAAGTAGACGTGGCTCGTTTCTTCAGAGTGCCCTTCTTGGGCTTGCGAAAGCTACCCCCTTTTTTTTCGGCTTCGAACCATGCCCAATGACCGGAAGGGGCGGGCGTCTGAAACTTCTGCTGCGGAGCTGCAGAAGTGACATCCTCGGGTTCGAGAGTCTTCACTTGCGCAAAACGGAACACGGAGTCAAGAAAAACATAACGATTAGACGGAGGTGGCCTTTTTCCCTTCAAAGCCAGCCCGAGCCATCTGAAAAACCTTGGAAGGGCTGTTCCTAGCTGTGGAAGATGGCTTTTAAGAGTGCCCATGGGGTCAATCTAAAGCTTCTACGATTCCTCCCCAAGTTCGAAGTCCAAAACTCTAAGGAACCCCACGGCTCACCGAGTCTCGGTCAATCCCCCCCCCCCGCCTCTTGAGGAATCGGTTCCCAGGCTCCAGCGGCTCCACCGGGCCCTCGACCTCCCTGTCCCTGGCGCGTCGGTGAGCGCAGTGAGCGCCGAAGAAATTTGCTGCGCCCAGGAAATTGGCCAAGTCCCAGGATTGAAATGGCTTGTGGGAAGCTCCCTTTTGGATGGTGACACCAAGGGACCTCCCCTCTAAATGGCCCCTTCTTCAATGGTGAGACCATTGAACCTCCCCTTTTGAGACCAAGGGACCTCCCCCTATGGAGAATTGGTCGCCAAGGCATTGTACTTGAGGAGCGGGTGAACGAAAGCTAGCAGTTGTTGCATGAGATGGGTCGGTGACAGAGTGGATTCATAGGTAGCTTGTGTACAACGAGAGGCCCGGCAAGATTCGTAGGATGCGACACGCAAACGCACATGGTGGCGTGGCAAACCTTGAAAAATGAAAACAACGAGAGGCGTCAGAAGCTGTCTTAAAGCACCTCTGGGTTCTGCAGATTGCGTGTGCAAAGATTCTTGCGAGGTGGTTTACCGAGAAGACTGAGGTCTCAAATGAACAAGCTGAATCGGTGGAACATGTAAAAGTTCGTAGCACCAAGGGGTCTAAATAATTGATGTTTTTCAATCTTTTCGGCTCAAATAATTGAAAAAATCAATCTTTTGGCATTTGAGCCCCTTACCTTGCTTACGCAAGGAGAAACTTCAGCTAGCTAAAGCTAGCTTTCGTGATTGGTATCACAGAAGCGGGGCCATTCCCACCGGCGAATCCGCGGCCTCGGGGGAGGCGTGGGCGGCGGGTCCTCGGCACAAACATCGGCAGAAATCCAAACGCGGCGCAACGAAACGCGAAAAACGCCGCACACACGCGCCGCAGGGCAAAATCGCATGTTCCCCCCACCAGAAATCGGACATGTTGTGAGTCTGGGCTTTATGGAAGGCTTCGGGATCGTCACCGAGGGCCCCTCCCAAATGATCCAATAAACGCGTCCGAAAAAAATAAGAGAAAAAAAGAGAGAAAAAAAAGAAAAGAAAGAAGGAGAAAATAGAGAAGAAAAAACACGACCCTTCGGCTCCTTCTCCACGTGCGGCGGTGTCCGCGGCGCGGGAAACTGCCTCTCCTTGCGAAAATCAATCAATCCGCCAGTCATAGTGAAAACCCGCTTGAACGGAGGCCACCTCCCACACCGAGCAGAGGGACGCTAATGAACAAGCACTGGAGAGGCTACCCGAGTCACTTGCTCAAAACCCGGTATTTAAATGGTTGACCCAGAACCATGCTTCATGAATTAAGAAGGCGGCCGCAACTATTTCGGGCTGGGACTGCCCCTTACTAACCTTCATCTACCCGGGTTTTGATTTCCGAACCTCACGTTGAGACTGCCCCTCCAATTTTGCAGGTGCTCTGCTCGTGTGCTGGCATGTGTCAAAAATAGACGGACGCTAAAGCCTCTTCTTGAAACAGTATCCGCGATAACCATATGCATATATACCTGTGTGTATATAAATATATATATATATATAGAATCCTCCGAGTAAGTAGGGGGGGAAATGCGCTGCTTCCCTTTTGATCTCTCCACTGCTACAAGACGGGGTTCCCTTCAAGACAAGACACGCTCATTTGCGTGTGTCCCACCGCTTTAGTGGACCTTTTACTGGTAATTTGCAATAGTGGTAATTGGAAGCTCTGAGAGGAATCTCACTTGCTGAGTGGATGGCCCAAAAATAGTCCAAACTTTATGTTTACCACAAAACTGGTCTTCGCAAAAAGTTCAAAGTTCATGAACTCAGGAAGTGAGAAATGGCCTTCTGGTGCTTTCCGGTTGGCCCTGGCCCGAAAGTCTGGCGAGTTCGCGCCTCTGTGGGCGGATCTCGAAGCCAGGCCTGACATGGGCCCGTTGGACAGATCTGGGTTGCCCATAGGTGTCCTTTTGGGGGAAATAGATGGATATCCCTGGTAGACGAGTAAACCACCTGGTAAACCAGGAATCGCCATCTATTCTATTGCCAAAAGGAAAAGGACACCTATGATCTGGACAGGCAGCAAAGGGGAAACCTCAAGTAAGCCGAGGTGTTCAGACCAAGCCTCAAGCCGCCAAGCAAGCAGCCAAGTAAGCAAGCAAGGCGCCAGGCAAGCAAGCAAGCCGGCCAGCCAGCCGGCCAGCCAGCCCAGCCATTTCACCAACCCACCAACCGCCCTGGCTTCAAGGCTCCACAATTTACCCCCAAAATCAGCGAAACTTTCAGCTACCTCACTTGCCCCCCCTTGAAGAGAGCTTTTTGCCGCTTTTTTTCAGGACCATAATGTTAACCCGGATCCCAAGTGGGGATTCATCACTTTTGGAGGGAACACCCGCCTCATATTGGGATGGGCTTATTAATCCTGGGTCAACATTAGAGACTTCCGGTGATCGATCCCACCATTCGCGCATTTGTTTTCGTCCGGTCGACCCCAAACTGCCGGCGGCGCCCGGCCAAAGGCGCGCTTCCGCAAACGCCAGCCAGAGAGGCCCCTGGAGCGATCCCCCGGATTCGAAGGCGGCGGGGCCCGGGGCGTTGGTTTTCTGCTTCTCGCGAAGGCCGTGGCCTGTTTTTTTCGGGGGAAAGAGTGGATGGATTGTGTTGGTGTGTGTTTGCTTGTTTGACTTTTTGTTGAGGGGAGCATTGATGTTTGTTGGTGACTGGGTTTGGTTGTGTTGGTTTGTTGGCTTTTGTTCATTGGCTTTTTGTTGGCTTGTGTGTTGCTTGTTGGTTGATTGCTTGGTTAAGGGGGACCAAAAGAAAAGTCCACCATTGTTCGGCGAGACAAACCCATGATTCACAGGCAGTTCCGGGTTCCAAACCTTAGCTTCAAGGTGAAAACCGCAATCGACTATTTTCTTCATATAAAGGGGGATTCCCTTGTATCACAGAAGTGGGGAGAAACCCCTTGATCCCACAACCCTGACTTTGTTCATTTGCCCCGGACGTGAATGAGAAAAAACATACCCCAGCATAGACCCCAGATAGCGAAGAACACGCCAACGATTGCACACCAGCACCTCTAACAGCACCCCCCAAAAAAAGAGCGCCCCAAACAATCAATCTCGCAGAAACACGCCTGCACCATCACCAGTACCTCGAACAACATCCCAAAACCACCTGCCACAAGAATCCCCAAACTCCATGCCCCCTTGCACGCTGTCGTCAATCTCGCAACCAGACCCCCCAGTAAAAACAGCACCTGCACCAGCGCCCCAAACTGCATGCCCCCCAGCACCCAGCCGTCAATCCCACAAATCACTTTCCCCTCCTGATTAGAAGTTGGAACCCCGAGAAGCTTTCAGCTATCTGGAGAAAAAAATATTGGGCCTCGCTGAAGTCCCCTGACCCCACTCTGAAACTTGCATCCTATCTATCTCTGGAGTCCCCACGACCTAAAAAAAGGAAAAGAAGACCGCGATGACGGTGGAACCACCCCTGTAGGATTGTACCAACAGAGCACGAAAAAAGAGAACCTGCAGGGGGAAGAACCTACGAGGCGTTTTACGGGCGGTTTCCATGCTCACCCCATGTTCATGTGTCCTTTTGATCAACCCCCGCATATCCATTGATGGGTCTTTCTTATTTCGTCGCGGGGTCTTCTTGAGTTTGTCTCCAAATCCCACCTAAAAAGCGCCTCTCCAAAAGCGTTTCCAACTTGGTTGCTGGAACGACCCCCCTGCAAGAAGCTTCACCTTTTGGGGGTTTAGTCCGGACACCCCAACTTGATTTCAACCAAAAAGTTAAAGTCTAAAGATCTGATGCCCAACAGCAGCCAAGGCCAATGGCCTAGCGTTTCGTGTCTGGTGCCCCAAAAGCGTTTTCTTGGAAAGTCAGCCCATGAATTGAGCGCCACACGTTAAACGAGCGCCTCTCCAAAAGCGTTTTCTCGAGAGCTCGCGGACTAAAGGAAACACTTCGAAAAACGTCCCGCTGAGGGCCACACTTCTGGCTGCCGCCGGGCGCGGGCGCGAAGAGCCTCGCTTCAAGGAAGGTGAGAGGACACCGCCGCCTGGTTTTAGGAAGACAGCCTCAAAAATAACCTACTAAACATGGTGGTTTGGAAGACATCCCGCAAAAATAGCTTCAGAAATATTGTGGCTTAAAGAGAAACTCCTATAAACAATTTGGTGGTTTAGGGATAATAACGTGTTTGTCTGGTGGTTTAAGAGAGAATAACCCTATAAATGGTGATTTAAAGAGAAACGATGACCCAACAGAGATGCCTTAACAATGTTCACTTGGGACGAAAAGAGAAACGGCTTCAAGTGCTCTGCCTCAAGGAGACACATTTGACTACACAGACTGCGAACCGCGGCAACTTGGAAACACCCCAAACCCCAACTCACGGACTGTCATCTTGCTCCCAAGGACCAACAGACCAAAAAAATCCCGCGCTTCCCCCCAAAAGGCCATAGGAGAAACCGAACAGCACCGCGCGGCCTCCTCCATTTTTTCTGAAAGAACCGGGCACGGGTGGGCCTTACCGGGCACGGGCACGGGATCGATTCGGATCGATCCCACGCGAAGCGGGCGGGTTCAATCGAGGCCGCTGGCCCCAGGTGGTGCAGGCTGAGCAGCGCCTTCTGGAACCGAAGCTTCAAAGCCTCGGATCTCGTGGATCGGATCAGGTCATCCCTCCCGTCACCAAAGGCAAAAACGCGGACCTGGAAGGCTTCTTGGACCTGGAAGGAGTCTGAATGGACTCTTAAAGGAAACCTTTCTGAGGGCCCCTAATGTATCTCCTGAGCTACAACTTGGGAGGGTATACAAACTGCCCAACATGCTTCCACATCATGCTGAAGCAAGGTTGACTGAGGATCCAGGGAGTATTTGTCTCCATGAAGGAACCGCTAACTCAGCGGCTTGAGCTTGTGTTTGTTTTTTTTTGGGGGGGGAACCACCTTTTAAAAAGTTGGCTTTGAAGGGAAAGAGAGCAAGACGCCAAGCATGTTGGTCCCAAACCCATACGGGAAGGAGTCCCATGGCCTGGCAGCATGGTCGGAAAAAGAGTTCTCCGAGCTTCCCATGTCCGGGAATCCGTGGCAAAGGGACCCTGTGATTTTTGCATGGGGGTTGTGTGAACCATTTTTGAGGCGTCCATGGCTCTTGCCCAAGCAACTGGCGGTTTCGGCAAAAAGGTCTTATGTGCCATGGGCAAAACTCCCTAAGTTGTCCATGGTCATGATGTCCAAACTGCGAACCCCGTACCATTGTCTAAATTCCCAATCAAAATGACGTGTTCCCCTCGAGAGGACGCCGGAAATTTCGTGAGTCCCCTGTCCCCCCTCATGGACCATAGACCAGCAGCAATTTTGACCATAAACCTCAGTCAGCTGCGGCAAGTCCCTCCGAAACTGGGCGACAGGCCTGCAGGCCTTTCTCCTTCTCAGATGGACGTCCCCGGGACTTCGACGCCTAGGTTGGGTTCAAAAACCGCAAGGTTCTTTTTAGCTACTTAAATTATAATCATCTATTTTGAGGTAGACTTCATTCAAATCCAACAACTTGGCAAATCGATCGGGTTTAGTCCGCCTTCACCCCCGCTTGCCATTTCTGATCTGGGGGACTCTAATGGGACTCTGCGATGTGACACGATCCGCGCGTGTCTCTTTGGGCTTCTCTCACGACCAGGTGCTGGGAGGGAAGTGATTGCGCAACCAAATTTACTCCGGTTCTTCCGGAGTTTGGGGTTCTCCCACTGGTCGGTTTCAGGGGCAGGCAAAGCAAGTTACTCGAACAAACGAACCCCAGACCAACGGATTTCCATGCAAATCAATGGCCCACTTTTTGGGTGGGTGGTTTTGAAGGGAGACCCCCTCCACGAAAAAGAAGCAAAACAAGAGAGGGGTATGCTGTGAGCGCTTTGTGTCCCAAAAAACCCACTGCTCAGGACATACTGCTTGAGGGACATACTGTGGATGGACGAACTCCTGCACCACCTAACAAACCCTGGAATGATACGATTCCCTTGCAAATATCAACAAACAACCGTTTCCCGTGGTTTCGAATGGATGATTCCCCTGTAATTGCCAATCAAGAATGGTCTCCTGTGGTTTTGGAATGATTTGATTTTCCCGTAATTCAAAAAAAAAAAAACGCACGAGGAACGGGCGCTGAGGAAAAAACGCGCACTTCGCAGATCCATCCACCGTACGAGGCATGAGCGCTGAGCCGCTGAGCCGCTGAGCGCCGCGCCTGCGTCAGCTCTTCTGGGGTGAAGGAGCTGCCCATCTGCCCGAAGGTCAGCCAGAGCTCCGAAACCTGCGGACCGAAAACCGCAGGGTGCGTTGTATATATATATATATATATATATATGTATGTATGATACATATATATATATATATATATATTTATATGTGTATATAATATGTTTATTTATAAGTATATAATATGTGTATATATGTAACGGACAACGGGGGAAAAGCGAAAGTGTGTTTGGTTTCTGCAACATATAAAAACCTTTGAAAGAAAATGCACGGAGCCTGGCTCGAAATTGTGGTACGGCGTGTCTCATTGTTGAGGGGCCAGAAAATGACAACTGGACTTTGATTTCCATTTCAAGGCGACCAGAAAGGGGTGCCCCCTACAAGAGACACACCCAATTTCAATTCGGGACCCTTTGGTGCACATCATACTTCGGTGGAATTCAAGTCCACCACTTTGGAGGTGGCTCCCTGCGCAACATATCCATGTGTCAAGAACAACTTTTGGCTTTCCAAGTGTTTGCCCACTAAACCAATCCCAAAAGGGCGGTCCTCAAGAAAAACACACACACACACACCCAATGGTGGGACCCCGCATGGTTTCCCTTTCAATGTAACACTAAAAAGGGCCACCTCGCACCTGAAACGGGCGGCTTCCTGTTCGCCTCAGAAAAGACCCCCCCCAAAAAAGCACTTGAAGTGGGAGACTTCCTGCGGGTTTCCCTTTAAAAGAAAACCTCGGAGCCCAACAAAAAGCGGTCGGCCTCCCGGCGTGTCCCTTTCAGCCAAAAAAAGCGGCCGAAGAAGCTTCGGCTTCCATGTCCCGGCCTTTGTCTGCCTGCCGGAGCAGCACTCCAAGAACCTCGCGCGGCTTCTCTGTCCCCTTCGAAACCAGTACGAAGGAGGTCACCTCCCAAAGACAGAGCGGCTCTCTCCAAATGGGCAAGCCCGCAAAATGGAGAGCCCTGTCGATTGAAGTCAGAAACTCTCCAAAGGGGAACCAGGAACCTCGAACCCTCCAAAAAGAAGTGTCAAATCACCCCACTCTTTTGTGGCAATACCCCCATGGTGGCAGGGCAATTTGTGTACGGGCCGTTTCCAGGTCCACCCCCCAAAAAAAGCTGCCGCCCACATGCCCCGGACTTCGCCGCCAGGCTGGAAGAGTCGCGCGGCATCCGCCAGCGGCTCGGCCTCGCATTCCGCGCGCTTCGAGCCGAACCAGCGGAACGCGCCGAACGCGCGAAGAGCGGCGAGCCTCAGACGGGGCCTAGGTCCTCCAGATTTGAAAGGTTAGAATAAGTTGGTACCATGTTTTTTCTGAATCGTCTATTTTAGTAGGGGAACCCTCCCCCAAAAAAGGGACGGTGAAGAGCACTACTGAGGGACCTAGAGGCCTGCTGATGGACGAACTCCATGTCGCAACATGAAATGAAACCACGGGAGACCATATTATATTTTTGGGAATTACAGGAAAATTAAATCATTCCAAAACCACAGGAAACCATTCTTTATTGGGAATTCGCACCCACATCTTCAATCCACGTTCCTTACCACGTTTAAGCCAGGAATTTAAATATGTTGACCTTCCCCAGTGGTTACCTAACCTCAACCTCTAAACTTTACGTTGTCCCAAAAGGTGATGATTGAAATGAACGAAGATGATCATCACGAAATGAAACCACTGGAAACCATTGTTTGTTGGGAGTTCACCACTTTGAAACCACAGGAGATCATTCTTTATTGGGAATTACACGGGAATCATCATTCCTAGTGGGAATTGCAGGGGAATCGAATCATTCCAGGATTTCTTAGGTGTAAAATTTCGTCCATCCACAGTAATTATGGGATTCGGATGAACCCCAAGTCGGTGCTTGAAACAAAGGGCCTGGTTGACCAAGAGGACCTTCGAAAACACTCTGAAAAATCGGAAATCACCCACGTTTGGGATGTGTCCAGTTTGTGGAACCCGCAACCTGGCGGTCTTTTGGAAGGAACGGGGGAGGAATGCAAGCCATTTTCCGGAAAAAGACACACCCTCTGTTTGTAGTTGCCATGTGATCCACCCCTCTTGAGAAATTGGAGGCGTTTGGGTTCTCTTTTGGACTCAGGGGCACATGGTTCATTGCTTTCACTTTGCCATTGGGAGCTCCAAAAGCTACATGTCGGAGCTCCAAAACAAACAAACAAAAATGGCCGCGCTTCACCCAGCCAGCTTGGTTTCAGGACGACACATGGATCATGGATCATTCTGCCCAAGGCGTTTGGGTAGCTGTGCCGAGGCTGCGGCAGGGCCCGAGAGAAAACCCAGGTGTTGGAGCTTCCCCTGGCGAGCGCCGGAGCGAAGCGGTTGGGCTTTGGTTCGCGACGCGTTCGCCATGCCCCAGGGGAATGCTCGCGTTCGCGTTCGCCATGGTTGCTTAAGGCGGGTTTGTCAAAAGAGACATGGCTTTCCTGTCTCTCAAAAGGGCGAAAGAGGTACCCTGTTTCGATCACCCTGAGACAGACTTACACCCAGAGTGGTTGATTTCCCCGAAAAGAAGAAAGAGCCTTGGGTCTAAGTCTTCTTGGGTTAATTGAACACAAACCAAAAACAGAGCCCACACGTCAGGAGTTTCTTGGAACTGTGGACCCCTTTATCGCTAACAAACCAAAAGCAACCGAAACATTTAGGGGAAAAACTCTTTTTGAGGGGAACTCAGGATGAATGCATCTTGGCGCAATCCTGCGCTGTTGGGGGAGGTTGCCCCCACCCCCCAGCAAACCTCCGCCGGGAAAAACCGGAGAGGAACATGACTGATTCAGAGCCATAGCAAACTAAAGGGAGCCATGTGAGGCACGGTCAACAAAAAACTCGTTTCCGGAAAATCACAGTTCGCCCCCCGGTTCTTGTGTCTTGAGCTTCCCCCGATGTCCTTCCCGAATGGACCAAAGACCCCCGAACCTTTTCGACCGAACCTCGCTTGGCTCTGGACGCGACGCGCCTCGAAGTCGCTGGCCAGATGCTTCTCGGCCGCAGCCAAGGACTCCTGACTTCAACACCATCCGATCCCAAAGTGACCAGAAGGGCCATGCACCCATGAGCGTTGACACCATCCACTTATTCTTGGCCTGGGCCTTCGTCCCTCAAAAGTGACCAAAAGGGTGATGGACCGTCAGCCAGGGGATCCAAAATCAATGAGGCACCCCACAAATGGATTCTGATTCATGGCCTGGGACTTAGTGCCCAAAAGTGAGACCAAAAGGGCAAAAAAAATGGGCCAGCCAAGGCATCCAAAAAATCCATCAGGCACAATCCACTAGATTGCGAGGTTGTCCCTTACATGTTCCGAGATATATGAGTAGCAAGTAGCCCAGGCTACTTGTACCCCAGGTGTGCGTCAACGGCTGTAACTTCCCAAGAGACATTCACCGCTTTTTGCGACCTTCTCCCGTGACCACACGGATCCGACCCCCTGCAAAAGGTCAGCTTGTTGCCGCTTAAAAACCCTGGGAAATCGAGGAACCCCCAAAGGAGCAAGCTAAAAAGTTCAGCCCCCTTAGAAACCCGAAACATCAAAGACGAACACCTGTTTTGGGCTGCTTTCTATCTGGAGAAAAGCCCGTGGATCCGGCCAAACGGATTTCCGGCTCACCCCGTTCAACCCCCGAGGCCCTGGCCTTGCTGCAGCAGAGGCTCAGGAACATCTCCCGCGTCGCCGGGCTTCCCAGAACCCGCCTTCCCAAATCCAACGGCTCGGGTTGCACGGGTGGCACCCGCCACAAAACAACGGGGGGGGGGGGGGGGGAAGGCGGGCTTGGCCGTTTTGGAAGATGGAAGGCAAAAGAATCAAAGAAGCTCAAGCGGCGGTTTTGGACAGCTGAGGCGCTGGCCAGTACTGTGCCATCACCTGGCCGACCTGAAGAATGGTGGATGGATTCTAGCTTCGATTGGAACTCCCAAAAAAGGTCCGCGAAGGCACTCGCGTGATGCATTGCGAGCCCCGCGAAGCCCCGCGACGCCTGATGAGGAGGGCGTCCCAAGCTCGATGTCTCTATGAATCCACCGGGCTCGCATCTGGGGGTCGACGTATTCGCCCGAAACCCAATGGTAGCATCCAAGCGGGGCGGCGCAAGCGAAAGCTGGGTGCTGACATCCTACCTTCGAGACCCATTGGGCAAAATCCTTTCACAAGACCCTGGCCCTCTGAAAACAAGGAAAGCAAAACACGCAAAACTTTGATTTGCGCAAGCAGCCAAACGCGGCTTAAATGGCATGGTCAGGAAAACAGCGGCATGGGCTTGAACGGGTGGCCTCAATCCTTCCCATCCGATAAATGTTCGATATTGGGCAGTGGAATTTGGATCGGCAAAGACATTGGATGACACTGGAACTTTGGACTCACTGGAACACCGAACACTTAACACGGCCAAGCACATTGGGCGACCAGGTAATTACATTTTTCGAGTGGAACACTGAACACTCAACACAAGAACGCTGGACACTGGGCATTTCGTTCGGATCTGGGGTCCGAGCCCAGTTTCGGAAAGCGTCGCGGAGACGGTCCAAGCCTGTAAGCCCGCTGGGAACAAAACTCGGCGGCTCGGAGTTCGGTTTTTTTGACTCGGTGCCCCTTTTCGGGCAGCAGGCTCTTCCTGTTTTCTTGGGTTGGTAAGGGAAAATGAAAAATGAAGATCATCATTTCGTGGGTTCTGATTTCTATTTCAGACATAGCCAAGTGCGGAAACCAAAAGCACAATGGCGGTGCAGCCGCCTGCTTATTCGGTGTGGGTTGGGTCGCAACCACCAAGATAGAGCATTACCTTTCCTTGGTTGCTGTTGACCCCCCTGCAAAAAGTTTAACTTTTTGGGTTTAGTGGAAAACACCTTTATTTCCCAACAAGTTCAAGTCTAAGGATCCAACCCAATAGCAGTCAAGCTTTCGGGGTTTTGCACATTTACCCGGTCAAAACTCCGCAACTTGTCGGCCATGACGTGGTTCTGGTCTAAAACCCTCATGGGGTTGATGAGCATCCGCAGCGAAGGTTGACAAGGGAAAAATCGGCTGCCTTAGCCCATGTGTTTTCAGGAAGAACTTGGGTGGGTGCCTACTACCAGCAAGTTTGTCAGTTGCTCGTGCGGACGTCTGTGACTTCCCGACTCTTGCCGCAGATGCGCAAAGGCGTTCTTGGCTCCAACTCGATTGATTTCTGCTCCCCTGCTAAAAATTTAACTTTTAGTGGTTTATTGGAAAACTCATTAGTTGGCAAAAAGTTAAAGTCCTAACATCCAAGCAAAATGCAACAAAGCCAAACTCGGAATGCAGGGGGTTCCCCCAAAAGGACACCCGCGACATTGGAGTCCGACCCGACTTGGAGGTCAACCCCTGCACGCGCCGCGCGCGTCGTGCGTTCCGCCCGGCCTTTCTTGGACCGAGCGCTGTCGTCACACTGAGCCGCCTCGAGCCGCAGGCTCGAAGCATGCGAGCGGTCGAAATGGCGATCTTGCCCCAAACTTCTGCTGGGTACTTTCCCATTTGGTGGGTCAAAATGATGTACCCAAAATCAATTCTCCCTTTCCTACCACACAGTCAAGGAACGAAGTGATGAAGAGAGGAGGAGCTCTGAGACGCACGAACTCACGCTTAAGGGACGAGGATAAGGGAAGATGTAATCGATGGACGAGAGAAATGAGAACAGAGGGGACAGCTCTCTCTCCTTCTTAAAATGGGTTCCCCTGCCAAATGGAACTGGTTGTTTCATTTTGACCCATACCCATTTCTCCGGGTAGCTTTCGAGGTCCGGTGGCACACTCCTCGACCAAACCGAACCCGTCGGAGCCATCGACTGCCAGCGCTCGCGCGTTTCGCCTGCCGCTGCAGCTCCTGTAGCTCTTGCTCCAAAGCCACGGAGACACCTCAACCAACGGTGCTCATCGCTCCAAATGGAACCCAACGCCCTGACCCACCATAACCTGGAACCCCACCATTTGTAGAACCTCTTCTTTGTTGCCGGTTCCACGCTGATTTTGGCTAAGGTTTACTCCAAGGTGGGGTTTGTTTTGCATGTCCACTTCTGCCGTGCCCGTGGGAATCCTTCCAAATCACCAAATCTTCATTAAAAGTGAACGTTCCCTATCACAGAGGTGGGAAATGAGCCCTCATTCTCACAAATTTGGGTTGCTCCGCTTCAATTCATGTGGAACCAGCAAAAGGAGACTCTATAAATTGAGGTTGGGCATGTTGATTTGCAGTTGTGTATATAAGTTTATAGGTCTTTAACCCCTTAGCAAGGAGAACCACTCACTACAATGGCTCTTGTGGGGCTTTGGGCGCTTCTCAAATGTGCCAAGGTCATGGAATAATACTAAACTCGAGCATCTGCGGAACATGACCCCCCCCCCTTTTCCCCATAGAAACGCATGAAACTCCACGCCCATGAAACGCTCATGAAACTATCCCCCCCTGCAGGCAAAAGAGAACGGCCCATTTTATCGGCTTGAATACTGTTCATGGGCCATGCTGTCACGGCGTCCATACAGGAACCTTCATACAAAACGGCTGCACTAGTTCCCTGGGAGCTTAATCATACTCGCCCCGCTTGGGGTTTTGTGACACGCGTCGGACCCCTAGAAAGTCGACCAAAGAGGAAGCTCAAACGGAAACACCATCGGCCAGCTTCTTCAGGCACGGGTGTGCTTGTTTTTGAGGCTCTGTACGCCTTAGGAGTGGCTGGCTTGAAAGGGAAGCCCAAAGGGAAAATAACCATCTGTGGAGTCCCCCTATTTTGACACATGGCCATGGGTCAAAAGCCAGTACCCCCAGTGAACATCCCAATCCCCACTAAAATAGACCAAAATGGGTGGTGCACCTACCCCAAAATGGTACCAAAACCCACAGCCACATACCCGAATCTGGTCCAATTCTCGTAAGCCAGGCACAGCGAGGAGCGACAGTGGCCGCTTCCGTCAGAAGCCTGCGCTCCGGGGCCGCGTGCAGCAGCGCAGGTGGCAAATGAATCAAAGCCTGGTATGAGCGGACGTGCTTCCCCAAAAATTCACTTCAAATTCGCCCAAAATGTTGAAACCACCAACAGGAGAAATTGATTGGGAACCAAGAGCCTCCCCGAATCCATGCCGGAAAATATTGAAAGGGCAACATATCGTCCACGACATCCCACGGCATCTACTCTCTCTGTAATCAAATGGGAACAAAGTAGAGTGGTGGTTACAATCGTGTTAACTTGCGAAGTAAAAGATCGTGTCCTTACCATCGTGTTTACCTTGTCAACGATTTGGGTGTGGCTCAAAATTAAACAGCAGGGGCAAACCGTAGGTGTTGATCCATGTTTCCACTTACCGATCGGGCAACCCATTGTGGAATTCCGGTTTTTTGAGCCGCAGCGGAAGAAACAAAACCCTCTCTGCTGTGCCCTCCAAGTTTTGCAGGAGCTGTGTGACTGAAGCGCCAAGGTCCCGACTTCTGAAGCTGGGAGATGGGCAGCAAGTGCAACCTCCGGGAGGTGAAAGGCTGCAGATCTCAAAAAAGGGGAACAAGAGGGGAAAAACAACTGGAGCCCCAAGTAGCCACTTTTTTCCGGCCACTTTACCCACTAGTAGCCCATAAATTTGGCAAAAGTAGCTGGAAAATAAAGGTAACTGGGGATCCAGGCAGGAATTCAGTCGAATTTGTTTTGGTTGATTTCGAAATTCACGTGGAACCCAAGAAGGGGGAAGACACCCAGGAATTCAGTTGGATCTTCTTCTTTTTTTGACGCCCGAAAAAAATCACGTGGAACCCAAGAAGGGGGGGACCTCCAAAAGGGTTCCATGTTGCCATGTCAATCTGCAGGTCTTGTAGGGTGCGCATAGGGGGCGCAACCCAATCACTTTCTGGGGTGTTTATCCACCAGCTTCTACCCAAATCCAGGGTCGAAGGATGGCTTTGGCCCGCAACTTGAGGCAGGCACGTCTCCTGCAAGTTGGAGATGTACTTGCTCAGTTCCCTCTCCTGCTTTGCCTGCGCATGTGCGAGCTTCGAACCGACAAGCAAACGTTCTTCCCGCCTCCTGTCCTTCCGGCCGAGGCCAAATCACCTGCACCGCGTGTTTGCAGGCGAAGCGGAAAGAGTGGGACTTCCCACGAGCGAGCGCGCCATCCCGGCAAGGAATCGTCAGATCTGTCTCAAGCTGGCGCCGACAACTGGGTGTTCAACTTAGTAAACAGCTCATACTCATACGTTTCTGAGCCCCTGAGAATTCCGCAACTTGACTCTCAATCTCTTCACCCAACTTCACCCAACTTCACCCAAAATTGGCTCAATCACCACAAGCGCTGGTGGCGTTTCGCCGCCCAAACGCCGCCATCCCCGGCCTTCAAGAAGTTGCAGAGCCGGGTCAGTCGGTCGCAGTGCTTCGCCGCGCTCCAGGCGCCGATCGTCAAGACCTTCCGAGGGCTCGGACGCGAGCGAGGAGTCCGAGCGAGCGAGCGGGCGGGTGATGGGTGGGGATGACGAGTCCGGGCTGTGGGGGTGGGTGGAATAGGCAAAGCACCGGGGGGGGGGGAGGGGGGGAGGGGTTGGGGGGGGGGGAAGGGGGAAGGTTGGGGGGGGGGAAGGTTTCGGGTGGGGGGGGGGGGGAGGGAGGGTCATCCACTGAAATTCATCCACTGGGGTAAGCCACTGGGCATCGTTCGCCAAATTCAGCTTCTTCACCCCACGGAATGTTGTTGTTGGAATGACCTTCCGGGTGTGGGTTGAATGAAACGGTGTTAGGGGATTCCCGAACACAGGAAACCAAGAATGGGGATAGTTTTGTTCAGGGTCATTCCATTTCGCATTGCCTGAGAACCAGCAAGTGCCCAACCGATCGTTCTTTGCAATCCAACAGATGAACATATAGGGGGGGCTCAAGATAGGAATGAGTCCATTCCCTAAAATGGCATGAGTTTCCTTCCCTTGGCCTCGAACAAAGGCAGCGACGCCACCAGCACGGATCGCCAAGCGATCGCCTGCGCTGGCAGCTTGAGTCTCCGGTCGCTGTGCCAAAACCGGGGGACCCCCAAAAGGATTTCAGGGTTTTCCCATTGACGTCCTCTTAAACTAACCTCTTGCAGGGCACCAACAAAATAAGAGGGGGGTCCGTAACCACGGTAAGAATTACAACACATAACCACCAATAATGTTTCAAAAGGACCCTTCTCCAAAAAACACCCGGGGGGGGGGGGGAGGGGAGGGGGGGGGTTAAAACGTGAGCCTGCTCCAAAACAAATAAGGACTGGATCTTAAGGAAAGCGTCGGTGAGCTCGCCGAGGCAGTCATGAAGCCAGGTGGGCTCGTCTTTTTGAGGGTACACTTCTTGGGGTTGGTTTAAAGGAAAACCTAAGGAAAGCCGGGCGGGGGGGAGGAGGACAGAGCCAAATAGGAAACCGAACCCATCTTGGACCCTCCCCATTTTGAGACGACTCCAAACTGGCAAAAAAAGCCCGCGGCGACGCGCTCCGATGTTTGCCTCAGCAGCCGCCTCCGCCTGATGGCTAAGCGCGGAGCGGCACACAATTGAAAGACTCTTTTTGCACAATTTTCTTGAAGGGAAACCACCAGGGTTTCCAATCCTTAGCCGTCTTTCGGGAACCCAGTTCGCGCCTTTAGGCAACAAACAACGACTCTTGTTGGAATATGCATGAAGGGAAACCGCCAGGAAACAAACTAATTCACCTGGTTGGGCGTCCCCTAAAACTCTTGAAGCCCAATGCGCGTACTCAAAGCGCCCTCGTGCCCCTCATGCAAACTCATCCGCATGCGCGTGGCTTCCTCACGCTCTGGGCATTTGGCCAGCTCCAGTGGAAGCACATTGGCCTGGCCGCTTGGCTGCGGGCTTCCCTGCGTGGCTGTGGATTGTTCTTTTTTTCAGCTTAGGTACCCTTTTCAGGTTAGGTTAACGGGAAACAAAGGGAAAGCCACCATGTTGAAAAGGGGGGAGGTCACCCTGTTTGGACACACATCCAGTCATGGTCCTTTCAAAAAACCTCATCGTCTAGCAAAGGAAAGGCTTCCTGACCAGCTCTCTCCGTGGGGAGCTTGAAACCAAATGGCCTGGTGACCACAGCGGAAATCGGATTATCCCGACTCACAACTCGTCCGAACTCCTGGAACGCGAAGAACATGGAAACACTGAGAGCACATAAAAAAAAGAGAGACTTGGCAAAGTCAATAAGCGGATACCGAATAAGGCCGTTTGTTTTTGAGTTGGTACCCCTTTGGGTTGACGATTGAAGTAAAATCATCAGAACACCGTTCTTCTTGCATGGGGGCAGGGGGGGAGGGAGGGTTCTATGTGGAGCAAACCGAACACACCGTCCCTGTCTGGGGGCCAACGCTGAAAAGCAGGCATCATCCTCAAACCAAGCGACGGATTGTGCCGGTTTCCGTTGGGCTCCGTCTGGACAAAAGAAACACAGGGACCAACCCAAAAACACCACCTCTCTGGTCTTTCTATTGGGGTCCAAGCTTTGGTGAACAGAAATAGATTTGTGTACCCACCAACCATTCTTGAGTTTCTGCAACCACTAAATTTGGGTTCCTTCTGGATGCTACTCAAATGTTTGCCCCGCGCAAGCAAAAGGCACCTCGCGTCCCCAGAATTGGGACCGGAAATGGTTGGGTGTTTTTCTGGTTTCCCCCCACACCAACCAGCGTTTTCTCGAGGATGTTCAAACCGGCAAAACCAGGGTTCCCTAAATGTCCCCTTTGAGTGGGGTAAACATCACTTTTTGGGGCCAGGTCAAAGTGAGTTACCCTTTGGGGTGATGCGAGCAGCACATGCGCCTCCTTGCGATCCTTGGCCATCCTCTGCACGTTGATCCGGGTCAAAGCCTCCGGAAAATCCATGGTGTAGATCATTTTGACCGGGGGTTCCCCTTTTGCTTGGCGAAAGGGAAACCAACCAACCAACCAACCAACCAACCAACCAACCAACCAACCAACCAACCAACCAACCAACCAACCAACCAACCAACCAACCAACCAACCAACCAACCAACCAACCAACCAACCAACCAACCAACCAACCAACCAACCAACCAACCAACCAACCAACCAACCAACCAACCAACCAACCAACCAACCAACCAACCAACCAACCAACCAACCAACCAACCAACCAACCAACCAACCAACCAACCAACCAACCAACCAACCAACCAACCAACCTCCATTTTGTTGGTTTGACCGTGAACCCAAACCTTTCAGGGGGAATCTAAAACTAGGGTTGGCGGCGCAATGCCAAGCGCTGCAAGCGGCCGCGCCGGCTTTTTTTGGGTCTAACCGCCCTGCAGAAAAGGAAACACATGGCTGTGGGTCAAAAATAGGTACCCAAAATGGAGCCCTGGTAAAAAGGAAACATGGACTAACACCTGCGGTCCCCTGGTGGTTGAATTTTGACCCATGATGAAAGAGGGGCTTGCAAACAAAAAAGAAGTATGGTTTAAAACAAAAAGCAGAGGCAGGTCAAGAAAAGGACACCAGGTAAAGAGGAGGCTTAAACAAATTACTAGGCGTTCCACGAACCAGTTTTACTTGGCACACCTACGGCGCACGCAAGCGTCACAAGCACAGGCCTGAGCTCGACGGCAGAACTCCGCTTGAAGCTGTTCGTGCACTGCATCTTGTTCCCGTTGTGCGAGGGATGAGATGCCCAACGGCTTGTGCAACCTCCAAGGCTCCGGGTGAATGTCAACTCTCTGTCTTTGTTGGCGGCCAAAGGGAAGCCCAAAATGGGCCGATTTTGGTCGACATAACCATGGGTGGCAACTCTCTGTCCCATGGCGGCTAAAGGGAAGCCCAAAACTTGGTTGCTGGAACGACCCCCCTGCAAAAAGTCTTTAACTTTTGGGGTGTTTAGTGAAAAACACCTTGATTTCCCGAAAAGTTAAAGTCTAAAGATCCAACCCAATAGAAGAAAATGGGCCGATGTTGGTCAACATGTTCAACAGAGTCACGATCAACATCTGGTAGTATCAAAGGAGTCCACCAAAAACCTATGGCAAAGAATCAAGGGGGCAGACAATGGCACTCATGTGTGTCAAGGGGACCGTCCCTCCAAAAATCAATCCGAAAACAATTTTTGATTGTTGACCAAGCCAACTCAAGATGGGCATGTCTCAAGATTCCGGGGGGCCGTGGCTCAGAATCTTTACGCCGAAAGCTATCCATGGTACCAGGCCGGTTGGCCTTGCTAACCCCCATGAGCCCGGGTCGAACTCCTAAACTGCCTGGGTGTGTCTTTTTCTAGGGAACCCCCGAAATGGCTCGGTGGCGGTATGACTGCCAAGACACCATCCCATGCTGCCGACCAGGGCCTCGTCCTTGCCAAAAGCCAGAGCGAGAGAGAGAGAGAGAGAGAGAGGTCTGCCCCAAGGACATCCTCAAAATTGGCTGTTTTTTCAAGGGGCCTTTCACTCTCCAAAGCAACTTCGACAGTTCAAAAGCTTCACTTTAACCCAGACTTTTTGGCGCGTGCTTAAAGCAGGGGACTCCCTTGGCTGGCTCAACCCGAACCAGGGTTCCATTTCTTGGTTTCCCACAAAAGGCGTGCACCACCCATTTTAGTCTATTTTAGTGGTTGGATTGGGATGTTCACGGGGGGTACGATTTGGGTTTTGACCCATGGCCATTTGAGCACATCGGAGTCAGGGCCCCCGCGGAAAGCAAGGACAAGACCCGGAGAAAGTGGGAGGCGCTCTGCTGCTGGAAGATGTAGATCTCCCTCGCTATCAAACCCGGAGCTGGACTGAGCAGCCGAAACTTCGGTGGGTAGTTGCAGGGAAACCAGAAGGAACAACAACTGTTTGCCATTGCAGGAAATGGACCGGGTCCTCTCTTGAGAAACCCCACAAAAAAAAGGATTGGTTGAATGCCTTTCTGTCTAAGATACTGTCCGGAGATCAATCGAAAGTGTGCCTAAGGTCATCCTGGTGTATAGTAGGTAAGCAATTGAACTACCCCTTGCGCAATGGTGGCTAGGACCCCTGGGGTGTGTATGGCATTCACAGTCCTAACTGGCATTCAGAGTCCTAACCTAAAAACACCACAGCAAAAACTATAGCAAACACTATGGCAAAAATATAACACCCCTATATACAACCAACACTCATGTGCTATACTTTACAAATCTTGCTAGAATATGAGTACATCTATCAAACAATCATACTACTTAGCTTAGCCAGTACCACTCCATACTATGTCGACCAAAGTTCGAAATCACGGACCAGCGCAACAACATGCAAAGATGTGTTTGCCTCTTTGGATGGTAATTAAAGGGAACCCAAACGGATAACCCACCATTTGGGGAGTTCCTTAAAAGAAAACGAGCCCATGTAAAGCCAAAAGAAACCATTCACGGTCTTCAGATTCTTCTCCGGACACTCATCCGAGGAATCCCCCGAACATGGATAGATTTCCTACTTTCAAAGAACCACCGCGGTTTCCAGGGACACTGCCAAACACATAGAGCAAATCCCTCTAAACTGGCCGTTTTCCGAAAGGGAAACCGTGTTTTTGGCGAACGGGCAGAGCTGCTTTGAGTCGAAGCCGGCACCTTTTTTTTTAAACTTCCGGGCGTCTCAAAGGACTTGCCCCCTCAACATGTGGTTTTGTTTTCCCCGCATCAAGCTGTACCACAAAAAAGCGGTCCTGTAGGTCCAACCCTTCCAGTCCCCAAAACCCTCAATGGAGTGGCCATTCTTGCGGAGAAAGTGTGCCATACAAACAGCGGTAAAAGCAAAAACAGAAAACGCTTCGCGTGGGGCCCCCGTCACAACAACACCCGAAGTGGCCCTTTGGGTGGCCGTGCAAACCACTGGAGGAAACTCCCTTTCGCATACTTCCAGTTGCTTAAGTCCACAGCAAAAAGATAAAAGCTAGTAGTGATATATTTTTCTTTAAAACCAACTGGGGAGAAAATGCCCTCCCAGCTAACATGGGTTTGTGCACCGACCCCTGTAGAAAGACGACTTCCCCCTTGGAAAGGGCCTTCTTGCACTTCCATGTTACACGCTCTTTAATCAGTACTTGGAGTGTACCAACACTGTTAAGGCCACGGGCATGACTGGCACTGTATCGCTCGTAGTCATTGGCAAGGACACAAAGTTCCTGTACTTGGTGGGAGGGTAATCTTCTTAAGCAAATGGAAGCCTGGATTGCGGCGATCTTTTGAACGATCTTTTGTTTCCCAAGCATTTCGTGGAGCTCCGAGCCTCAAACGCTTCATCACGTCTGGGCAGAGTGCAACGGGGCAGGAGCAATCCTGCACACGCTGGCCGGAGGCTGACAACATGGAGTGGTTTTCACATTGGTGGCCAATTTTCAGAGCAACCCCAAAAGATCAACAGACCATCAAGGTACACAACATGCCTTGCTATGGCAGTCTCCTCGATAAGGAAGTCCGTCATCTGCTCACAGACTTTCAGGGAGTTGAACAAGGTCCTTGGTCAGGTTGATGCAGAAGCAACGAAGCAAAGCTGAACCAAATTATGGCTGTGGGTCAACAATATGTCCCAAAATGGAACCCGGGTAAACGGAAACTTGGACCACAACCTGCGGTCCCCTGGTGGTTTAATTTCTGCCTGAGGGCTGCACACGGAGCCCGCATGAACGAATGGTAGTTGTTCCTCAGAGTATTCCACTGAGGACCGGATGCGCTCAAAACAGGACCTGACTGTTGGCAAGTCTGATGTCCAACAACGTCACCCATTTGGCCATGGTTCAAAACCAATGGGATCACATTTTGGGATAGGTGCACCACGCAGTTTAGTCTATTTTAGTGAGAATTGGGACGTTCACTGGGGGTACCGGGTTTTGACCCACAGCCATTTCTTTTGAGCTCATGGCATCGTCCTCATCAAAGAGCGATTGCCGGCTCGAGGGAAGCTGCTTCAACCTGGGCTGAAGCAAAGAAATGCCATAGGCTTGTCCCAAGGGCCCAGTTTTTGGTAGTCCCTTCAAGCACGGGATTGTTGTTGGTCCGCCTGTTTGGCCTTATTTCCTGCAGAATTGGGGGTTCCCTTATTTGGCCTAGTATCCTTGGTGTTTTCCAGAGAGGTCCCAACAGCAAACCCTGAAATTTAAACAGCACTCGTGGAACCAAATTCCAGAAGGGCCATATGCTCGACTCCCCCAAACCAAAATAGATGGGTGGGTCAAACTGAAGGAACGCAGCTGCCCGTTGCAATGTCTAGGGGCCTCGTTCCAGACCACACAAAATCCCAAGGGAAAACGGATGGCTGCAAAAAAAAGGTTGGGTTGAAAGAATGGTCGGAATCAACCAATTAGTAGGTGTGTCCTTTTGTGAGGGGGAAACCTCTTTGGGTGGCTTTGAACAGGCCAAACACAGGATATCCTCAAAACAGGCACCGCATCCTCAAAAACTGGTTGATGGACATAACTCCACATGATGTGCGCCAAGGGCTCCTCAAATACAAATCAGACCCAGTTTAAGTGCCCCTTGTCGCAAAAGGGTACCAATCTATACATATATATAATATATAGTACTAGATATACATCTTATACAATATATTTGTATGTATATATATAGCTGTGAGGCATCTTTTGTGGATTGCTTTACAAGGAAATGGAGATGAAACTCCCAGCAAAAAAGTTCAGTGACCGCAGTAGAATACGGAACCCTTTTTGGGGGTTCGTCATTTTGGGAAACCCACCAACCCAAAAAAAATGCGTGCCGCTGAACAGCCGAGTCATGATCAAACCCTGGTATCAAGATAGTCTACCCAAAGCCATGTCAAGAAGTAAAACGGCGGACATCCGAACCTATTTGTGGTTGGGGCTATCCGACTATCCTTGCTCACCTTCACCCGGGGTTTGATTGACTCAGGTGTAATATCTTGAAGCCACCCCGAAACAGAGATATGCTCAATGTTCACCTGCTTTCAAAGTGAAACCAAAAGGAAAGACCGATTTTTCCGGGGTTGTTCCCACCAAGCCAAAGGTTCAGCCTTCGAAACGTTTCGAAACGCAACCCATCTGTTTCCAAAAGGTCGGTTTTTGGGGGGGGCCATCCATCTTGTCAACACCAAAGGTCAGCCCTGATTTGGGGTGCCTCACCATGTTTTGGGGCCACAAAACAACCCCAAAGCAAACCAAAACCCAAGCCCAACCCATTCCAACCCCTTTTGGGCGCGACCCCCCCCTCGCGACCAACTCAAAAGCCGCGCGGCCCCAGCAGCACCAGCAGCGGGGTGCCCGTGGCCGCGCAGCTGGCGTGCCAGAAGCAGAGCACCTCCCGCAGCACGTCCTTCGGGGCCGCGTCCGCGCCCTGGAAGATGAGAACCGTCACGGAGCCGCTCGGCTTGCCTTAGGCTGGCGCCAAGTTTGCAATCTGTTCAGAGACTAACTTGGCACCAGCAATGGACCACATGGTCTTGGGCCTACAATGTCTTGGGCCTACAATGTCTTGGGCGTACAATGAATTGGGCCCACAATGGTCTTGGGCCTACAATGCAATTTGGACTACCATGCCAAAGACTTTGATAGGCCTGATTTCAAAGTAGGACCCCTCCACGAAACTTGACAGGAGTTGGACCCCCTGCAAGAAGTCAAGCGCTTTGCGTGGAAACAATCCACAAAACTTGACCAGACTTAGACCCGCTGACGCCAAGGGGTATATTTATGCTTGTTGGCTGGCTCTGGTGTTCAGAAAGCCATCAAACACCCGGAAACCCCCACAAAACTTGACCGGAGTAGAAGTTGACCGGAGCTAGACCCCAAGAAGTCAAGCCTTTTGCGGGCTGAAAGGTAAATGATGGAAATTCAAAAGGCAAAAAGTTTACATGCTGAGTCTGGCATTGGAAAGTGATATGTCCATGCCCAACCAGCAGTTGCGGCTGTTGTGTCTTGGGAGTGTCCTTTTTGAGGACCCGGCCAGTATTTCGGCCGTACAGCTTTTGAGTTGGTACCCTTTTGTGGGGCTGCTTTTCAAGGGAAGTCACAGGCAAAACCACCGATCTTGGGGAAATGAAAGGCAGGCGCGGGAGAATTTTGGAGTTGCTCCATGGGGTGTCTTAGTGGTCAAAAAATAACCCCATTCTCTCACTTTGACAACGCCCCCAAGACAGTCAAAGTAATGACAGATGAAAGGGAGGAAAAAGAATCGATATAAAATCGGCGCTGGTTTGCACATCGGGTTGCTCAGAGAAGGCATCTCTGCCACCTCTTCCTCCTCCCCCTCCTCTGGTTCCATTTGGACCGGCTCCAGTCGGCTCAGCTTCTCCTTTGCCGGCACTGGAAGCAAAAGATTCACATTTGGCCACTCAAAACTTGCTGGTCATCAGCAAATGAGAAATGGAATGACCCCGAAATAATGAAACCATCCCGAGATGGTTGGTGTCCTGTACTCGGGAATCCAACCAAAATCGGTTCATTCAACCACCCGGTCTCGTTGACACTCCCCAGCTTTCGCACCGATCGCCAGAAAATGAGAAAACCTCGGCAGGCCATAGGCGACCAGTTGCCCCGGTTTTTTTGCGCAGTTCCCTTGGTCGACGAATGGGAACCCCAGATTTATACACCCCTGATTGAGTCATAGGGGGTCCCCCTTTTAGTGGGGGTCATCACTTCATCTCTTCTGGAGGGAACACCATCATGTGAATGGGAAGAGTTTGTTTCTGAATGGGCTTGTCTTTTTTGATGGTGTTTCCTTTTTGGCTCCTCTTTGAAGCCACCAAAAAAACAAACTCCCAAAAAAAGACGACAAAAGCGCGCGCGCGCCCCCAAAAGGCGATATAACCGGCTTCGATACGGTGCGAAAACCGACCGAGGCTCGTAGATCTTCCGGTTGGCGAAGGGCAAGCTCCGCAGATCCGAGGGCGAAATCAGGGCGCTCGACACCTCCAACAAAATCCATACATTGGATGCGATGGTGCGACTTTTGGATGACCCAACTTGGGTGAAATCCACCGGAGTGTACTCCCCTAACACATTAACATGGAACCCAAAAGGGGGTCCATTTGGCAACAGGAGTTGCTTTTTCGGTCTGTCTTTTTTTAGCTTACCTTGTGTTGGTGGTTTTCACAAAAAAACAAGAGGAAAACCAAAGCCAGTCTGGGGGTTCCCTCAACAAAGACACGCCCATATCCAAGGTGAAACAGGTTGATAGGGGAAACCGGTTGATGCGGAAACAGGTTGATGGGGATTGTTTCTTGGGGAAGGGGGTAGGCTAACACCACGGTTACAACTGGGGTAACCGAGGTTCCTGCCTTACGTCCCAAAATGTGACCATGGGAGTGCACTCCCCTTCACATAGAACCCAAAAGAGGGGTCCAGATCCCATCAGGAGGTTCCAAAAAAGTGAAGAGGATGTCCACCGGCAGTTTAAGCCAAAAAAGAAGTTGTTTAAGCCAACCCCCCTCCCCCCCAAAAACAACAAACAAAAACACACAACAACTTCTCCCGCAAAGGACAGGTCCGCCCCGCCTGCGGCATCTCCTCCCGGAACAACTCCTCCGTCAGCTTCATGGTCGCCTGGTGGTCCTCGGCGTCGGGCCCCGTGACGCCCAGCACCAGCGGCACGCTGCGGCTGCACCTGGACGGCACCAGCTGCTTGACCTTCGGGTGCATTTTCTGGGCCCCTCCCCCCCTCCCCATAAATATAGCCTTCCATTTGGCGAAGACCCCTGGAAAAAATAACACCATTTCCAGTAGTGATAGATCCTTTTTTAAAACCAACATCTTCTCCGCATGAATCTAGGGGTTGATTTCGTCTCCATTCTTTTCAAGCATCGTTCTTTTCAAAAACCGGATCTGTTTCCCCTGGGAGTCCGGAGGAATGCTAGAAAGAAGGATCCCTAGAAAGTATGGGGCAGGTACCCCTAGAATAAAGCTAGCCGGCTCTTGTTGGTCCCAGTTGTTGCTCTTTTCTTTTTGGTCCTAGCTTTTGGGCCGTTTTGCACGTTTTCTGCCCGCCCACGTTCAGGTTGGTCGTAGTTTCCTAGTTTTCGGTGGCTTTGGCCGTAGCAACAAAAACCTGGCCAAATTGGTTTGTTCCTTGTCAGGCAACCTGCCAAGTCAGACCGAAACGAGCAGAAGCTAGAACCGTTGATATTCAAAAACCAACATCACAAATTGAAGGTTGCAAATTGATTGTTCACGAAGAAACACGTCAAACAGAGTGGTTGGCATTGGCATCGCTAGTTAACCCTCTTAGGACTTACAACTATGGCCTTGGTGGAATACAACCGTTTGGAACCGACTAAAACGGAAAACGTTCGGACACCGGTCCACCTTTCACCAACCCTGCCCTTGGCGGGAATCTCAAGAGGTAACACCAACAAGGACCCCCCCCTTTATCGGTCCAAAACCAAAACACTGAACCATCCATGAAAACCAAAAATTGTCCTCTTCTCACATATAGGAAATCTTGGCATCCCCAAATGTTTCGCAAGCCGAAAAAGGAGGACTTGGGGATGTTTGAGACCAGACCGATCTTCGCGCGTCCCCTTCATTCCGCAAGCCGGAAAAACAGCCTTGGGCTGTTTGAGACCAGACCGATTTTCGCATGTCCCCTTCATTTTCCGCAAGCCAAAAAAGCTGCCTTGGGCTGTTTGAGACCAGACCGATCTTCGTGCATCCCCTTCATTTTTCGCAAGGGGCTGTTTGAGACCAGACCGATCTTCGCGTGTCCCCTTCATTTTCCGCAAGCCAAAAAAGCTGCCTTGGGCTGTTTGAGACCAGACCGATCTTCGTGCATCCCCTTCATTTTTCAAGGCAAGCCTTGGGCTGTTTGAGACCAGACCGATCTTCGCGCATCCCCTTCATTTTCTGTAAGCCGAAAAAAACTGCCTTGGGCTGTTTGAGACCAGACCGATCTTCGCGCATCCCCTTCATGTTCCGCAAGGCGAAAAAACTGCCTTGGGCTGTTTGAGACCAGACCGATCTTCGCGCATCCCCTTCATTTTCTGTAAGCCGAAAAAAACTGCCTTGGGCTGTTTGAGACCAGACCGATCTTCGCGCATCCCCTTCATGTTCCGCAAGGCGAAAAAACTGCCTTGGGCTGTTTGAGACCAGACCGATCTTCGCGCATCCCCTTCATTTTCTGTAAGCCGAAAAAAACTGCCTTGGGCTGTTTGAGACCAGACCGATCTTCGCGCGCATCCCCTTCATGTTCTGCAAGGCGAAAAAACTGCCTTGGGCTGTTTGAGACCAGACCGATCTTCGCGCGTCCCCTTCATTTTCTGCAAGCCGAAAAAACAGAAGAAGAAGAAAAAGAAGAAGAAAAAACAAAAAGAAAAAAAAGTCAGGGAAAAAAACGAGAAAAAATAGGGGGAAAAAAGAAGAAAAACAACGGGGAAACAAAAAGGAAAACAAAAATATTTAAAAAGAAACAAATCGACTCGGGCGGTGTTTTTTCCTCCCCCGCAAGCCAAAATTACGGACTTGGGCAGTTTGCCCAAGAGACCCCCTCCGATTTTTCGCCCAAGTCTCGCCTGCCGGAAGGCTTCTCGGACGTAGCGCTCCGCCAGCTCGCAGGTCTGCCGGGCCCAGTGCGTCGCCACCGCGCCGCTGTCGTTGGAGGGCCGGGCCGAGGCACAGCTCCACCGCAGCTCCTGAAAGGGATGTGGTGGATCTCAAAGGGAACCAAAACCGCATGGCACCCCCAACGGAATTCTAAGATCCCAAGGGGGTCCTCGGCGGTCAAGACTGCACTTATGTAACATCAGTAACTAGGTCCTCCAGTAGATATTTTGTTTCTTCCTGTTGTCTATTTTAGTAGGGGAACACTCCCCCCGGGACCTAGAAACGAAAACCACAAGGAAACCAATGGCCGTAAAAGGGGTCCCAAAAACGCGAGGAACACCGAATTCTGTGCGTCTTTTGTTCTGCTTGATGCGAACCCCCCTGAGTTTGACTCGGGAGCCCTACTTGAGGGAAACCATTTGGTCTTTGAGCGTGCCCCTGTCAATCCTGGAAGCCATGGGTGAGACCTGAGGAAGACCAACTTGATGTGTCAAAATGGGGATTCGGACCCAAAGAAATGGGAATCCTGGTACCTTCCCTTTAAACATACCCAACCCCAAAAAGTGGGAAGCCTCAAAAACTCAAACACAGACACACGCGCACACACACAGAGACGAAGACACAATCATGTTTGAGACAAATCCAGGTGCAAATCGCAAAGCTCCGGTCAATCGGTCGATCCCAAAGCTCCAGCCGTGTTTCTCCCGACCCTTCTCTTCACAAAATGGGCCAGACAACGCGGAGGCGGTTTCTGAGGAGAACGAGGGAAAGGCACGGGGAGATCACTGGAATTGTTGCGAAGCCCCAAAAAGGTTGCCTGGACAAATGGGATCTTGCTGGAGTTTGAGGATGTCACGTTTATGAACACAGAATTCTGGGGTTAGCGTCCAGTTGGTTCCTTCTAACTGCCAGAATCGCTCCTGAAGCTCCTTCGAAGGAACCGCTGGGTTGTGTTGCCGGTTTTTGGACAAATGGAACCGGTAGGCGGAGCCTCTGTCAGCCATGGCTTGCGCAAAAAACTTAGAGCCGCTTGGGTCTGTGTCAAAATAGGAATTTGGACCCCCAAAAAATGAATGTTGTTCCCTTTGGCGGCCCTTTCAATCAACCCAAAACGGGGTACCTCAACAAATACAACTCGCTTTCAAGATGGTTACACGGAGAGTGGCAAGGATAGCATGTTCATCTACGTCGGGGGGCGGATAAGTGCTTTCTATCAATTGGGCCTTTGCGGACCAGCTGGGTGAGCCAGAAAAAAACAGCTGCAGCAGCACTCAGTCAAGCCCAGACTATCCAAAACCCTAAGACTCGGCCCTGCACAAAATGCTCAGATTCTCATGCTGCTTCTGCTCAGCTTGTATAGTTGGGGCAATCGAGACTGTCCTTGCAGCAAGTCTTCTAGCCTCACCACATATTGTTGCGCATGCGTGGCTGCTCTTCCAACTCGAATAAAAGGTTCGCTACCCAGGGTTCCAAGAGCCTTCAAACACCCCACCAGGCTGCGTGACAGCGGAACGGTTCCCCAACCCCGAGTGCTTGCCGTCCCCAACCCCGAGCGAGTTTGCCGTTCCGAAGGAGCGCTGGGTCCGTTTTTGTGGCTCAAACCGAGACATCCAAAGCACGGCCCGGGACTTCTGCCCGGGACCATCTGCCGCTCATGCGATGGCACGACGCGGGCTGCGAGACCGCCCCCGGTGGGGCGTTGCCACGTAGCCTTGGCCGTGCTAAGGCATATTCCAGGAAACCAAAAGGGCCCAATCGCATAGAGCAAACGAATGGCAAGCAAAAAGGCGGCAAATAAACAAAAAAACAAGCAACGGAAACTCCCCACCTCTTTTTAAAAATTGAGACACTCCCCACGGCTTTTCACCAAGGCCGAAAAATGGAGAAAAGCAAATCCGCCGAAAGAACTCCGAGGGTCGCTGCGCGCGGCACATCGGACAGGATGCCGCAGGTCGCGCCAAATTCTTTGCATGGGGCCGGCAGAGCACTTGCCCGCAGCAAGTGGTCAGCCGGAGGCTCCGCCTAGGTCGGCTGAAGCGGGCTGAGTCCTTTTTTGGGGTTCGGTGGGTTCCCCACGAAAAAAAAAGGATCAACCCCAAATACAAGGGTTTCTGGGATCATTGGACAACCGGGCTGGGGAAAAATGTCAACTCCAAGTTGGTCCTCGAATCAACTGTTTACTCCCCTCTCACCTGGAACCCGACAAGGGGGCCCCTCTCAGAAGAAGCGGCCTTTGACATGACATCTTTATTTGTTCCACGTCAATCAGAGTAGGCAAAGGCTTCCTTTGTTACCCCAAATGGGCGATTGGAGCTTTCCCTTCAGTCAGGGCCAGGGATTTGTTCTTAAAACCCCAAAATTCGGGGCCTCTGAAAGCCACCGGATCCTCAAACAGGTGGGACCGACCCCCCCCAACCCTTCCATTTGCTTAAGTCCACAGGAAAAATAAAAAATAAATCCAGTAGTGAAATCAGTTCCCTTTCAAACCAACAGGGGAAAATAATATTCTTCTTACGCAATTGGAAGACCCGCCACCACCCCCACCACCCCCACCACCCCCACCACGCCCACCACCCCCACCCCCACCACCCCCGCCGCCCCAACCCGCCTCGGGAACTCGTAACAGATCACGCACTCCTCGCCCTCCTGGGCCGTCCAGTCCCGCTTCAGCTGCAGGATCGCGCGGGTGGTCAAGGCCAGCCGCTGTTGCAGCCGGGACCCCGCCTGGCGATCGATCGCTTCTTGTTTTTGGGGCTTCCCCAGCAGGATGGTTTAATTTCTTGATTGGGGGGGGGGTTGTTTTGGGGGGAGGGGTGGGGGGAGGGATGGTGGTCTGGGGGCTCCTGCCGGGAGGATAGGGATGGGGGACTTTCTGGCGAGAGGGAGGGTGGGGGTGGGGGGTAATTTTTTGTTTTTCTACTGCAAAGGCAGCACTTTGAAAATGGCCAGATATTGATCTCTGTCCTTTGCGCGGGAAAAACGGCACATTTCCTAACTTTCGCTTTCCCAACCAATACCCTTGCATACTGGTGCAAAGCATCAAGTGCTCAATCAGTGCCCAACGCCATTAAAGCCAAAAGGTCGCAGAACGATGCCTCCTGATCCTCTGCCCAGGATTGGACCAGTGCGGCCATGGCCGTGCCACCGCCGGACCGGTCAAGTGAACCGAGCTGGTTCACAAGGACCCCGGCCATCGCGAATCACCTCCACCGTGAAACCACGGCGGGCGATGAACAGGGTTTCGGTGGCGTAGTCCACCTTGTGCGAACAGATCTTCCACGGCGCTCTCATGAATTAATCGAATTAATCATTGTCATGAATGTTGACTTCCGTGCTTCGATTGGATCCACAAGGGGAGCGTCTAATTTTCTTATTGCGCTATCTATCATTCTTTCTCATTTTGGCGTGTAGTGAATCACCCTTTGGCGCCAAGCGCCAGTGCGCGTTTCAAAGTAAAAGCACGATGCCGAGCTGGATGTGGAGCTGGCTCTGTTACAAACAATTTTACTAGGGCACCCAGGGGCGACTCAATGAAGCATAATGAATCCAGACCCTCGACATGTCGCGGGTATTTTTTTGTTGGGCGGCACTTTTGAATCTCGGGGGGGGGGGGGGGGTTGACACACAGCAAACAACCATTCAACGCGCCATACGACTGACATAGTTTGCCGTAGAGCAGACATCA
Source organism: Effrenium voratum (assembly GCA_963377175.1). Taxonomy (NCBI): domain Eukaryota; class Dinophyceae; order Suessiales; family Symbiodiniaceae; genus Effrenium; species Effrenium voratum. The sequence goes on along the minus strand of CAUJNA010002269.1, from coordinate 70,119 downwards.
TTTGCGGTAGAGCAATCCTTTTTGCCCGACTCCCTTTGGTGAATTCTGCATCAATTGGCGGGATCCACTTCGAATTCGCTGTGTCGCACATGTTTTGGCCCTTTGTGGGGCCACATGGGGCCAATGAGTCGCAGGTGCTGAAATTGTCATAGCAAATCGGAATGGCATCAGCCCAATATGCTTTCATAAAGAAGCAAGGGCCCTACTTACACGAGTGTTTCATTGGTATGCGTTGCGATAGACCTGCTGCAAGAAGGGGCGCCTTTCGCGTTGCAAGTGCCATGTAGAGTCAAAATGATGGAGAATAACCACTCTCCCAAACACTCACAAATTGGGAAAAAGGAGCCCTTATCCGCAAACGTAAAGCGGTAGAGGAAGGCGACAAATTTCTAAACACAAGGGAACTATCATCTGGCACCAAGATTGGGGGCAATGTTTGAGCAACGGCCAACCATGGAATGAACTCTGAACACTTCAAAGAAGACAATCTTCGCTTTCCGAGGCTTCGAGCAATTTCAAGCTGCCTTGAGGTAGCTCTCCGGCACTACCCCAGACCCGTCGCCGCCACACAGGTGGCAAGGCCTTCAAAGGCACGACATACCCGGCACAAAACACACCAACTGTTCATACAAAAGGGGGGCAAAGCCGTCACGTATCTTTGTCGAGCATGCATTTGGGCGAACCTAGGAGTACAAGGATCCAGGATGTGCAAGTCTGTGTGCAGCCAACTACTGTGGCGCGGCTAAACACGCCTGAAAACAGCCCGAATCCGCGTGCCTCTTTGGATGGCCTTCTCCGCTGGGTTGATTTCAACCCGGACCTCGGGACAACTCAACACGCACGACTCCAACATCATATCATGAGTTAGCGAACATGATTCAAGTGGAGAGTTGGTAAGTCCACCAGCCGCTTTTGACGGGGTTTCCCGATGAAATTCATTGCCGGTCCTTGCCAGATCGATGCAAAGGGGCAAGGAGGCTAAAGGATGTTGAGGCGGTCGACTCCAAATGCACGTCAAGGCACTGCAGCGTCGGCACGGCCTAGAGGACGGATCTGGGAGTAGTCCACAACCTCGGTCCGCTGCTCCTCATCCCCTCCTCCTCCTCGCCCTCCTCCTCCTCCACCTCCTCCTCCTCTTCCTCCTCAACCTCCCTGACCTCCTCAACCTCTTTGTCCTCCTCATCCTGCGGAACGCATTCTCGGTTTCGCCAGCAACAGTAAAACTTCAGAGAGGATGCTCCTGCCCAACATGGTGTGGAAAAGGCACATGATTCACTGAACCTGAAGAAAGTTTTACCCCTGTTACGTCACAATTCCGGGTGGGTTTGGGTTATTTGCGGACAGCAATGATTGCTCATTTAGGCAGAGCTGAGGGCATCAATGTAAGCCTACGAACCTGTCAAAGCATAGGCCCTAGGCATGCGCAAGCCATGCCTGTGCGAAGAGTCCCCCAAGGCCACGTCCACCAATCCTGGCAGGGCGCACGGGCAGAACATGCTTCAAGCGGAGGTTTGGGAAGACCTGCCGCATCATACCTCTTTGTTCGGTGATTGGATTTGCCACGTGGTAACATAGCTTCAGCACACGCAGACCAGAATCCTTGCATGCCTTCAACATGTGGTAAGTAACGCCTCGCCTCATGTATAGACAAGAGAAACTCAAGACATGGCACAAATTGGTGTAAACGCCAAGGTCGTAGTCCTCCTCCTCCTTCTTCTCCTCAACCTCATCCGCCACTCTTTCCTGCAATGAAAGCATGGGCGCCAACAACTGAGCCAACAACTACATTCCTTGGAGAAAGGAATCATCTGACCCTTGCAGAGTCTATTGCAGCAACTGAAAATTTCGTCCAAACCGATCTGAAACGCAGGGAGATTGCGAGTTGAGCTGCCCCAGAGTCTGTTGGGCACCGAAACTCGCTAGGAGTCCTCGATGACAATAAGTTGTGTTAAGTTTTAGTCTCACTTTGGATCATGTTCTGCCACATCTGCCACTTGGTAGAGCAGGATGGGGTTTCTTCTTGATGGGGGGGTGTGTTTTTTGGGGAGAGGGGGATGGTTCCCTAGCTTGTTGGTTTTGGAGCCGCTGCCGGGAGCGAGGGTGGGGAGTGGGGGTTTAATTGAGTATTCTCTGTGTTGTCTTTTTTTCTTCTTCTTTTTCCGGGGGGGGGGGGGGCGGGGGGGCGGGGGGAAGGGGGATGGTTGCTTGGCTTGGTTTTGGAGCGGCTGCGTTTCGGCTTGTTATGCTCTCGGGTTCCACCTTGTTCTGGCTCTTAGGAATACCACTTGGGCTTGGGTCGTGTCGATTTCCTTGGTGGATCCCCCCAAAAAGAAGGGCGGGTGCTTTTTGGAGGATACCCTGTTCAGGTTGGTTCACACGGAAAGGACACAAAGGAAACCACTAAAAAAAAGTGGAGTCCCTGATTTTTTGACACATGCCCATATTTCAAGTACGGGAACTAGGAAACCGATTCTCTTGCTTACCGTCATTGATTATGGTTGCGTGGTTGACTCTATTTGTAATACTTGTTGGGGCATCCACCGTACACCCGTCCTCCACCCATCCTCCACCGCAACTAGATTTTGTTACGCCCCCCTTCCTTCCCCCCACAAAAAAGGGGAGCCAAAACTAGAATTTGTTATACCACCAACTCAAGACAGGAGCACCAACCTTACAATATGGAACACCTCTGCTGTCCCAGGGAATTGAGTGCGCCCTTGCTTTTTTCTTTGCACACTTTCTCCCCCCCCCCCCAACAAACAAAGGTAGACCTCAAACGGCTGGAAACAAACGAATACGTTTAGAAGGCCAACCAACCAGACCAGCAGAGAGGCTCCAAAAGCACGGAACAGCTCCAGCCGCCCACGGAGTTTGGACAGGAGTCCTTCTGGCTTCTCATCTCGCAACGGCATCCGGGCGGGCCCCGACTTTTTGCAAACGGATGCTTCCCAAGTGGGGCCCGCAAAAACTGGCTGGTTTCAAGAGGAAGTTGAAGTGACATCAGCCCAGGTTGCCGAACGCAGGGTCCCATATGAGGCCGCGGAAAAGCCTCGATTGAACTGGGCTGCACATGTGTTTTCTTATCGGTTTTGCGTCAAAGTTTATCGTTTTACACAGTAGATGTATGTTCAACCTTCTCGTTTTTTTGCACCTTATCGTTTTACCGGGGTTCGCGCATTTTTGGATAACTGCGCGCATCAGCTCTCATGGTGGCTTCAAAGGCTTTCTTCGTCGGACTCACGAGCCGCAAGCTCCTTCCATGTTTTTTGTTTGCGCTTGCTTGCTTCAATTTGTTTGGCTAGCCTGCGCTCATCAACTGCAATAATGTGTTCCAACGTAGAGTCCAAGACATGTTCCAACGTAAAAGACAAGTATGCTGTCCAGGGCCGGGAGACATCAAAGGGGAAAGCTAGGGTAGAGTGGCTAAGTTCCTCTCAATGGGCAACTCCTCACGGGCATGGGTTCTGTCAAAAAGCGTTATCGTTTTTGTTATCGTTTTGTTATCGTTTTCAGCGTCGTGTCTCGGAAGCCTCTCCCGGGTCTCAATGCTCCAAGCCATGGTTGTGAACAGGAAGGACGGAAAGGGAGCAACCAAGATTGAGCAAAATGCTAGCAATACGTGCATTCCATGCTCCAAACATTATCGTTTTCCAGCACAAACAACACGGAAACACCCAAAAACCTTATCGTTTTGTTTTGCACCTTATCGTTTTACCGGGCTTCGTGATTGTCCAACACAATGTGCGCGACTCTTACATCCCGCAAGCACGAGAGTATTGCCAGTACCTCATATCTCCAGCTTGCAACGCATCCCTTTCCAAACCGCGGCTCGCTTTGGGCTCAAAGTCAAAACGTGATGGGCAACTGGAATGTTGAGAACCCCGAAAACACCCAATCTTCACGCGGAAGGCTACTTGATGTCAAACAGCCACCTTGAGGATACCCAAAGGTCAAAAACGGACCCAACACGCGGCCCGGAATTTTCCTCGTGTTTTCCTTTGTTGAAACCAACCAAAGGGACAGAAGAGGAGGATTCCCTTTGAAGAACCCCACGAAAGGGTTCCAACACCTCCCCCCCCCATGTTTCGAGTTGTTCCTTTTGCACATTGATGTCCGGTTGGGGCCGTCTGTTTTCAGGGTACCCCATTCTTAAGGCGGTAAGGGAAAGCACCCATTTGGGTGCGTCTGGTGTTGGGGAGAATCCGATATGTGTTGGTCGTGGCTTTAAGGGAAACCAAAGGTAAGAACCGAAGTCCATGGGGGGGCCCAACCTTAAAAAAGAATACGCGCATGTCCGCGTTTCAGCTCACAGCATGGTTAGAAGCCCTACAAGGTCCAGGATGAACATCAACCTCAGCCAGCATCAGGGTACGACCAAGGGACCTGGGACGAACCCCAGTCACCCCACTGACCATGGTTGTGACTTAGCACTGCCCCAAGAAACAGCCTAGTGTGGCACGTAGCGAATTCTCATCAACCTCTTTGACCATCCCCTTCGAGACTAATCCAACCAAAGATGGGTTTGGAGGTCTTGCCTTTAAACCAACCAAAAGGGAGAGACACTTCCCACTACAGGAATCCTGCAGGGTTACGCAAACTTAAACAACCAGACCCTAAGTTGGTTCAACAATAAGTGGTCTCAACCATATTGCCCCAGCCTGTGTGATAACTACAGTTTTCGCGGTTGCTGTTGTTCGGCCATGGGGCCCCATGTTTCACTTTTTGTAGCTCATGGACCGTACGTGTCCATGGCCAACCCCCCAACCCCACCCCACCCCGCCCCACCCCACCACCGCACCCCACCCCGAATGAACCCTTTCAACCCCCCCTCCTCCCCACCCCCCCACCTCCAGCTGGCGCTGCGGAATGCGTGCGCGCCACTTGGGATTCGCGGAAAACTTGTCGGGGTGGAAGCGCAGCAGCGCCTGCTGCAGCAGCCGCTGCACCTCCGCCATGGCTTTCTATCCGTTTGGAGCGAGGTGAGGCGGCGGCGTCCCTTTTTTTTTATAAGAATTGGGCTGGCTTGGAGTCTGGGGGTAAGAAGTCGAGGGGGAAAGAAAACCATTGTGTCAAAAAAAAATGGCTTCAATAACCTCGGTTTGGGCTTCCCTTCAAAAACAACCAAGCCGGTTGGTTAAAGAGATTTGTTGCCAACCTTGGCATGGGGATGGGTCAGCTTTTGACATCCTGAACATCACAACCCCCCCCCCGGGCCAGCCCCGTTTGCGCAAGTGTGAGAGCCTCTCAAAAGTTGACCCTGGACGCAACCTACTCTTAAAAACAGGTGGACATGTGGCTGCGGGTCAAAATCAGTGGGATTTCATTTTGGGGTAGGTGCACCACCCATTTTAGAACCTATTTTAGTGGGGAGTGGGATGTTCACTGGGGGTATGGGATTTTGACCTTCTTTGGGGGCAGTATCAACTGTGCTTAAAGGTGTTGTCAATGCGGGTCCAGGACCACCCAGGCCACAGTGGGATCCTCGAAACCTGGTATTTGGGTGAGGCTTCGACTGGCCCACAGTCTTTTTTGAGGGACCCTTTGTTCGGGGGCTTGGCTTAAAGGCAAACCAAAAGCACGCCAAGCATGCGCAAATTGCAACACCCACACCCATTTGGCCATGGGTCAAAATCCCGTACACCCAGTAAACATCCCAATCCAACCACTAAAATAGGTTCAAAATGGGTGGTGAATTCACCTACCAACCAAAATGGGATCCCAAAACGGTATTGACAACCACAATTCATTTCAAAGTGGGTATGGGTCAAAATTAAAATGGAACCAAAAACCTGCGGTCCCCTGGTGGTTCAATTTTGACCCACACCCATTTGGCCATGGGTCAAAATCCCGTACCCCCAGTGAACATCCCAATCCAACCACTAAAATAGGTTCAAAATGGGTGGTGAATTCACCTACCAACCAAAATGGGATCCCAAAACGGTATTGACAACCACAATTCATTTCAAAGTGGGTATGGGTCAAAATTAAAATGGAACCAAAAACCTGCGGTCCCCTGGTGGTTCAATTTTGACCCACACCCATTTGGCCATGGGTCAAAATCCCGTACACCCAGTGAACATCCCAATCCAACCACTAAAATAGGTTCAACATGGGTGGTGAATTCACCTACCAACCAAAATGGGATCCCAAAACGGTATTGACAACCACAATTCATTTCAAAGTGGGTATGGGTCAAAATTAAAATGGAACAAAAAACCTGCGGTCCCCTGGTGGTTCAATTTTGACCCACACCCATTTGGCCATGGGTCAAAATCCCGTACACCCAGTAAACATCCCAATCCAACCACTAAAATAGGTTCAAAATGGGTGGTGAATTCACCTACCAACCAAAATGGGATCCCAAAACGGTATTGACAACCACAATTCATTTCAAAGTGGGTATGGGTCAAAATGAAAATGGAACCAAAAACCTGCGGTCCCCTGGTGGTTCAATTTTGACCCACACCCATTTGGCCATGGGTCAAAGTCCCGTACCCCCAGTGAACATCCCAATCCAACCACTAAAATAGGTTCAAAACGGGTGGTGAATTCACCTACCAACCAAAATGGGATCCCAAAACGGTATTGACAACCACAATTCATTTCAAAGTGGGTATGGGTCAAAATTAAAATGGAACCAAAAACCTGCGGTCCCCTGGTGGCTCAATTTTGACCCACACCCATTTGGCCATGGGTCAAAATCCCGTACCCCCAGTGAACATCCCAATCCAACCACTAAAATAGGTTCAAAATGGGTGGTGAATTCACCTACCAACCAAAATGGGATCCCAAAACGGTATTGACAACCACAATTCATTTCAAAGTGGGTATGGGTCAAAATTAAAATGGAACCAAAAACCTGCGGTCCCCTGGTGGTTCAATTTTGACCCACACCCATTTGGCCATGGGTCAAAATCCCGTACTGAACATCCCAATCCAACCACTAAAATAGGCTCAAGAATGGTGAATTCTCAGAACCAAAAACCTGCGGTTTTCCTGGTGGTTCAATTTTGACCCACACCCACGTGTACCCGCCCACCTTTCCGAAGAACAAACCGAACAGGCCGCCTCCTCTTGCGTCAAGTCCTCGTGCAGCGACAGCACGTTCTCGTCGCCGCCGCGGGGCCAGGGGACGGTCTCCTCGGAGGTGCCGCCCGAAACGCCAACAATAGGCGTCCTTTTAGGGTATATAAATAGATGAGGTGAGTTGTTCAAACCATCTCAAGTGCTTTTCGAAGCCATCAAACATGTTTGGCTTTTTTTCTGCAAACATTACCCTTTACTTGCGCAGCAATCAATCTAGGGGTTGATTCCTTGTCCATGCTTTTCAACCATCGTTCTTTGCAATAACCGATCGCTGTTTCCCGAGGGTTTTTGGTGGTTTTCTGGAAAGAAAAATCCCTGGAAAAAATGGGGAAGTGTCCACTAGAGTTCGTTTTCATCCTTGGCCACCTGGCAATTGAGCTTTATCAAGGAATGGTCTTCTTGGAGCTGTCCTTTTAGGGTAAATAGATGGATTTCCCTGGTAGATGATGAAACCACCAGGTAAACCAGGAATCGCCATCTATTTTTCGACCAAAACAACCAAAAAGGACACCTATGCCCCAAACCCTAAACACATTGGTTTGGCAACCACAAAGCAGGGATTCGCTTTTATCCAGCCCCAAACCCTGAGCATTGGCCCTGGCTTATTGCCATGTGCGCCTTGTTTCCAGTTTTCATCCTTGGCCACCCGGCAATTGAGGTTATCCTTGACTTGTGGCTTGGACTGGTTGGCGGAAGGTCTTGCCACCACAAATTGGGGGACCTAGTCTTCCTACCTCCAAGGGTTTGCAATAGGGCAAAAGAACCAGAAGGGGGCGCAACCGGAAATGTTCACGGCTTTCCTTGCTGGTTTCCTTTAGACAGACCAACCAAACAAGCGTACCAACTCCGAAAAACAAACACACATCACACACAAACACATATGGCTGTGGGTCCAAACCCTGTACCCCTGGTGAACATTAAAAATTGGTGGCAAATGGATGTTCATCCACCCCAAAACGGAGCCATAGCTTCCCCATGGCCATGTAGGCCTACCCGCCTCCTGCACCACTAGCTCCGAGTCTTTGCGCAGCGCCTCCCGCTCGAAGTTGGCCCAGCGCACCTCGTCCCCCGCGCGCAGCGCCGCCAGCTCCGCGCCATCCTCACGCGGGCCGTTGAGGATGGCCCCGTTGGCTTTTTAGGGCCTGGGAGAGGGGGGTTCTGCTTGATTCTAGGGTACCTTCTGGGGACCAACACCTCCTGGAAAACACCTCCTGGGCAACACCTCCTGAGCAACACCTCCTGCAGAATCCCAGGTAAAACGGCTGGCTTTTGAAAAGAACGATGGTTGAAAAGAATGGGGATGCAAGATTGATTCTTCACAAAAAAAGGTAATGTTTGCAGAAGCCAGGTGGCTTCGAAAAGCACTTGAGATGGTTTGAACAACTCACCTACGCTGTCTTTTGGTGTGGTGGCATTGGAAATGCGAACTCTACAAGACCGTATTCATAAAAAAAAAAAAAAAAAAAAAAAAAAAAACTCATCGTCTCGCGAATCCCGCGCCATCCTTCCAAAGATCAGGGCACCCCCCCGCGCCGCTTGGTGCTTGCTCTCTTGCCGCTACAGATCGTCACCGACCCGGATCGGCGGCAAAAACCGGGCGGCCACCGGCAACACCTCCAAAGAAACCCCTCCGGGCCGCGGGCCCAACGAGACGGGGCCTGGATGTAGGGGGCGAAAAACGCCGAAGGGAGCGCCCCAAAAAACGTTCAGCAATGGCAGATTTCTGAACTTGAGACGTCAGATTGGCAAAACAAAACAAAACAACACATTTCATTTGTGTTGATACAATAAGCATATTTCAAGCCTGTTATGACAATACTAGGTCCAAGTTTGATGAACCGATTGAACAACTGGGTCCTCCAGTAGAGAGGCTACTTTTTTGTCTACCTTTAGTAGGGTTGAACCCTCCCAACCAAGGGGAGAGACAATTTCGGCACCACCCTCCCAACCAAAAAAGAAGCAGTGAGAAAAAAGAGCTGGCACCAATTGCTGGGGACCCCCCCGACACGTAGATTCCACCCCCCCCCCGTCCTCCGAGGACTTGGCCGCGCTGGACGTCCGCCGCGGCCGCGGCTGTTGGCCGAGGAGCGCCAGGAACTGCGCCGCCTCCACGCTGAGGCGCAGGAAGCGCTGGGCCCGGGAGATGGCCACGTAGAGCACCTGCCGATTTGATTTCTTGCCCGTGGGTTAACATCAACATAGGAGCCGCCGATTGAAAAAAAAATAGTGGGTTAACATCAACATAGGCAAATGGAGGCTCAGTGAAATCTAGTGGCAAATGGATGTTCAGTGGCAAATGAAAAATGTCTCCAGTGAAATCGATTCCCTTTGAAACCAACAATTGGGGGACGGTTTCTCACCCCACCTGGCCGTGGAAAAGGGTCTTCGAAAACTTGCTGCTGCGATAGGCGGGGAATGAACCTGGGGTGCCCTGAAAGGAAAAATTCGCAGTGGGATGGTTTTTAGAGGCTCCGCCAGCAAGAAAACGTGGCCAAGAGAAGGGGCCCCATGTTTGAAAGTCGGAAAAAATCCCCCAAACTGGGCGGAAATTGCCTCGTTGGATGGGAGAATCAAAACCCTGAGCCGGGCTGGGTGACCCTCTCATTTGGGCAACTCGTTGAATGGTTCCCTCCAATACAGCTCTGCTTCAAGCAATTGGAACAAGTTTTGTTAGAACCCGTTGAACGGGTCCCCTGAATCATGGCTCATTGTTCCGTGCTCCTCTGTTCTGCCTTGCTGCCTTTTTGTTTGACTGTTCTGCTATTTGCAGTGCCACTTGCACATGGCATGAGCAGCGGACACATTGTAAGCCAAGGATATTAGCACATGTTCGCGTGAAATTATCTGCTGGTTTGGTGGGCCAAGAGGTATTGCCCGTTCTTTGTTTTGATTTGTTTCTGCCTTTTTGGTGGTGCCGAATGGACTCCAAGGAAAAAACCTCAATTTTGGGAGCCCCGTACGTTTCTTTTTCCCCCCCGAAACCAGCGGTGTTTGGTGAGTCAATCGCCAAGGACCTGAAAGCCACCTCAGTTGGCGTCGCGGTTCGAAAGTCGGGACCCTGTGTCAAGGGGCGCCTGTGTCGGGCAATTTTCATGAAAGACGCTGCGTCACTTTTCAGGCACCTTCGTGAAACGCCCAGTTTGGACATGAGCTCTTGCCAAGCCGCATTGAGCTCCTCTTGCCAATGCGGTCTTCTCAGGCGATATTCCGGTAACAGCTTCCAGTTGCCAAAGTTCGCTTCCTCCTCTCAGTGGTTGCGCTAGGGACCCAGAAGTCAAAGGTCACAAACGCCTTTTGGCACCAAAAGACTCGCCTGACGGGAAAGCCGAAAAAGCTGATTTTGGTCGAAAGGTTGGACGCCCGATGAGTCCTCCATCGGGAGCTTGAAATCGCTTCCCAGGATGACATAGGCGAACTCCAGGCCCTTGGCCTTGTGCGCAGTGATCAAACCCAGGTCCGCCTCCTTCCAACTCTCCACGCGCGAAGCTTCGATCTGCGCCAGGAAATCCGGCAGTCTGGCCCCCCACTTCTCGATGACCTCGATCTTGTTGGCAAGCTGAGTATCGCCCTCGTCCTCCGCATACCTGCGACGTGACTCGAACAAAAGTGAGCCATTTGTTTACAGCTCAGGTGAAACGGTCCTTGCCCCAAACCTGACAAGAAGTGGTTCACCCTAAAAAGACCTGTAGATTGTCAAGTTGCTGCATTTGCTTGTCGCCCTGAAAAGCACGTCAGAGTCGCTGGCGATCCGTGGAAATCCATGGAAAAATGGTAGATGAAGCAAATGTCTTTGGATGGAGCTTCTTTTGGTTACCCTTTAAACCAAGCTGAAAAGTCAGCTTCCCTCGAATTGGTGCTTTTGATTGGAAGTTTGGATTTTAGGGGGGGGGCTTCCATCAAACCTCCACAAGGATCCAAGGGCTCGAATCCCCAAGCCACCAATCCAATCCACTTCTTTCGGGGTTTCTTCCAGAAAACAACGAGCCACACGCCGGCAAGCTGCTGCTTCAACTCCTCCCAGGTATCGAACTCTTCGCCGTGATAGGTCAGCGGCTCCCCCTGCTTCAGCTTCAGAAAGGTTTCGTAGGTCTTGGGCCGCGACAGGCTCGCCATCTTCTCGTCGATGAAGGCCCAGGTGGGCAGAGACCTGGATCCCAGACCCGCAGAAAGCATCAAATAACAACTTGGCTTCCCTGGGCTGATCCCCCGCGAAAAGCGACTCATTTTTCGTGGGCTAAAAGGGAAACTGCCACTAAACACTAAAAGGATCCAAAAAGCCAAGGAACCGGATGGCTGGCTTCGCCACCAAGCTTTCTGGGGAAAATTCACTTGAGGACGTGTGTTTCTTATTCAGCGCCGAGAGGCTCGGACTCCGACTCGGCGATCTGGTCCTGCAGCTCATCCAGCATGCCCTTGTTGGACCTCGTGATGATCACCTTGTCAAACACGCGTACCGAAAAATGGGTTGCCCTGGCAAATCAGTTACCAAAATGGGTTGCCCTGGTAAATGGAACGGTTGCCAAAGACAAAAAAACCTACGGTCCAATTCCTGGCTTTATTTTGACCTTCGGCCCCCACCTTCGGGCCCTTCGGCGCTCGACTCTCCTCGCCCGCTTGCGCTCCCGGCCGCCCGGGCCAGAGCACGGCGCCGGGGTCCGGGTTGCGGCCGATGACGGTCTGATCCCCGGAGCAGCAGCTGAGCACCGCGTTCGTCACCTCCGCGATCGCCTTGCCAGACCGAGCCCAGAGGCCCTGTGCCCCCGAGCAGAAAAAACCCAAGCCACGGGCTCTCGGGACCAAAGGAAGTTTAGAAGGAACTTCCGTGTTACTGGCACCAATTGACGGAAGAAAGAATGAAGGTCTGCAAAAAAAGAACATGAGCTGGCGTGGGGGGCGGGGCGTGGGGGGGGCTGGGGGGGAGGGGGAACGAAATCGCGAGAGGGGGGTGACCCTCTGCGGGTTTTGGCGTCTCCGCCAACCGGAAACGGCCTTGGAGCTGTCTCGGAATAGATAGATAGATAGATAGATAGATAGATAGATAAATAGATAGATAGATAAATAGATAGATAGATAGCTAGCTAGATAGATAGGTAGGTAGGTAGGTTAGATAATTAAATAAAATAGAATGACTAGATAGACTAGATGGATGGATAGATAGATAGATAGATAGATAGATAGATAGATGGATAGATAGATAGATAGATAGGTAGATAGATGGATAGCTAGATAGATAGATAGGCAGGTAGGTAGGTAGGTAGATTAGATAGATAGATAGATTAGAATGACTAGATAGACTAGATAGACTAGATGGATAGATAGATAGATAGATAGATAGATAGATAGATAGATGGATGGGTAGATAGATAGACAGACCGATAGATAGATAGATAGATAGATAGATAGATAGATAGATAGATAGATAGATAGATAGATTAGATCAGAGTAGATTAGAGATTAGATTAGGTTAGAGACTAGATGAGAGAGATAGATAGATAGATAGATAGATAGATAGATAGATAGATACTGTAGATAGATTGAAAAAGAGAAAGAAAGAAAAAAGAGAAAGACACAGGGAAAGAAAAAGATAACGAGAAAGAAATACAGAAAGAGAAAGAGAAACAGAACTGTAGTTCTTGTATTTTTTGAAACATCCGACAACCGGCTTCCCCGCTACTGGAGCATCGCTCTACAAAGGAAGCTCCCTTTTAGATTGACCCAAAAGAAAGGGGATAATACATAACGGACATATATTGGGTAAACCAAGGGTGATGGAAGCATAGGTATGTGCCAAATAGGCGACCCCGCAACTGGCGGTTCTCCTTTCGGTTTCCCTTTAAAATTTAAACCCAAGCACCATCAAAAAGCACACAAATTAAATAGAGAGCCCTAAAAATGCGGTTGTTTGTTGCCGTGTCACCGGACCAAAGCGCCATGTCTCGCAAAGGGTCAGCTCCTTCTCCACGCTGCCTGGGCGTCTTCAAAATGGAAGGCGTGGATCCAATCAGAGAAAAGCCAAGAACCATCGAACCAAGGCGACGGGGGGAGTCAACGGGAAAAGAAAGCAGAAAGAAATCGGGGGGGAAAGCAACAACAAGGAAAACAAATCCAAGAAAGATACCAAAACGTCCGAAACCCGAAATAATATGATTTCACAGACCACTGCAAAGTCTGAGATCAAAACATCAACTGCAAAAATGAGGTGGTTGCTCCCTTGACTGTGCTTCACCCCCAAAACGGTACCCTCAAAAAAACACGGCCTCGAAAGGGAAACCCTTCGAAGCCAAAACTCCAACCAGCCGAATGGAGCCACGAGGGAAAGCCATGGGAAGGTCGCACTTGGCACGGACCAATGGCCCTAAAAGTCACTAGTCTAGATCCTCCAGTAGAGAGGTTAGAATTAGGGTACCCGATTCTTTTTCTGTAGCCTATTTTAGTGGTGGAACCCTCCCAACCAAGAAAGGGTAAAAGGGCACCTAGCCGGGGGACCTAGCCGTAGTCACTAGGCTGCAATGCCTCCTCTTGCGAGTTGGCTTTGTGGCTGAACATTGATTTAGTGTTGAGTCTTGAGGTTCAAACAGGGGGTGGGATACCCCAACCCTCATTCGGGTGACCTGTTGCAGGGGTAACTCCTGTTGCTGCGCACGGGGACCCTTGAAACAAGCTCCGAGGCAAGAGGGCCCTACGAACTTCAATATGCAACTCCGCCCTCCAAAATGGCCGATGAATATACATCCCCTGTGTGTCTGATGTCCATCAAAGAGTTCCCTTGTTCAAATTCACAGCCAAAACTCAGTTGCGCACAGGCCCCGGAAATCGGAAAGTGATCGCTTTTTGGTGCCACTGCCAGAAATGAACCAAGTCAGGGAGACCAAAAGGTCAAAAGAAGAAGAAAAAAAACACGCCCTGGGCGAGTGAGAAAAGGAATTTTGTTCGCCCAAAGCGCATCGCTCGAAGTCCTCGCTGGCCCCGCGCCAGCGGTAGATGCGCTGCCGCGCGTCGCCCACCAGGTACACCGCCGCATCCTGCTGCCAGAACGCGGCGGCCTGGCCCCGCGGCTTTCTCCAAGCGAGCGTGAGGAGTCGAAAGGCAAAGTCGCTGAGGAAAAATAAAGCGGGTCTAGCAAAAAACGGATGTCTAGGAATGGGCGAACCTAGCAAAAGGGAATATATGCGGAAATCGGGGGACTGTTTGCTTTTGCTGACTATGGGACAATTGAAGGAAACAAACAGTTTTGGGCCTCTGATTTTTGGAAGCACTGCCAAAACAGCGACCCGAGAATTGTTGAGCTTGCAGGTCTTGATGGATCAACGTGTCTAAATCGAGAGTGGTTCAAGATCATTTGGGTTCGACAATACCCGTCCGAAATCCATCAGGTGTGCGATAGCTGAGTTGAGAGTGGGTGGTTGGGAGACGGTGTGTGAGAGAGGGTGGCTACGAGAGGGTGCTTGAGAGGGTTGCGCAGGCTGGTCGAGGCCGCTTTCAGACTGCTATGTGCCTTTGGGTCGCCAGAATGACAAAGCACCTTGTGAGGCAACACCCAGCGTCATACTTGGATCTGGAGGCAGTTGAGAGTTGCTTCGGGCTTTCAGCCAGCTCAAATGTGTGCAACAAGAAGCCCGAAACCAGAGGGTCGCCTTCCCAAAGCCAAAAATGGGTAAGCTGCCAAAACATCCTGCCCCTCTGGGTATGTCTCAAAATCAAGTGACCCGGCTTTCCTTTCAGTTTGCTCTCAAAAGGGAAACTCAACAAACACGCCCTTCTCTTCTCCCCACACGGAAGGTTTCCCTTTTCCCTTGAAAAAAGGCATCTCTTCCCCCACATGTGTCCTTCTTCCCTTGAAGAACCACAACTGAACGGCTACCACCTCAAAATTTCACCCCCCTCCCCCTCTCCCGTATGGTGGACACTTGGGGTCTATTTTGCCCCCCCCCCCACAATATTTTGTGTTTTTCCTATTTTGGGGTTCTTGGTGTTGCAAAAATCGGCTCCAGGTCTCCATGGTTCCCTCCCCCCAACCCCCCCCCCCCGCTCCCCCCGCTCCTCGCGCCTGGCAGGGGGTGAAGTCCTGGGCCTCGTCGATGATGACCACGTCGTAGCCGCTGCCCGTGGCACCGCAGCCCTGGCGCGATGTGTCGGAAGAAGCGGTGGGGTGGGGGTGGGGGTGGGGGTGGGGGGGGGGGTGGGGGTGGGGGTGGGGGTGGGGGTGGGGGTGGGGTGGGGTGGGGTGGGGTGGGGTGGGGTGGGGTGGGGTGGGGTGGGGTGGGGGTGGGGTGGGGTGGGGGGGGTGGGGTGGGGTGGGGTGGGGTAGGGTGGGGTGGGGTGGGGTGGGGTGGGGTGGGGTGGGGTGGGGTGGGGTGGGGTGGGGTGGGGTGGGGTGGGGTGGGGTGGGGTGGGGTGGGGTGGGTGGGGCCCCAAACCCCCGAGCTGCCAAATCCAAATATCCCCCAGCTTTGTTGGTTGTTGGTTGTTGGTTGTGTTGGTTGCTGGTGTTGTTGGTTGTTGTTTGTTGTTTGTTGTTTGTTGGTTATTGTTTCTTGGTTGTTGGTTGTTGTTTCTTGTTTGTTGGTTGTAGGCTGTTGGCTGTTCGTTGTTGGTTGTTGGATGTTGGCTGTTTGTTGTTGGTTGTTGGTTGTTGGTTGTTGGTTGTTGGTTTAAACCATGGGCCCCTGGCGACTTTCTAAGAAACCATCTCAAGGACGTTCTCCATGCTGGCCCCAAGCCCCTGGTTTTGCTGGGTACTTGGAACCGATCCGAGTGGCACCGTGGTTCATTCGATTCAGGTTGGTTGGTTGATAAAAACGTTTAATCAAGGGTGGGATACCCTAACCCTAACTTTGGACTCTTGGGTTCTAACAAATAGGCTCCTTTTCGGGTGGCACATGACGGTCCCAACCAATCTCAACCAGCCAGCCAAGACCCGGCTATGAACCCGGCTATGACGAGTTCATATATCCACCCGCCAGGTTCAGTTCCCCTTATTTTCGCGCACACCCAAATCGTTTGGGGTCCGCTTGGAACCCTATAGGGGGCCAACAGAATTTGCTCTTGTGGGTGCGTCACAAGAAAGATCCTCTGCCCCATGGCCATTCTCTGGTTCCCCTTCAAACCAAACCAGCACCCGAGAACTCGGGCGCCAGACCCCAACTTCGAGTTCCCGGCCTGCCGACCACTGGTAAAGGCTGGGCAATTGGGCAATTGGAAATAGGAACTGAAGAGCAATCAGAGGTGAAGTATCCTCCGACCACTCCCCATAGCTTTCAGGTGAAAAACAAACGATCGCAGGGTGTCAAACCAATGGGCAACAAACTGTATCCGAATTCCAGAATGCGGGCGTGGCATTTTTTCGAGAGCATCGTTTTTGGGGAAAAACACCCCAATTATGTTGACTCGTGGATCAGTCAAGAAGATACGCATCCCCTTGTTTCCGCAGCGGATTCATTACTTGTTCCTCCCATCGCCGGCCTCAATGTCTTTCTTTCTACCAAAGCCACGCCGGAAGTGGCAGGTTAAAGGGAGACTGACTTCGACAACCCCCCCCCTCGCTCAACGGTCAACGAGCAAGGGCCATATGGCCATGGGTCAAAACCCAAATCGTAGCCCCAGTGAACATCCCAATCCAACCACTAAAATAGGTTCTAAAGACCGGGTGTTGGTGGGGATGTGATTTTAACATGAAAATGCTACAAAACACTGTGTTTTGCGGTGTTTTCTGGCAAAACAGGGCTGATAACTACGTAAAAACACGTTTTTCATGCGCATATCATTCTTCTCAAGTATGCACCACCTCTAAGCTACTCACTTCTGGAGTACAAACCACAAAACTCCTATAGCAATAGGACAAACTCAAGTAATCTAAGCCGGTCACTTGCCCCACGCATATGGCTTCTTTGCCCTCAGATCAGCCTTGCACTTGTTCCCCTAGTATGTTCCTAATCAAAGGAAGTTTAGAAGGAAACTTCCGAGTTACGGAAACTAATTGAAAGCTAGATGGTGCAGGGAAGGAAGAAGAAAGAATGAAAGGCGCGCGAGAGAAAACAAGCTACCTCAGTCGCGGCGTCTGACGGACGACGGGTGCGGGACGGGCTCGGGACGGTCTCGGGACGGGGGCGGCGCCGGGACCATTGGCACGGCAACGCAGAGGTTTCGCAAGGTTTGAATTGCGTGGCAGGCGCAGCATTTTGGTGAGGTCGGGTGCAGATTTCGTGGCAGACGCAGCACTTTCGCAAGGTCAATCTTTCTCCAGGATTGAACTGCGTGGCAGGCGCAGCACTTTCACAAGGTCATGTACATATTTCGTGGCAGGTGCAGCACTTTCGCAAGGTCAAGTGCTAAATTCGTGGCAGGCGCATCATTTTCGCAAGGTCAAGTACACAATTCGTGGCAGGTGCAGCACTTTCGCAAGGTCAAGCACAGATTTCGTGGCAGGCGCCGCACTTTCACAAGGTCATGTACATATTTCGTGGCAGGTGCAGCACTTTCGCAAGGTCAAGTGCTAAATTCGTGGCAGGCGCATCATTTTCGCAAGGTCAAGTACACAATTCGTGGCAGGTGCAGCACTTTCGCAAAGTCAAGTGCAAAATTCGTGGAAGGCGCATCACTTTCGCAAGGTCAAGTACAGATTTCGTGGCAGGCGCAGCACTTTCGCAAGGTCAAGTACAGATTTCATGGCAGGCGCAGCACTTTTGCAAGGTCAACTTTCGCAGCTGGGGCTCAAGAATCGCAACTTTTAAGTGCGAAAGTAGTACGTGAAGTCCACTTTCGCAGCTGGGGCTTGAAAATCGCAACTTTTAAGTACGAAAGTAGTACGTGAAGTCCACTTTCGCAGCTGGGGCTCGAAAATCGCAACTTTTAAGTACGAAAGTAGTACGCGAAGTCAAGATAGAAAGAGATAGAGAGATAAAGAGATATATAAATAGAAAGAAAAAGAGATAGATAGAGAGATAGAAAGATAGATACATAGAGAAATAAATAAATAGATAGATAAACGATAAACAGACAGATAGATAGTTAAACAGATAGATGGATACATACAGAGATAGATAAATAGATAGAAACAAAGATAGAGAGAAATACATAGATAGGTAGATAGATAGAGAAATAAATAGATAGATAGATAGATAGATAGATAGATAAATAGATAGAGAGGTAGATAGATAGATAGATAGATAGAAAGATAAAAAAGGTGGAGAGAATGAGATAGAGAGGTAGATAGAGAGATGGATAGATAGGTAGATCTATAGATAATTAGACATATAGATAGATAGATAGCGTGAGATAATGAGATAGAGAGATAAATAGATAGATAGATAGATAAACAGATTTAAAGAAAGACAGACAGAGAGAGAGATAGACAGAGAGGTAGACAGAGGGATACATAGAGAGATATAGAGATAGATAGATAGAGAGAAAGACAGAGAAAGAGATAGAGAGATAAATAGATAGAAAGAAAGAAAGATAGAGAGATAGAGAGATAGAGAAAGAGAGAGAGACAGAGATGGAGAGATATAGAGAGATGGATAGATAGAGAGATAGAGAGATAGGTAGGTATATAGATAGAGAGATCGAGAGATAGATAGAGAAGATTGATAGAGAGATAGATAGATAGATAAGCAGATAAGTAGATAACACGAGAGATAGATAGATAGGTAGTTAGGTATAGATAGGTAGAGAAAGATAGATAGACAAGCAAACGAAAGAAAGAAAAAAAGAAAGGAAAGAAGGGAGGAAGGAAGGAAAGAAAGCAAGAAATGAAGAATGACGGAGAAAAAGAGTCAAGAAAAGAAAGAGAAAGAGAAAGAGAACTATAGTTTTTATACTTTTGAAACTTCCGCCCACCGGCTTCGCCGGCTCTACTGGTATTCGTGACAATACGTCCCTAATACTCCCTTAATATTCTGCAAGTATTCTTTATTCCTTTAGCATTCTCTTACCCCTGGTAGTTGTATGCTCCTAGTATTCCCCCAGTATTGGCCTAGTGTTCCTTAGTATTTTCTTGGCATACTCCCAGCATTCCCCCAATATTCCGTCCAGGAACCCCAGCATTGCAGGATACTAGGGGAAGTACAAAGGACACAACTCTAGAGGTAAGGGAATGCTACAGAAATAGGGGACTATGAGGGGAATACTAGGGAATAGGAATACAACTAGCAATAGAGTACTATTCGAGGAATAGCAAGGGGAATGCTAAGGGAACAGTAAGGGAACACAAGCGAATACTATGAAAGAATACGGACTTAGGGAATGTTAAGGGAGTCTTGGAAAATGCTGAGGAAATACTAGAGGTACACCAAGAGAATACTCGAGCAATAGTAGGGGAATATTGAGGGGAATGCAGGGGGTCCGTTAGGAAATTGCCAAGAAGCTGCTGAGGGGAATGTTGAAGCAATATTAGGGGAAAACTTGAACACTGAGAGAAGATTAAGGGGTATACCAAGAAGACCAAAAGGAAAAACGGGACCTCGAGGTTTTTGCACTTCCCGTATTGTCCCCTCAGTGTTTTCCTTTTAGTTCTTTCGTGTTCTCTCAGCGTTCCATTATATAGCATTCCCCACTATTCTCTGAGATCCCAGTATTGCCCTAGTATTCCTTTGTATTTTCTTGGCATACTCCTCGCATTCCCTTAAAATTCCCCCCAGTAACCCCAGCATTCCTTAGTATTTTCTTTGTTTATTCGTAGTATTATTTCCCAGTATTCCCCTAGTTTTCTTCTAGCATTTCCTCCTTTGATTCCCTTGGTATTCCCTTATTATCCCCTTGGTGTTTCCCTAGTTCTTTGCTACTCAGAAACTGGAGCGCAGATGCAGGATACTAGGGGAAGCACGAGCAAAGATCAAGCAGATTGCCAAACTGGCAACAGGCATCCCAGAAAAACATCATGGGTGTGAAAATCAGGATCCACCAGAATGAGGGACCCCAATACTGGGAAATTGTTTGAGGAGCTGCTCCCAGTCAAGTCAATTCAACCAGATGAACCTATACCTTTCACAGTCCGGTCCAATAAATATCCCAAAGTGGAATGCCTTTTCCTCCGCCCCGCATGAAGAAACACAAACAAATGTATTACAGAACTTGCCAATGGGTGATTTCGATACATGTCCGAAGCACACCTGATGGTTCTTAGGTTCCGCTGACGGCCTGTTATCACTGCTGTAAAGCACAAACAGAAGCCACACACGTCAATCACGAAGTCGGCAGAACAAGGAGGCATGGACACACCTTGTTCAATCACGCACCCTATTTATAAACATCGCTCCGGGCTCGCGCCAAGATATCTGGCGCCAAGACATGCCAGCCTGGTGTTCGTGCCAAGACATGCTGGCCCGTGCTAAGACACGCTGCTCGTGTCCAGAATGGTGTTCGCGCCACAACACGCTGAGTGTGAGTTCTCGTGCCAACACAATGCTGGCCAGCCTGGTGCTCATGCCAAAACATGCTGGCCAGGCTGGTCTTCGTGACAAGGCATGTTGGTCAGCAAGACACGCTGGCCAGCCTTGGTGCTGTGCCAAGACATGGTCAGGAACAGGAAGCCAATGCGTGATGCAAGTGGCTGCGTGTTGGCACAGGTGTTATCACAGGCTCATTGGACGGGGCCCAGTTAAGGGAGCGAAACAGACCAACGGAAAACCAACAAAAGATTCACACAAAAGGCGCGAACCCGCACGAGTTTTCTTTTGTTCGGTCGGTGAAACAAAGGCTGCAGGCTCGACTGGCTGTACCCTGGGCAGCCTCTGCCCCCCAATAATAAACAAGGGGGATTAGGGGTCAGATGGGCTTCCTTACCAGCAACTACACTCATCCCTTGAAACGCGCCTAAATTGTAACTTGGCAAACTGTAAAGTGCAATACAGGAGACCCGGGCAAGGATCAATATTGTTTGCTTGCTCAGTTGGTAGTTGAAAGTGCAAACCCTAAAGGAAAATATCTCCTTAGCCTTTTACACTTTGGTGAATTAGTATAGGGCTAATCAGTACCAAGAGCTGGGCCGATGAACAAGCAGTGGGCGGTAAGCCCGGAGGCCCACACATCCACTGCCTGCGTTGTCTCCTCCTGGCTTAGGAGATCCCCAAATAGCTTCTAGTAGCTAAGAAGCAAACTTTTAGCAGAACGTCTTTGTCTTTCCGCGAAAGCACATGTTTATTCGGCGAGATCGCCGGAGAGAAAGCTCTCGGCGCAATTTCTTTGAGACATTTCGTTGAGCAATCACTCTGTGAATCCTGATGATATCTCTGCGCAATCTCTTGTGCAATCTTTCAGGAATCTTTCAGGCAATCTCTTTTGGGTCAATCATGGAATGGAGGGGTTGGTCAGAGGGATTGTTAAGAGGGATTGCACATGAGATCGCTCGGGCAGATTGTGCGGAGAGATGTCAAGAGACTGCTCAAAGAGTCTGTCCGTGACATTGCTCAGAGAGATTGCACTAAGAGGTATTACAGAGAGACTGCTGCAAGAGATGGAACCTCTGATTGGAAATTGTGCAGAGAGATGTCACGTAGTTGTTGCGCAAAGAGCCTGTGCAACCAGTGTGTCTGTCGCTTTGCTCACGCGGGAAAACATGTTGCTTCCATACGCGGGAAAACGCCACCTGTCTTCAAGTTCATGTACCGAGGTATTGAATCCAATTGCTTAAACTTAATGAATGCTAAGCACCCGCGTGTCAGAACCCAGGGGATCGCCTACTGGCATTCTGCGCACGGAACCAGTGCCAGCCTGCAGGAGCGCAATCTCTGGAGCGTGGTACTGTCTGGTGCCCGCCTCGGCACGCGCGCTTCACTGCTGCGGAGACAAGAAAAAACGATCCTCGCCTGGCATACCGCTGTGCCCACTCGACAGCAGCACCCAAGGTCGCCGAGTTTTAACCTTTCCAGTGGGTGCACACAGAGAGGTCGGCCGCGCGCAAAGCAATATGTGTAGCTGCAAGCCAAATGTCAAACGCTGGCCAAAATCGGACAGCCACAGCGCGAAAAGCGACGTATTGCTCGGTTCCATGTTTACTTGGGTGTTCCCTAGCTTTAAAGCTAGGGACCCCTTCAGGAAGTTGGTGTTCTTTGGTCTGTTTTCCAAAAAAAGCGGAGCCCCGTTTGGAGACACACTTTTTTGGTGTCTGTTTTTGAGGGATACCCAAAAAAGCCACCAAACGGACAACCATCATTGGGGGACAGAGAGAATGAGAGAGGGAAGTAACTTGTCTTTGCTGTAGAACCATTTCATCTTAGTTACTTCCCTTCCTCTCGTTTGCAGCCAATGGATGAGAACGAAGGAGGAGAATGGTAAAGAGAAAGCCATCCAATAAACGCAAAGTGGATGATATAATGTTTGTAACTTCTATCCCTTTCCTGCACCTATTTATGCCTGTCCCTTTACTATCCGGATCCTCTAACACACACCAAAGGTAACTATTAATTGGTGAAGATTCCTTACGTAAAAGCCAGAAGTTAATATGTGGATGAAATGAAAACGACCTGATATTAATTGGTCAAGATCCTTTTGTATTAGGAATGTATCTCTTGGAACATCTCTTTCTTTATCTTCTGTACCTTTTACCTCTCAATCTAGGTCCTTGACCAGAGTCCGACCAGAAGATACAGAATTAATTCCAGATGATACACCGTGGATAGTGCATTTACACGGTTTGCTGACAGGGATTTCTGGAGGTTACATTGGAAAGGTTTTATGGTGTACATCCACTATTTGGAGAGGTCTTAATTAGAAGAACTCCAAGCTCTACAAACAATCAATAAAGAAAGAAAGGAATAAGTAAGAAAAAACTAGAAAAATCAATAACCATAAGATTTCTATAAAATGCCAATAATAAAGTTGTAGAGTATAAAACATATGAATTTCCAAGAATCTAAAGTTTACCATAAATCATATTGGATGAATGCAGCGCCTGGACTGGTCTTTAAGCCGGAAGGTAACTCAAGACATCTTAACTCAGCCCCAGATGCAACCGTTATATTGGTGAGGGCTGAGGAGAGAGGTCGCATTCATATGAGGGCTGTTATCTCCCGTCTCCGGATCTTCCCGTGTCATCCAGATGCCACAAAGGGAATGATATGATGGATTTCTTTTGTCTTTTCATTCTAATTATCTTTTCATAATCTTGTCCTTTGTCTTTTTAATGCATAAAGAACATTACCCCTTTTTCGGTGCTGCAACAACCTACCCCTTTTCGGTGCTCTAAAAAAAGGCCCCAAACGGAAAACCCCAAACCGAAGCCCTAAAACTAAAAAAAACTGAACCCTGAACCCTAAACCCTAAGCCCTGGGCCTACCCTTCGATTTTCTTTTCCCGGCGCCTGGCACTTCCAGAACCGCCCGAAGCGCCCGCTCCGCGGCCGCATGGCTGCGCCCCGCTCTGCGCAGCCGGGCGTGCCACACGGCGGGGCGCCTCTCGCTTGAGGCCATGTTGCGATGGCCGAGGCAAAATGTTTGACCAGTTTGAACCGGTTTTTGTCCAGTTCGCGCAAACCACTCCAAGATTGCCAATTTGAACCCATTTTGTCCGGTTCCAGGCACAAAAGCAGTCCAAAATGGCCAACCAACATTGCGTTGGCTGATTTCCAGACACGGTCAGCTTCAACTCTAAACATCAGTCACGGGTTGATGGGGAAAAGAAAAAACACCTCGCAACCAGCGATCCGGGCCAGTTTGAGAGACTCTATATGACCAACAAAAAAAAAGAACCAAAAAACACAAGGATTTTGGGTAGACCCGGTCTCGGACCCGACAAAAATCGCCGCACCCTTTAGCACCCACAAGCCCGACCGAGGATTCTTCGGCTTCGGTCGGCCTAAGTCCGGCCGCATGAGCTGGAAGCGCTTCATGTAGCCGTCGTGGGTCTGTGGGAACGGGGCCTCCTCGTCCTCCGAGTGTTGTCCAAAGCCTTCCACTGTGCCCCATGCCATCCCAAATGACGAATATGATTGCTCAAGCCATGTAGAAATAGGGAACCGCAACATTCCATGTTCCAACAAACCCAAAAAGAGACAAAGGTGGGGGGGCATTTACCATGTCCTTCCCAACTGGGCCATAAACTGATGTCCCCGACATAGGAATTTGGGTGAGTGAACCCCAATTTTCTCATGGTCACTTGCGGCTCGTGTGCCCCATGCCATCCTAAATGACGATAAATATGATTGCTGGTACGGTTATGTTGGTTTCCCTTTTAACAGGTGCACAGGCTACGCTCAAGAACACAAACTGAACCTGGTATGAGCCAGCGTCACCATCATTGATCATTGTGTGCCCAACTGACATTGGATTTTGGTGAGTCCTCTTGCCCTAATGGCATTTTGGGGCTCTTGTGCCGCGTTGTCATCCCCCTTACAGATGTGTGTGTGTGTGTGTCTGCTTTTTGAAGGGCACCCGCTTTTTGTTGCTGGATTTCATTTACAGGGGCCAACCATACAAAGGACGCCTCCATATCACCTATCCAGTTGCCCCCTCCTGCATCTGGTCGTAGATCCGCTGCGCCTTCTGGCGGTAGAACTCCGGGGCCAAAGGCGGCACCTCGAAAGTCGCCTGCTTCTTGGAAGTGGCAGCCACCCGTGCCTTCCAGAAGATGTGCTCGTCCTGACCCGTTCGGCGCTTCGGCGCTCGATTGGAATCGAGGCGCGGGCATTTGTTCGTTTGCGCTAAGGGCGCGGGCGTGCTTTTGCTGGGAGAAAAACACCAAAGGCTCCAGAGGCGAATCCGAATTCGGGGGAGATAGATGGATTGCCCTGGTAGATGATTCAAGCACCAGGTACACCAGGAATCGCCATCTAACCAAAACAACCAAAAAGGACACCTGTGCCTGCCTCAGCTGGTAAAGGTGGTCCTTTTCCCGTGGCTCAAGGCTCAAGGGCCTCAAGGGTATTGAACAAAGGTGGAAAAAGGCCGCCAGGCATGAGCTTGAAGTTGGAACGAAGCCAATCTGGGTGCGTTTGTTGGTGTCGGTGCCATTTTGAGCCTGGTTTTGCGGGACACCACAAGGAAAAACAAACATTTGGGGGGGGTTGCCCTATTTCGACACAGGCTCAAGTGCAAAACAAAAAAAGCTATGAAATCTGCAATTGCCGGAAAATTCGGCATCTTCCATTCCACAAGGGCCACTCAGAGTGGCCCAAATAATTCTAAAACCCTAAAATATCACCTGGATCGCCAAAAACAAGATTGCCCCAACCCCCCCTCGTCCTGGACCTTTTCGGCATCCGACCACAGGAAGTTCTCCAACCTTAGCCAGTCCGACCTGCAAAAGTTCCAACTTGTCGCTGGCTTGGGAAATGAAGAAAAAACAGGCCCTTCTTCAAGGGGGCGAGAAAGGAAACAAAATGAGTGAACGCCAAAAGGATGCAAAAGGATGCAAAAGGATGCAAAGCGGTTCCCTGCATCCTCGAATTACGCTGACAAAGTCTGATATTGCGTAAGCATTGTGAGTAGGTGCCATTCTTGTTTAGGACTAGTTTCAGGCCATGTAGTTGGGTTGATTCAGGTCGAAAGGAAATCCACACAGATTCGGCATCCAAAGCGGCTGGCAAAAAAAGCCAAGTCTGGCAAGGAAAACTGCTAGATTTCCTTTTGGCTTCCCTGTAAAACCAAATTTGTCCCGGCTACTTTGTGGGTCTGGGTGCTTTTTTCCGTTTGCTTTTTAGTTGTGTGGCGACGCCAAAGAAAACTCTTCATTTTGCACGCTAAGTCCTGGGTGCGTCCTAAACTAGCCTTCCCCTTTGAACCCACCCCACCCAAAAAAAAATGGCGCCCTCGAAAATTCCACCGCCCGTGTTCGTTTTTGGTCGCAGCAAAGCAAGCTGCTTGTTCCATCGGGTTCCCCTCCACGAGCGCTCTCCGGTGGAGCCGCGGCGCGTCTTCACCACGAAGCGCGCCTCCGTGCGCGCGCGCTTCTGCAGCTCCCGCTTCGCCTTCCTCTTGGCCGCGGAAGAATCCGCGGAGGCCAAGAGGCCCCAGCGCTCCTGACGCGGGGGGGGGGGGGGGCGGCGGTGGATTGGCGAGAGGTGGGGGGGGGGAGGGGCCACATCCACCGTGGGGGGGGGGGGTCGCTGGTCTCACCGACGTCTGTTGTCCACGGAGGGAATTGACGGCCAACTAAACGTCATGATTTGGTAACTGGCGATTGGCAGCAGAAACAATGACGATCCATTCATGAAAAGGGCCAGCTTAAGGGAAACCAAAAAAGGGAAAATCCCGCAGAAATTGTCTCCAAATAGGAGATCCTCAAAATCCCCCCCCCCCCCCCCGGTTTGTTTCCCTTGACAAACAACGCCGAAAAAGGGTTCCCCATCAAACAACACCTATTCGTGGTGGGGACTTGCCCCCAAACCTTTCGCTTACCCAAATTGCTTCTGCGCGAGGAAATTATTGTTGCAAGTCACCTCACTGGGTACTGCCCAAGTGGTTGATTCCCATCCCTATGACTCCGTCAGATTTCAAGGTGAGTATTGATGGCTGTCGCAGACATTGGCAAAGCCAGATCCGCTAAGAACCCTCCGCGAAACCCAGCAAACTTGTAGAATCCACGCACCGCGTATCAAACGAAACCTTGATCGTTTTAGGTCGCAAACCATTACCATTTGCAAGGTCGCCACAATCCCCCCCCCCCCCAGTTCCCACATTTCCTCTAAAACAAGCGACACGTTTTGCCAGGTCCCAAAAGCACGCCAAGTTGTCCACGGATCCTTCTCAAACAAGTGCAAAAAGAGACCAGCAATGTCAGTTGTTTCTCAAACGAATGGAGAAACGACCTTTGGACAAACCCGTTTGTCTCCTAGAACATCCCTCAAAATTGATGGGTGTCCTGTCCTTCTCAACTTGGTTTCCCTTCAAGCTGGGGTCATTATTTTGACCGTTTCCAATGGTTATCAAAGTCAGAAAATGGGGTTGTTTCCCTTTAACCCATCACTTAGGGGGTGACTTTGATCATGGTAAAATAATGAGGCCAGTCAAACGGTCGATTTTCCCGGCCGACGAAAGCCAAAAACGGGTCGCAGAGAGATGTCAGACAGCCTCTCGATCGCTCCTCCGTGGGGTTCAGCAGCTCGAAATGCTCCACGACCTCTGTCCAATGTTGGCTTCAGGGAACCCAAAACGCTTTCATTAGCAGTGTTCCTCAAAGGATACATCCAAAAAACCACCCTGTTTTGTAAGGGAATCCTCTAACATGGCGGGTAAGCTTCGGGAATGGTCATTGTTGAACCGTTCCAAACGTATCCTTGAGGCGCTGTGTTAAGGGAGGGTTTGACTTTGAGCAAAATTGAAAAGGAACTAGCATAGCCCATTTAATGAGGGTACAAATCCTTTTTTTTGACACAATGGCACCCGGTAACACCAACATACTAGAGTAAACATCCATGAGGCAAGACTTCGGCGCATGGTTTCTGTAAGACAAACAAGGAAAACAAACAACATGCCCATTTTGTTGTTGAGACTAGAAGGATCCATTGAAGTCGCCACCTCAGAATGACCCCCTAAATAGGTGAACAGTGTATCCTCAAGCACACACGAACACAAACACACAAACACACCCATACACACAGACACACAGACACACAAACCCACACAACTTCACCCAAGAAGGCTTTGCAAGTTGTCCCAGCCGAAATCGTCCAGCTTTACAAATTGTCCCCCAAAACGTTGCTTTACCTTGAATTCTTGCAGGTGGTTTTGACCGGTTTGCTTAAACACCCCCTTTTTTTCTATAGTTGTTTCCTTGCCAAAAAGGGCCAAAAAACAAAAAAGTCGGCGCCTCGTCCAGCTTGATCCCCTTCTCCACGTGTTTGGGGCAGCGCCACGCCCAGCTGCGGCTCAACGCGTGGGAGGTCTTCACCGCCACCTGCGCCGGGAACCGCGCCACGGCCTCGGGGGAAAAACGAGGCGCCGAGCGGACCCCCCCCCATCCCCTGGCGCCCTCCAAGGGTTCTTTCGGCTGTTCCGGGGTTTTCCGGAGTTTTTGAAGGATGTTCCAAGATTAGTTGTGCAGGTCCAGGATGTTCCGAGGTTGTTTTGGGGCTTTTCCAGGTGTTTCCAGGTTGTGTGCGATTTCGCTTGCATTTGTTCCTCGGGGTTTTCGGTCGGAGGTGTTCCTCTTTTCCAAGAGCGATTTATAGGGGGTCCCGTTTTTGAGTTGGGAAACTTCAGCTCCTGGTTCAATTGGAACAGGCCCACTTTTTCAAATGGAACATCCTTTTGGAGAAGACCCTTCTCGTAGTTGTCGAAAGGGAAACCAAACAGGGATCTAGTGCACTTCCAGGATTGGTGAGAGGTAAACTGGAAGTTGAATACATGAGACAAACCCCTTTTAAAGGGAACTCACCTTTCCAAAAGATGGTATTTCGAACGACCAAAAAAACATGCCGGGAACCTTACCTCATGGATAGGTAGATTTGAGTTGCATTGTGTTTGGCAATAAAATTGCCTTGCTTGGTCCTTTCTGCTGGGTACTCGTCACTGTTTTTTACCGCAAGATGTTGGGCCCGCAAAAAGGAACAAAACTCATGAGAGCAAGAAAATACAAGTCCCCCCCCCCGCACAAAAAAAAAGACGCCTCCTCTTTCGCCTTCTCGTTGAAGACCACGTACAAGATCTTCGTGTCGGGGCTGTCCTTCATGGTTACGCTTCCTGTGATACCAAAGTGATTGATCCCGGGATTTCCTGACTTTCTCCAGAAACTGGCCCTAGAACCTGCATTTTTTTCCACAACCATATCCCACAAACACGGGTTCTTGTAAGTTGCAATGCGCAACTTATGGGAACCCCTGGTGTCTTCCTTTTGGTTTCCCCTTTTAAAACCCAACAAGGCTTCCCCCCACGCCCGCCACCCCCCGCCGCCCGTGGGCTCTTTCCTTCAAGATCCTCTCCGCGAGCTTCACGCAGGTGGTGGTCTTCCCCGCCCCCGCCACCGCGGAGACCCGCAGCTTGGAGCCCTTCGCCAGCGGGTAGTGCACCTCGGATGCGCGCGCGGGGCGCGCGCGGGGCGCGCGCGAGCTCGAAGCGTCGGGTGCGGCCCCGGGTTCAGTGGGTGCGGCGTCGGTGCGGCGTCGGCGCTGACATTGCGATCTCTTGATCAAACAAAAGGCCAAGCGTTGAAGCATTTTATGGGTTGCCTAGATTGAAAAACAAACCGGGTGGCTTGTATTTGGGTGATGTGTTTATTTTAATTATCCCAACATGAGGCTCGTTGGTTCCCAAACCCAGGCAAGCCGCTACAGGTATGTAACCAGCTGGATTCTCCATCAAGATTTCAAGTGGCTACCAGTTCGGTGGCAACTGGAACTGGGCAGTTTGAGAACATACAAAACCAGGCCCGCTGGTTTCTGAAGGTAGCCATTCCCTCGGAATCTCCAGTTCGGTGCCCCCATGGAGCTTTCCTTTGGAAAGTAGTGGTTGGCGGGCATAAAGCCTCCCCTAGATGATGTCCACCAGAGTGTCCCTAGATAAATTTCACCCGCGCGTGTCCCCGGAAAAGAGAAAAAAATGAAGAAAAAAAGCAGAGAAAAAAGACAGCTTGTCCCGGATTCATGTCCAAGGCGCCACCGCCTTCTGCTCCCAGCTGAGCACGCGCTTGCTCGGCACCAGCGGACCTTTAGTTGGGGACATCGTTTTAGTCGACATCTTCTCGGGGATTTGGGATTCATGTCCACAAACCGTTTGGGGAATTCAAGGTCATGCCTGTGGGAAATAGGGAGAAATGCTTTTCTAGGGGTTGCTTCCTTGTCCATTCTTTTCAACCATCGTTCTTTTTGAAAACCAGCCTTTTTCTTTGGGTTTCTGGAGGTTTTCTAGAAAGAAGGATCCCTGGAAAGAATGGGGGAGGTACCCCTAGAGTTTTAGTCGACATCTTTTAGGTGGGGATTTGGGATTCAAGGTCATGCCCGCGGGAAGTAAGGAAAGAGCCCAAAAAGGAGTCCCCAAACGAAGATGCATCTACACCATGAGGGTTTTGGGTTGCATGGTATTCTGGGAGTACACCTTACATGAAAGGGAAAAAAGGAATCCTAAAATCATGAAAGGAAAGCAAGAAGTAATCCAAAGATACCTTAAATCCACAAAGGAAGGGGTTCCTAGTGACCTGCATCATGGGCTCGCTCACCTTGACACCCGTATGGCAGAACACTGTTGGAACATCATTGCCTTGGCTCAGATCGGGATGGTTTTTCAGGGTTTGGGCGCATCGGTTCTGGATTGGACAGTTTGGCCTTGCTCGGTCCAGATGCTATCTGCACGTGCATGGAACAAGAAAAACGCCGGTCGCTTCTCAAAATCCTCATTTCTTGAGAGTGCATGGCAGCCATGGCAATCAACCACTTTAACCATCTTCAAACCTCCGGGTAGGGTCCGCCCACCTGAGTATCTTTTTGGGCCGTAATCGAATGCGTTTTTTCCGACCCCCCCCCCCCCCCCCCTTAGCGTGGGTCCGTGCATCTGAGTGTTCTTGGTCACCTGAGTTACAATCAAAACCCGGTACCAAAATGGTCTACCCAAAACCATGTAAGGAATAAAGAAGGCGCCGCAGCTATTTATGGTTGGGATCGTCAGGGTATTTCGGGGAACCCTTTTTTCTCACCCTCCAAACCTTTTTTTCAACCCTTCCCTGTTTTTTCAACCCTTCATCCTTTCTATTTAACCCTCCCCCCCGTTTTTTTAAACCCTCCCCCCTTCTTTTTTAACCCTCCCCCCTTTCTTTCTGACCCTCCACCTCTTCCTTTTAACCCTCCATTTCTTTTTTGCCAACCCTGTGGCCGAAGTTTGCGGCAACTGCACTAAGCAACGGTCCAGGGTTGGGTTGGTTTAGGAGCGGCTTTGGATTTGGGGATTGTTTAGGGTGGGTTCGGGCGGGGGGGGTAGGTGGGTTTAGGGTTGGTTTCGGATGGGAAGGGTGGATTTAAGGGTTTAGAGGCGGGGTAGGGTTTGTTGAGCAAGTTTGTGGTCGGTTTAAGTTTAAGGTTGGTTTCGAGCAGGTCTGTGCTGGGTATATGGTGGGTTTAAAGTTGGATGAGGGTGGTTTTGGGCTTGGAGAATGGGTCTACAGCGGGTTTAGGATGGATTTAGGGTTGGTTCAGGGGGGGTTAGAATGGGTTTAGGGTGAGGTCAGGCTTGGGATTCATGTTGGATTTACATGGTGTTAGTTTAGGGTGGGATTAGGGCGTTTGTCGAAAGGCTTCAGGGTGGATTTAGGGTGGATTTAGTGTTGGCTTAGAATCTGTTTGAGGTGGGTTTGGGGTCGGCTTCGGGTGTAGAGTTGGATTAGGTAGATTTAGAGCAGGACTTCGGTGGGTTTGTGTTTGGTTTAGGTGGTCTGGAGTAGGTCTGTGGTGGCTGTAGGGTTGGCTTAGGGTTGGTGTAGGGTTGGTTCAGGGCGGGTTTTCGGTTTGTCTATGTCTAGGGTGGAGTTGGGGTTGCGCTAGGGGAGGCTTGGGGTCGCTCAAGGGTGGCTTAGGGTTGATTTGGGGTGGCTTGATTTCAGGTGGGCTTAGGGTGTTTAAGGGTATGTTGTTCGTTTGTTTTGGGTTGGATATAGGTTGGTTCAGGGTTGGTCTGGGATGGTTTAGGGCGGGGTTTGGGGTTGGTTTAGGCTTGGATGTGGATTGGTTTTGCGGCTGGCCTAGGGTTGGCTTCACTGGATTTAGGGTTGGGACAGGGTGGGCTTATGGTTGGTTTAAGGTTGCTTTGGAGTGGCTCAGGGTTGGTTAGGGTTGGTGTCGGGCTAGGTTGGTTTTGAGTTTAGTGTGGGTTTAGCGTTGTTAGGGTGGGGATTTAGGGTTGTTTTTGGGTGAGTTTAGGGTGGGTGCAAGGTTGGTTTAGGGTTGGTTTTCGCTGGGCTTGAGTTTAAGGTTGGTTTTCCGGGTGGTTCGTGATTGGTTAAAGCTGGTTTAGAGTGGGTTTAGGATTGGGTTGGGATTGGCTTAGGGTCGTTTTCGGGTTGAGGGTTGGTTTTGGGTCGGTGGGTCTGTTCAGGGTTGGTTTAGGTTGGGCTTCGGGTTGCATTAAGGCTAGATTAGGGTGGGATTGGGGTTTAGGCGGGTTTAGGGTGGGTGTATTGTTGGCATAGGCTAAGCTTAAGGTGTGGGGTGGGATTATGGTTGGATCAAGGTTCGGGTGGGTTTAGAGTTCGTGTAGGGTGGGTTTAGGGTGGGTGCAGGACTGGCTTGTTGGTTTAGGGTTGGTTTAGTTTCTTGATTTAGGGTTGGTTTAGGGTCGGTTTGGGATTGGTTAGGGGTGGGTTATGTATGCTTTAGGGTGGTTTCGAGTAGGTCTGTGGTGCTTGCGGTGGGTTTAGGGTTGGACAAAAGACGTTTCTGGCTTGCTTGCAGTGTAGGGGGTGTTGTGTAGGGTGGGTTTGGGGTGGGTTTGGGGTGGGTTTGGGCGTGTTTGGCTGGTTTGAGATGGATTTAGAGATACTGAGGGTTCGCAAGGTTTGGCTTAGGGCGGGCCTAGGGTTGGTTTGGGTTGGGTTGGGTGCAGGGCAGGCTTAGGTTGTTTTAGGTTTAGGGTGAGAAAAACAAGGTTGCGGGGTGAAACAAGCAAGCTCGCGGGTGGAAAAAACAAGGCGGAGGGTGGAAAAAACAAGGCGGAGGGTGAACAAAAACAAGGCAAAGGGTGAAAAAAAACAAGGTGAGGGGTTGAAAAGAAAGGATTTCTCAGGGTTGGAGAAACAAGGTTCCCGCCGACGGTTCCCAAGCAGGGTTTGAGGGTTTAAAAAAAGGGAGGGGTTAACAAAAACAAGTTCGGAGGGTGAAAAAAAAAGGGAGCCCGGGTTTTGAGCACGTGGCTCACCTGGAACCTTTTTTCCGAACCTTCCCGACCCCCCCCCCCCCCCCACTTGTTTTTGTTCCGAAGCTTCCGTCCCAAACCCCCCGTGAATCTGAGCGGTTGGGGTCACCTGGACCCTTTTTTCTTGCCCGAACCCCCCCGACCGTCAAACGCCCCTTGTTCCGAAACCCCAACCCATGAATCCGTGAACTCTGAGTGCTTTTGGTCACCTGGGTGTGGCTCAAAATTAAACGATCGGAGGGGCAAACCGCAGGTTTTGGTACCCAGGTTTCCACTTACCGATCGGGCAACCCATTTTGGAATTCCGGTGTTTTGAGCCACAGCCACCTGGATCTTCCCCAACCTTCCGCCCCCAGCCCCGGCCTGGGGCGTGCTCCCCTGGCCCCACGCCATCATCCTCCACGGGCTCCACAGGCATCAGCACCCCCCGCGCCGCCTCTGGGCAGAGCGCGTGGCTCCAGCCGCTGCCCGGGCGGATGATGTGGTCATTCCTGGGCAAAAAGCTCCTGCCATAAACAGCTACCTGTCTTGCTGGTGCAAAAAAACAACACAGGAAGAAAGGCCCAAAAAAGGTAAATATGCCGGTTCCGAAAAAAAGATGAAGAGAAACTCCCGAACAAGTTGCATCATCGGGCAACAAAATTTGAGATAAGTCTGGCAAGCAGGTTCAAAACAAAGGAAGGAAAATTCAAAAAGTTCCATCCTCGGGCAAAAACAAAAATGAGACAACCCTGGCCAGAATTCAGCTTGATGCCGCGGAAGCATGTCTGGCACCGCTGCGGGAATTGCGCGATCACGCAGCTGCAGAACGCTGAATCCGGCGCCAGGGGGCATGGCGATCGGAGGGCCATCCATCTCCGAAAGGAGTTGCAATCAAAACAAATCGTCTTGGACCCCAGTTTTGGGGGTTCGTCATTTTGGTGAACACACCAAACTCAAAAAATGCGTGCCTCCTCTGATCAGCGGAGTCATGATCAAATCCTGGTACTAAAATGGACCCAGAAACCTGTAAAGAAATAATAAGGGGGCGGATTCTCCCTTATCCTTCATCTACCCGGGTTTTGATCACCTCTCTCTCGGCATGTCCAACAGCCACCCCCTTTTCTTCCGGGAAAGAGCAAGCTGGAACTTGGGGGCCGTGGTTTTGTTCAATCATGTCTGATCCCAATGCATGTTTGCTGGAAAAGTCCGCATGTTGCAACCTCCAGCCTCCACAACCCAGAGGCTACGCATTGGTTGCGAGTTGCCGAGACACTCCTGGCCCTTGAGCAGAAGTCCCATGCAATTCATGCGATCCATGCAACTTTGCCAACTTTGAAGTGTTGCTGTCACAGACCATTGATCGCCATGACCCGACATTGAGGCTTGCAACCTGCCCACTTTTGGGGACAGGCCGCGCCATTTTGGTTCTCTTCAGCCACGGTGTCTCACGAGCATGGCCTCGGAATATTTCTCGCTCACGCTCCGGATGGCCCGACTTTGTCGTTCCGGGAAACGGACGGCCACGCCGGAGAGAAAGGCTTACCCCGTCAGAAACGGGGCGCACTATGAAAGTTCGAGCTCCCACAAAGGGTGAGCGCAGAAAAAGAGGCCCGCTTCCAGGAGTTCCGACTTGTATGAATGGTTTATGACTCATGGTCTACGACTTGTTGGCTTCCTTTTGGTTCTTCTTTGCAACCACGTGAGAGGGGCACACTCAAAAAATGGAACCACATCTGTGACTTTTTATTGTGATGACTTTTATTTATATATATATACACATCATATTATGAATAAATCATGACGAATAATTAATCTCTATGACTTTTTATGTGATGACTCTTCAGAATATGAAGAAATCACTGCATCGGCTACCTCTTAGGAGAGGCGGACCGGCCCTTGCCCTTGCCCTTCACCGCCTTGGGGGGGAAGAGGTTGGGCTCCTGGCGTCGCCCCAAAAAAAATCGGTGGAAGATGATCCGGTACTTCCAGAAAATGGGGGGGGGAGTGGGTTGGTGGGCATCCGCACCCCTTTTTGCCTTTGGGAAAGAAAATTCAGGGCACGGAGCCCCCAAATCGAATCGAACCCTTGTGAGCTTAGTCTGATGAACAATCTCTTGAATTTCCGTTGCACCGGGCACGTTATAAGCTGTGGACACTTCAAAAATGAATCACACTTACCTCCAAATGCTGGTTTGACGGCAATCCCGCCCCCCCCCAGAACCCCCATTCGCAGTAGGACCCGCTTTGACCCTGTGGATCCCTTTCCCTAGCAGGTAGCCAGCTGAACGGATTAGGCGCCCTAGGGCCTGCAAGGCTTGCCGTCCATTCAGCTTCAGCTCGCCAGGTCCCCGGGTCCCCAAAACCCATGACCTTCAGATTCAAGGCTGGCGATCCCCTGAGCTCCCCCAAACCCATGAAGCATGGCTCAAGGATGTTTAAGGGAAACATGGCCGCTCAAAACCCGGGCTCTGGTCAAGAGGGTGGTGAACCTGCGGGCTCTGATGGGGATCTGGGATGCCCTCCCCCTCCCAACATGGCAACTGACAAAGGAAAATCATCTTCCAGGTACGCTGCCACAGATGCCATGTTTGTTGGAGGGAGGACATATATATATATATATATATGGATATATATATATATGTATATAGATACATATGTAATAGGCACCCTGGAATCATAAACCCCTGGTTGATTTCCGACTCCCCGACCGAAAAAAAAGCGTTCGACTCCTGGAGCTGCAGGAAGACCTCCGGCTGCGCAGTGCCCAGGACGGTCACGGAGTCCTCCGGGCGCCCGTGGCTCACCAGGTAGTCCCGGATCAGAGCCGCGCGTTTCACGGCCAGGTCCTGGCCAGGCCAACCGCCGGGTAAGAAGTCGTTGTTTCCCTTGAATTCTTGCGCAAAGGGTTCATGGGAATGTGCCAATATAGGCAACTGGATTCCAACAATTGTGTTTTTCCTGGTGGTTTCCCTTGACATGTGAATGGCTCATGGGTATGGGCCAAAATAAAAATTTGGACAACTTCCGTGTCCCTTGTCACAAAAACCGCCGGGTTTTTTCCTGTGTCTTTCCCTTTAAATGTGCCAAAATCGGAATTTGGACTCCGAAGATTGTCATTTTTCCTAGGGGTGTCGACCGAAAATTTGCTCAAAGTATGGGTACGTGCCAAAAGTAGAAGTTTGGACTCCGAAAATTGTGATGTTTTCCTGGTGGTGTCCCTTGAAACTCACCTGAAATGCGTACCAACGCAAACAAAAAACACACACACACACACACAAGCCCGGTTTCCCTACATGCCCGTTGGTACCGCTGCAGCTTGCTCACTGATTCCCTGAAGTTGGTGGGTAAAGGATGATCCCAACATTCACAGCCATATCCTGGCAATTGCCAACACCGTGTAGGGGAAAAAAACGGGGGGTAGATCCTACGAATTACCAAACCCAAATCAACTGGGTGGTTGAAAGAGGTGTCCAACCCTAAAGATATTTTTCCCACCGGAACTGTGGCAACCTCCACTTCGCAGTTGGGAAGAAACCCGATGAGTATTGGGATAAACCGCCAATCCCGACTGGCTTCGGAGGAAAGTAAGTGGTACATGCTCTAGCTCTGAGAATGGTTGACTGGCACTTTTGCAGGGATACGAAAGGAAAATGAGCTCAACTCCTTCTTGGAAACACCAAAAACCAGGGTTCGATTTCGTACGCCAGATAGACTTAAGCCTAGAAGTGGTTGATTCTCCCAAGAGAGACACCTGGGCTTTCAAGCCTGCGGCAACTTAAGGAACAGGAGCGTGCCAAAGACAGAGTCTTTGTTTGGGCAGCGGCTTCGTGTCCTTCTTTTTGAAACGGCCGCGGAAATCTCTCTTTTGTGCATGTTCCCCGCTGTTCGGCTTTGTTCATGCTTCCTTCTCATCACACCTCCAACAAAAAAAACAAATCGGGCGAACCCTTCGCCCCGCGCAAAGCGTCAGCCGGCTTCTGGGGGCCTGCCAGGCGGCGGCGTCGCTCTTGCTCGCCTTGCAGCCGACGCCCACTTGCACGGGCGCGTCGAACATGGCCACCACCTGCCAGCCGGCCAGGAGGGCGGGCAGCGAGAAGGCAACCGTCGCGGGGGGTTGAAGGAGTCATGGCTTCGAATGGTTGGGAACCCCTTTGGGGTTGGTTCAACAGAAAGACTTGCTTCATGATTTGTGGGTGAAGGGGGGGGGCAAGGGTGCCAACAAAGGCTAGCGGCTAACAGAGAACCTATGGGGAACCTGGGTTCAAAAAACTAAATGGTTTCCACCATGGCCCGTAGCTATTGCTTCTGCAAGTGGCGGTTCTGGTGTCCATCGACAACCCAACAAAAGCTATACAGTTGTATGAGTCTTCCTTTCGGCCCGGGGGTAAAAAAGAAACGGGCTGGGCAAAACCTTGGCTTAATACCGTGAGTTTCGGGTTTACCTCCACAAAGGGGTAACTGCCCGCAACGGACAAAGTATGGCTATTCTTGGGCAAAACCTTTGGATTACTGTTGGGTGTTTTCCATGGCCAATTCCATTTTTGTGGATAAGCCCCAAGCCGTTGGCTGTCTTCCCTTTTTCCTGGTGGCTATACCCAAACGAACTACCCCAACAAACTCAAGGGCAGGCTGCTTACATTTGACCAACTCTGCCGCGGCTTGCCCCCCTGGTCCCTTACAGAGCCACTTGGCGTATGAGCGCCATCAAGCAATACAACCACATATCATGAAATGGAGCCATGCAAACAGGTGTGCTATACCCATTCTTCGAAGAATTGGTAGACTCTGAGCAAGAGCTCTTTGGATAGAACAGCTTACGACATTTGAATAGATTGGGGACTATGTATTCTGGTTCTTTTCGGAGCAAATGTGCCTTTTGACCGGTAGTATAAGCCATGAGTTCCTTGTTACGTGCCTTTACTTGTGCATGTAGGCAAAAACCACCGCACTGTGGCGAGAAAACGATAGCTGGCAATGAAAGGACTTCTGTGGGCTTGGGGCTGAGGAATCGCAAAAAAGGCTACGTTTCAGGGACCGCAATGAAAAGCAAAGATCAAAATGTGTGCTTTGTAGTCAACCATGGTTTTTGTTTTCTGTTTTTTGAGTGTTTGTTGTGTTTATCTTATTTTTTCATTGGGACAAACGTGTCCATCAACAGTTGGCCTTGTCATTCATTGTTCTATGACCACTAAAAGCTTGAAATATGGAGAGACTAGCGTTTCTGAAAGCATGGAAACTTGGACGTGGACAAAACCTGTTGGGAGAACCTAAAAGGACATAAAGGTGATAACAACATAATAATAATCATAACAATAACATATTAAACAAGTAAGTCATATGATTTACAAATGCATTGTGCTTACACAGTTGACAGCAATACGTTGAAAAACCAAAGGAGATCAACATCGTTCCACTTCCGGGTACACCCTGGTGGGAAGCCGGAATCCACCGGATCCAACGAGGGTTCACTTCGATCCGAGGAATTGCTGGGTTCCAGCTACCGAAACTTCCTTGCATGGACCTAGGATGGTTCAGTTTGGGGCCCGTTACTTCCAACATCCCCTGAAGCGCAAGCCGCCAGGGTCCTTTTGACACCCGTTTCCAGGTTGCCATGCCTCGAGGAAAGGTTTCCCTAGCCAAAGCCATGGGCACTTACAGTCGATTTTGCAGACTCAACCCCTAAACCCACATTACCCCAAACAAAACAGTTGCAAAAAATAGACTCCAAGTCTCCATCATAACACCCCCCTCCCCCCTCAAAAAAAAAAGCAACACCTATTTTTTTCATCCTCGGCACTGGCTCCGACTCGCTCGCCCCCCACGTCCCCGCTCCGGGCGGCCGGCGACTCGCGACTCGCGCCTCCAGGAAGTCCTCCAGCACCTTCTCCGCCTCGAAGGCGTCGCCGAAGGAGGCGGGGCCGCCCACCGCGCCCTTCTCCTGGACGGGGCGGGGCGGGATCCCGGAGAACAGGCCGGCGACGGCGCGGAGTTCCGTCCGAGGCGGGTTGGTGGCTTGGTGGGTTGGTTGAGTGGGTGGGTGGGTGGGGGGGGGGTTGGTGGGTTGGTGGCTTGGTTTGGTTGATTGGTTGATTGGTTGATTGGGTGGGTTGGCTGGTTGGTCCTGGTAGTCAGCTTGGTGTTTTTCCCAGACACTGGGAAAAAAACCCAACAACAAACAGTCACAGCTGGAACGAGAAAGCATTCGCAGCTCGGCTCTCGATTCAGGAGGTGTCTGCTTCTTTGCCCTTCTGGTCTAGTTGTTATTGCTGTGATTGGTATTGGCAGGTTCGGGGGGGGGAAGGCGGGGCTGAGGATCTTTTGTTCCAAGTTGTCATTTCTATTGGACCAGATCGATCCACCCCAGCCACCAGTTGGCGGCTTCAACCCTCACTGATGCCGCTGATGCGGCTTTGCTCCATGCACAGCACCTCCCTCATTTCCCAGAGTGGTATCTTTTTGAGGCTCGGTACTAACCTGGGCTTGCTTTCAGGGGACCGAGAAGGAAACCACGCGGATTGCCAGTTGCTTAGCTGCTTAGCTGCTTGTACCCATCAACTGTGACTGCGTTTCGGGAAAAGTGCCTGGAAAATGAACACACAACTTGGCGAAGGTCGTCATGTCCCAAAACGTTTCCAGTCAATTTAATGGGAAGCATCTCACCCATTTCGGGGGAGGGGCTTCTTCTTGTATTCTATGTGGAGCCCCATTCTCGGTTTCTACGCACATTTCCACGCACCCCCACCGAGCCACCGAGCCCTCAGAGCAATCCCCGCGCCCCGAGCCGACCCGGGCCTTGGGCGGCGCCGCGGGCACGAACTCCAAGGCCCGCGCCAGCGCAACGCGCCCGAACTGCCGGTCCACCTGAGGCGATCCCTCGTGAGCGGCGAGCCACCGAGCCCCGTGGCCGAGAAATGGAGGAGGGCCCGCGGACCGGCGCACGACCCAAAAACAAGAAGTGACATGTCCATCATTGAAACAGTGGGAGTTGACAGAGAGCCAAAACAACAAGGGTTGATACAAACGATGGTCAACCTCAGGTCGACCATCATTTTGAGGGTGAAGGCCAGGCAAATGTTGAACTCACCAATACCTTCCCACACCAAAAAAAAAAAGGAACTGAAAAGGGGTGATGTGCCCTTTGGGTTTGCCTGGGTGACACTGGGCTGCTTGGAAGCTTTTGGCTTCCACATACCGGCTCAGAACGAGCTCAATTTCTGGCCTCCGGGTCAAAATCCGCAGTTGAACGCCCAAATGCGAAAAGTCTCCAAAATCCGCATGTTCTCCAAGA
>CAUJNA010002269.1:0-22500 GCA_963377175.1 Effrenium voratum | reverse complement strand
TTGTGTTTCGAGTGAAATCCTTTCGCCTGGACAAATCCGCGAGAAACCAAGAACAGCTTGCACGGGAAAAAACCACGCGCACGTGCTCAAAAACTCTTCCCCACGTTTCAGCTCTGTGGGTGTCCACCCCCAAAGGAACTCCAACCATTTTGAGATAAGGGTTCGGTCATTGGGGTGTTTTTGTGCCTTTGGGATGCCTTTTGAAGGTAAACCACCCCTTGTAGTGCCCAAATTTGAGACATTGTTGCATAACCAGTGGGAAAGTACCCTAAAGTTCTGAGTACACCGGGACTGCCTGGACCCAACCGCCCTTTAGAAGCGGTCAAACGTCAAGCTGTGATACGCAATTGCAACGACCCCAAAGCTAGTGGATTTCCTCCTCCATGGTAGTTTGAGGGTCCAGGTAACGACCTAAGATGGTGTCGGCTTCCCCCGAAGTGGAGAACATTGGGTATACTGCAAAGGGTAGGAGTTATCTTTTGGGGCAGCTTTCTGTCCACTTCCATTTGAGAAGAGAGCAATGGCAACACCTTTCTTGGGCCAATTGGCTTCCTTTTGGGGGTCTTTTGAGGGGTCTTGAACCCTTTCGCGTCTCAGAAACTCGCCGCCTCAAAAACGCGGCGGCCCTTTCAACCCACCTGGAAATCCCGGGTCCGCCAGCGAGTGCCGAAAAGAGCGGGAGCGAAGAGCGGGAGGGAGGCCTTCTCAGCGCCCTGCTTCTCGGAGGAGCTGCGGAAGCTCTGGAAGACCCCGTGCTGGAGCCTACGTCTCCGGAAGGGAACCGCGTTGAATGGTGCAACTGAATTCCCCCTGGGCCATGCAGCCCACTTCAGATACAGTAAACATATCTAAAGCTACAGAACACATATCATCATATGTTCCGTGTAGGCCAACAACCCCCGTCTTTTTCACCGGAAACCCGGCGGCCAACAATTCAAGCTCGCAGCCAGCCTGAAAAAAGAGCACCAAGCCTCAAAAACAAACCCACCGCCCAAACCTCAAACCCCCTGACACGGAGCTCCAAAACCTGGCTTTGGGAGCACTTTTGGAGGGCCCCCCCTAAGCATTGGGTGCGTATCTTACAGGCTACCAAAAGGCCAAAGCCAGATCCAGGTTTAGAAGTCCGGCAACTCTCGGTGGCGAAATCTGCGAAGCCCTGCTAAAAGCGACTAACTTTTTGGTGGTTAAAACCCATTCGTGGGCAAAAGCTCCAGTGCTAACATCCAGGTTCGGGTTTGGGGCCCCCCGGTTGACCACGGGGAAATCCATCCGAAAATTTCCCCGAGCGGCTCCAGCAGGCTCTGGCAATCCTGCTGGATGCGCAGCTGGGTCTCGCTCAGCTGCCCCATCTGCTGCTT
The DNA here is from genome assembly GCA_963377175.1 of Effrenium voratum. Taxonomy (NCBI): domain Eukaryota; class Dinophyceae; order Suessiales; family Symbiodiniaceae; genus Effrenium; species Effrenium voratum. Next base: position 21,142 of record CAUJNA010002269.1, on the reverse strand, counting down.
CCTGGGCTTGCTGAGAAGCCACAAGCTTGCCGGCATTTCACGAAAAACAGCTCCGTTGTTTCTACGTCTTCGCAAAAAGGAGGTCAAAAAAAAAACACAGGGTCTTTCCAGATGTTCGGCAAAAGTGAGCATAGGTGTCCTTTTGGCAAATTTTGATGGCCCTGGCAAATGGAATAAAAAAAGAAAGAAACCATCTAAACCAGTGCCTTCTATGTTTGGCCACACTAACCTGAAAAGGACACCTACGGGAATGAGGGAACAAATCTGTGGATTCCCTTCACTCAAAGGAAACCATAGAGGATGGTTTTTGTCGGGGTCATTTGCCTATCGCACCAGCAAGAACAAGACATGCCGCTACGAGAAATGATTTCAAAACCCAATGCATGCGACGTTGTTTTTTTTCATCTGAAAACCGCTTGGCTTCCTTGAGGGGAAATGGACAATTGCTGTGTGTTGCTTTTTGGGGTACTTTAAGCGCTAGGGAGTAGTCAGCACCGAGTTCGGCTCGCAATGGCAAAGGCAAGGGATTTAGAAGGTGGAATCCACTTGTCTGCCCAACCTGCCCTTGCGGGCGTTGACACGTTTCAGGAGCAGTAAGCAAATAAAAGATAAGTAAACAAATACATTATAGATAGACAAACAAAAAAGCAATCAAACAGAAAGACAAACAAATAAATAGACAAATAAATAAATAAATGAATATAGAAAAAAAAACAGCATGTTTAACACAAAATGTGGTTGTCAACTTCAGGGCCCCTTTCTTCTATCCACTTTGAAAGGTGGCACCGGGGACCAGCCATATTTGAGAACCTCAGAACCTCCTTCCCGAAAAAAACACCCAAAGATGGACACCTACCCATCCAAAAGGGCTAAAAGGATAAACAAAAAAAAAGAAGAAAAAAAAACGCCGCCCTCGGCCGCATCTCGCGCATCTTTCCGAGGCTCTGAAGGGCCGCGGCCTTGTGCTCCTTCTCCATGGTCGCGCCCATGGATTCCAGGCGGTTCCAGATCTTCCGCTGGGTGATCTGAATGCTTTCGTGCACCTCCCCCTGCTTCTCCATTTGGCAGCTCAGCCACGCGAAACGCTCGTCCGCCTGACGAGCAAACCTCTGATGGGGCAAAGGGACAAAATCCGGTCGGCGTGGTTGAAGGGTCGAACTCTTCATCGCCTGCCAACAAGTGAGCCTGAAACTCTCTAAAAAGAGACACAAACGCTTGTAAATCACCTAAATCCCGTGATTGGGGTGGGTGTTCCTTTACACCAACCCTGAAAAAAACGATGCGCCCATCTGGGTCTGTCTCAAATTTTGGGGACCCCTTTTTTTGTGTGTTGTGTGTGGTTGTTCTTTTTACAGAAAAAAACCAAAAAAAACATTCGTGCGTTCCGCCGGCCCCATCTCCCGCGGATTTCTCGCCTCCGCTCGCAGCGAGCTCAGAACCCGCGCAGAGATGCCCTCGGAGATCTGGTCCACGGTCTCTGCGAAGGCCCTGCGGAAGTCCTGGCCGACGCGTGCGTCAGCCCACCGGCGAGGTCGGTCGAAACTTTTTGGTTTGCTGAAAGGACAAGCCTGGTACTCAGTAGGGAATGAGCATAGGTGTCCTTTTTGGGGGAAAATTTCGATGGCTCTGGTCAACACAATAAAACCGACCTAACCAATGGAACCCATCTATTTCTAAGCAAAATAACCTAGAAAGGACACCTACGGATGGCCGAGGTCGGTCGAAACGTTTTTTAGAGTGCTTCTCAACTTATTAATCGTTGCTAGTTGTTTTTTGCTGTCGCTGTTATTAAAATATTGTCGTGGAAGGTCCCCCCTGGGGCTTCAACGGCAGGCCGGGCGAGGTCGGTCGAAACTCATGAGGTGCTTCTCACAACTTGGCGAAAGACGGACCTCCGGTTTGGGTTTGGAAGGGAAAACCAAAATTTGCAAGCAAAAGAGTTTCCTATTTGAGGAGTGCCGAAAGGAAAACAAAAAAAAGTGGGCTTTGCGTTTGGCTTTCCACCTAAGCCGAGCCTTGGGGTTGTAACCCAACAGAACTCACCAAATTGGGGGGGCGGGGCTGTCCAAAGGGGACACCGGGTATCTTCCCCAATGGACCGTGCACAGAAATTGGCTGGAAGAATCGCTTTCCTTTTCGGAAGTCCTGTGCACTGCCATATTTGACTCCGTCTTCTTTTGAGGGAAGCCCCCAGAATGGATTTTTCGGCTTTCCTTTTGGCCTCCCTATTTAAACCCACACAAAACAATCGGGCGGTGCCCCTCAACAAGGCGCCCACATGTGCCGGATTCATCCTGCATCTCGCGGACGGACTGGGACAAGCTCACCATGGAGCCGTGGAACTCCTGGAAGTCGTCCTCAGCTTCAGCAATTTGGAGCCCTTTTCGGCTGGTTTTGTAGTTTCCCATTTGGCTGTGGGTCAAATTTAGGTACCCGAAATTGAACCCTGGTAGATGCAAACCTGGGTTTAAGTTTGACCCATACCCATTTACCCTCTGAATTCACGGTTTGGAGCCTGGTTGGGTGGTTCGTTGCGAGTTTCCCATGATACCCTCGGGTTCAACTTCCAAGCCAGACCAATCCAAACCACCCACGGGTGACCTGAACTAAACAGGTACAAACAAATCCTCCGCCCCTTCGACCAAAAAATGTCGGCGCAAACCCTCTAAGCTGCGACCGCGGACTTTCGCAGAAACCCGGCCATGGACTCGTTGAGCACCTGCAGGCACTTCACCTTGGTGGCGATGGCCCCCTTGATCAAGCTCTTGACTTCTTTGGCTGGTGGGAAACATGGGTATGGGTCAAACTAAACCACCAGGGGACCGCAGGTTTTAGTCCTTGTTCCATGTACCAGGGTTCATTTTGGGTACCTATTTTTGACCCAAAGTCAAATACTCAACATCAAGATCCAAACATCGATTCCAACAAACATGATATTTCTTGTGGGTTGTGGGTTAGTGGAAATGAACAAAGCAGTTGTTCAGCTCAAAGATGCGACAAAATATGACCCCCAGCAATCCATCCCATCTCGCTTCCTGTAGTGATTTTGGGTTCATTCCCAAAATGCCGGTTGCTTGCTGAGAAGCTGCGCCAAAAGCTTAGCTTGTGGATGGTGGCCAATGAACCCCAAGAATGTGTTCAGTCCAAGACCCGAACCAAAGGGGTATGTGTCAACATCGGGGACCCACAAGACTGATTCATGTCTGTTTCTTTTGTGGTTTCTCTTTGAGCCCCAACAAACGGCGCCCCCCCAAAAAAAAAACACGTAATGTTTAGACCGAGCGAGGTTCCCCCAAAAGTCCAGGTCGAAGATCCAAACCAAACAGGTATGTGTTCAAACAGAACACGTGTAACCCGAGAAAAAAAGAAGAAGAACAAAATAAGAAGGAAAAACCGGAAAAAAAAAGAAGAAGAAAAAGAAGAAAAAAACACACACACACACACAAAAAAAAAAAAAAAAAACATAAAAAACATGTTGGCTTTCCTTCTGTTTTTTTTTTTTATTATAAAAGAAAATTATTCCCGAAACGGGCGGACGTACCCCTGAAAAGCTGGCTTCAGCTTTCGGGGGGAAAAGATCCACGCGCCCTTTCTCCCCTGCTAAAAGTTTAACCTTCAGTGGTTTCATGGAAAACAAAAAAATGAGTTGGCAAAAAGTGGTTCAGTCCTAACATCCCTTGGCAAAATGCATGCTCCAAAACTGGTCCCCTTTTTGCGCCGAGGTGACATGCTCCTGGAGCTGTGCTGTGGCCCTCAGGTCGATCTTCCGCCAATCCTCAAAGCGGGACACGAAGGTCGAGGCATTCGCCTCGGCTCGCCGGCGGGCCTTCGGGTGGCTTCGGGGGGCTTCGGATTCGACCAAAGGTGGGGGGATTCAACCAAAACAAAAGAAGGGCTGGATCCGAAGGGGGGGAATTCGAGGCTGGACTTTTCAAGCCCTGTGGATCTGGGATTCAACCAGGGCTGAATCAACTCCTGTTCAAAGATTGGCTTCCCTGAGCTGAAAGGATCTCTAGGTCTTGTTTCTTTTTTCCGCATGGGACTTTTGAGGAACCTTGGCGCACCACAGGTTCACCGACGTCTGATGTCGGGGTCCCTACAGCACCCAAGTAATGGTCGTCTTTAACTGAAACCCCAGCTGGTCGCCTTAGGGAAAGGTTGTTTGAGCCACGGGTACTTGGGTCCAAAATGGCTTACCTCCGAGCTGAAGCGGGTTGTAGCTCCCTTTGTCATATCTAAAGGTTTCCCAGCATGGGTGGCTTTAAAGGAGAACAAAACCAAGCTCCCCTGATGGTTGCTTCCTTTTGGTTTCCCAAGTACCAACCAAAAGGAGGGTCAAAAGCCAATTTGAGGGTTTCACCAAACTAGGCCATGTCCTGTAAGGCAAACCCCGAAGACGGAGGAGGCAAAGAAGTGTGAAAGTCGGGCGCAACACAGAGGCGTCGCTTGCAGTGGAAAGCCACAGGGTACCCCTTTCATGCGGATGAACCGCAGAAAAGGATTGACTATCAAGCTCGCGGTGCCTCTCCGCAAAATGGCCAGACACAAAAAGTAAAACAGAAGAAAGAAAAAAACGCGCGCCGAGCCACGCTGTCGAACACAGACTGCAAAGAGCGAATACAATCAGAAGCCTCCGCCAAAAAGCTATTCCGCATCAGCTTTTCATCATCCCGCTGCTGCATGGTGGAGGGCCCTCGGCTCTTCGGCAGAGCCGTAGAGGGCGTCGACATGCAGGAGCCGTCAAATTCCTCCGCCCGGTGGATGTTTACGGGGAAACCTGGGCACCTTTTTTGGTGGGTTGATTCTACGAGGAAAAAGACCCTACTAGAACCCAAAAAAGAACCGCCTTATTTTATGTTCTAAAAATAAAAAAGGAGTGTTACTGGGCAGCTGGGCTTCTCTTCGAGCATCCTCCCCCAACCTCAAAGCGGTGTCTTGCAAGAACCGGCGGGGGCCTTCTTTTGGCCACGCCCGGGGGGTCTCCGGCAACTTCACGTCCATGGCTCGCCAGTTCGGCACAGCCCGGAAAGTTGCGCACAGCCAGGCGGCTGCGGAAGTTTTTTTGTTTTTTGTTTTACCAATTTTGGCTGTGGCTAAAGAAAGTGTGCCAAATGGAACCAAAGACTACAACCTGCGTAACGGTAGCTCTTTGATTTTGAGCCATACCCTCTTGACGCCAAACCGGGGTGGTTCAACATGGGGGGGGCAATCCGAATTTGATCCTTAGGACACCAACCATTGCCAGGTTTGGACTTCAGCCATCCAACCGCACGGCTTTAAAGTTCAGTGCGCAAAAGAAACAACCGCGCTTTGACTGATAGCACGCATCCCGGCGGGGAATTCGATCTGCATACAGCGGCGCGAGCCACTCGAGGCTTCCGCTGGTAGCCCAAATAATAAGCAACCCGAGCGGCTCCAGGGCTTTGCGTTTTATGCAGCCTGGCTTGAGAAGGGCGCAAAGTTGGTCGCACAACTTCTTCCGCACCAGATCAAGCTGTTCTGGAACTGCACTTTCTTCCAAGAGATTGGTGCTGAGACCGCGCGTCGAGGATCGGAACAAAGCTGCCAAAAGGTCACCCCACGCTTGATGCGGAGAAGCATCCAACACGCCACGGACGCGTAGGTTCTTTGCCACCTTTGCGGAGAAGCGTAGTGGAACAGAGCGCCCTCAAAAGTGAACTGCGATTGGCCACGCATTCCGGGATGTTGCATCTTGGATTGACTCCACACACTGCACGGTTTGCAAGGCACATATCTTTGCCTGCTGCACGCACGTTCAGTTTTCCCACGCCGCGTGGCCATTTCTTGCGTTCGGCCAGAGGGATGTACGGTTACCTGCTTGCCTGCCGGGTCCAAGACGCCTTCCCCGCAAACCTTCGCGCTGGACTTCGCGCCGTTGAAACAAAGAGCTGTGCGCTGCGGCTTTTTGAGGCTAGGAACTGCAACATCAGCACTTAGCAATTTTAGTAGCTAAACAGAGACGCGCAGAACGTGCCAGGTCAGCTTAAGATCTTGCTTGTTTGCCCGCAACTGGAAGAGCGGCAGGCCGAGATTTGTCATGCCTTGGCCGCTTGGCTAAAGTCCATTTCTTTCGCGCACTTGCAATCGCTGAGCATGCGCGACATCTCCACCTTTGTCTGGGTGTGCTTTCTTGACAACAATGCAAAAAGCCTTTTTGACCTCCTCAACGGAAGGCAACGCGAACAACTATGCGCACGACATCCTTCCTGCATAGCAGGGGTCCGCTCACCTGATGGACAGTACCTCAGCACCCTTCCTGCAGAGTATCCACCATCCTTGGCTGATTTGATCATCCAACGCTATACTCACATTTGCTTGCCCCAACAGCGCAGGTTTCTTTAGCCAACCAGCGCACGTGCTTCTATGCACCTTCAAACATGCAAATGCCCTTCAGTGAAAACCAACGCCACAGCTTGGATGAGCCTCACAAAAGGGCCCCATTTTGGTCGACCTCCTGTTTGCTGCAAAGAGTTTAACCTATTACATGCCAGTGAGACTCTACGGTTCTTTCCAGAAGCTTCCAAGGTTAGTTCTCTCAAATCAAACAACCCCCTCCACAATCAGTGAACGCAGCCAAAAACTATGTTCTAGGGGTTGTTTCCCCATTCTTTTCAACAATCAACCAAAAAAGGCTGATTCCTCATTTGGTGTTTGGTTTCCCGAAAAGAAGCACCCCTGGAAAGAATGGGGAAGGTGCCCGTAGATATATCCAATCTCCTGCTTGGCCGATACTAAACCAACTCTGAGCCAGCGAATTTCCCGCCACCCCAAATCGAGTCGCACTAGGGGACACTTCAGAACTAAAACCAGTACTAAGCAAATACTAAACACATACTAAACCAATATTGAACCAATTCGAAACCAACACAGTACACCAAAATGAGATGGATTTCTGCTATCTAAATATTCCTTGCTCGGAAATTGCCATTTTTAGTTTGACTGTTGGGCCCGGAAAGGGGGGAGATTGTATTTCGAGAAGCGGAATCGCGAAATCCGACTACCATATTGATAAAAACATCGGTTCCGTCGCGCAAACATGTTCGGGGCGGGCAGAGAAGCTGTCTAAGGCTTGGCATGCGGAGCTCCAAGCATCTGCCTGCAATTGTTCTTTCAATCTTTTTTGGCGGGGGAGGCGTCCGTTTGGCTAACTTGAAATTTCGTCCAAAACTGCTTGTTTTTGAAGGTTTTCGTTCTTCTGAAACCAACCCAAAAAAAATTCCCGCTCGCTGCGGTCGCGGGGTAATCCTTAAACTGTCAATTTCCAAAAGGGGCGCGCCGAGACTGGAATTAGGCCCCAAGGACGCGTGGACCAGCCTCGATAAGTCCAATGAAATCCTCAGGCTATTTGATAGAGACTTCTCCAGGGGACTTTCACACGCAGGCCTTCACACGCACGTGACCCCCCGCCCACGTGTACTCCCGCGCACCCGTTTTGCACGTGCTGACGCCCGTCCTCACTGCCCACCTGCAATCCCGCACAATCGCACGTGTCCGCCTGCGCCTGCACCCTAACAAGCTCACACGCAAACAGGTAAACATGCAAATGCAAGCACAAACAAAAGCGAACAAGCAAGACCAAATGCGAGCAAGCAAACAAACAAACAAACAAGCAAGCAAGCAAGAAAGCAAAGCAAAGCAAGCAAAGCAATCAAAACAAGCAGGCCGACAAACCACAAAGCGACAAAAAAAAAAAAAAAAAAAAAAACAATCAACCAATCAAGAAAAGTACACGAAAACAAAAACACCACAACCACAGAATAGAGATAGAAGCGTCCAAAGCCACCCACATTGAGAGACACATAAATTTGCGCACAGTTAGCTGAAGAGTTGACCCTCGGCATCTATCCCCAATGCAGGCGTGTTTTGACTCAACAAGCAACTGCTAACGTGGCTGCAGGAACTTGAGCATGGCATGAGAACTCAACAGCGACTGCTTTTTCCAATCTCGCCCCTTCTCTCAACTCAGTCTACTGACATTGAGGCATGGGTCCATGTTCTATTTTCCAGGCCGCGTGTGGGCACTTGGCGCTTGCCTCATGGTGACCACGTTTGCAAGCGCAGCCCGCCCCCGCACTCGCAGCAAAAAACGCCAGACCCAAACGGCTCTCCGCAGCTTTTGATTTGGCCACTCGTCTGCATCCTGAGGTAGACGGAGCAGTTTTGATTGTATCGATCCGCCCACGGCTTGCCATCCAACTCCTAGCAGGACTTGGACATGGGTTAACCTTCTGGTATCCCGACTTCAACCAAACCCGGAACACCAAACTGCCAAAACCCCGCAACAAAAAAACAAAACAAAAAAAATAAAAGAAGCTTCAAAAGCTGAGTGTCCCTCTCTGTGCATGTGAAGTTCTGCAGCTCGCTGGCTCGGCACGTGCTCACCACCGACTTGTAGAAATCGGCCACCTGATCCGCATCCATCTGAGACAGCCCGATCCGATTGCCGATGTCCAGCTTCCCCACTTCTTCGGGCTCGTGCCCGGCGGCACTGGCGGCTGGCGGCCCGGCGGCGAGGACATTTCACGAATGGGAACCCAATGGAAGCATGAAACAGCAAAGGAACCTGATCGAGTACCCGCAATCTTCCAAAACGCCCAGCCTGAAAGCCGCAGCTTTTATTGTCATGGTTGGAAGGGACTCATTGACGGCGAAGAAGTCGCGGCCATAGTGCATCACCGACAAGATGTCATATGGGTGTGTGCTATTCTCCATGTTCGTCTCAAAATTGCGCTCCTTTGCAAACCGACGCCCGGAAATCTCTTTGATCCACGCGAATATCCTGTTTCGGCCCAGGGGCCCCCGGGTTGAGCCAAGGCAACACTCAGTGCACTTTGTGGTTAAAAAAAATAAAAATGAGGCCCTGACATCAAAATCAGCGGAGAAAAAAGGGCGAAAAAGGCAGGAGAGGTTAGAATAAGGGTACCAACTTTTCCTGTGGTCTATTTTAGTAGAGGGGGTTCCTCCCAACCAAAACAAAGTGGCTGAGAAAGGGCACCTAGCTGGGGGACCTATAGAAAAAAACGGGTGTGCCAATTTTGCCCGCCCTCCGGCACCCAGCTGGGGGACCTTCAAAAGGTGTGCCAGCATAGGCGCCCTTTTCGGGGACATAGATGGATTTCCCGGATAGATGATCTTGCACCACCAGGTACACCAGGAATCGAAACCCGTCGATTTGTCTACTTTAACTTTAAAACCACCAAGAAGGAATCGCCCTCCATCTTTTCCCCAAAAACGACCAAAAAGGACACCTATGTTGGGGATTGAACCTTAAAACAGCCAAAAGGGACACCTGTGCCAGTTTTGGGCCGGGCCAAAGGTCCATTCCGCGTTGGACGTTGTCCCAGTGGATGGTGACGTAGTGGTCCCGGTCCGGGCGCGCCTGCTCGTGGCCCATGCCCAGGGCGTGCCCCAGCTCGTGGATGGCGGTGCCCACCGACAGACACCCGGGCTCCTGCAAGTTCCTGAGCCAAGTGCCCCAACAAGAAGACAGACAGAAGAGCCATGCAAAAGGAAAAAGGATAATGACTGACAGAAGGAGAGGTCATTTCATCCCACAGATAACAAAACACAATCCCCCTTCTGTTCATCGACTGCTTTAAGAGAAAAACATGTCACTTCATCCCACGGGAAAGGAACACAATCCCCCTTTTGTTGAGCCACTTGTCAGAGAAAAAAACACAACATCCAGAGAAAAGGAAGAAGGGTGCAGAATCTGGCAAGGCTTCAGAATCTGGCAGGGTTTGGATGTGCTTGTTACCAGGCCCACATAGGAATTGCAGCCTTTTGGCTCGGATTTGATCACAACTGCAGGAGACTGGTGGCAAAGGTCGCCGCTTTTGTAGCCCACATTTTGCCACCTGCCAGGGGCGGGGCACTGCGCCTTCAACGTGCAACTTGTTTGGGACAGGCTCGGCGTGCCAAGACGAATCCGGTACGGGGTCGTCTTGTCACACGGAGGTACAAATGAGTTGCCGGGCAAACCTCGCCCGATCTCGGCTTCCTTTCGGGTCCGGTTGGCAATCATGGGGGGGGGAACTGAAGCGTCGAGGAAATCCAGCGGTGCCAATGTGCAGCTGCAGGTAGTCATAAACGGCAGTAAGAGACGTCCCATTCAGATGTCTTGAAGTAACTCCTTGTTTATCCGCGACTGGGAAAGCTTACTTTCCATTCTACCAACCGACTTTTGTGACTACAAACGGTTGGTATAATGAATCCTCGGCTCCTTTGGTACATGGGACTAGCTTTTGGCTTGTTGCTCGACTTGATATTGATCATTAGCTTTTAAGAGGTTGTACAGAAGACCTGATAAGTATAAACAATATCCATCCTCGGAAAGATAGAAAAGCTGCAAGGTCTGGACAATGATCTTGGACTCCTGGAAAGGGGTCCGCACAAAGATAGAAAAGTTTGTGGAAAAGATCCCTCGTAGACTACTTTAGTGTGAGTCTCCCAGCTTAAAAAAAAGTCCCTTGGGATGCAACATGCAGAAATGTCTTGTCCCGCGAAAAGGTGAAAAAGCGCCCGTCGCGTGTCTGGACACATTGTGTGCCTCAGGAAACCAAATCGTGACTTACGGGCCCAAAAATTTCCAGACCTTGCGCGACCGGCGCCGTTCTTGCGCGGGAGTCGGTTCCATCTTTGCGCCAAGCAACGGGGTGCCAGATCTTGAACAATGTGTCTATCTTTCCGAGGATGGTTAAAGCAGCATTGAGAAATTGTATTTGGACATCCTAGGCAGGGATTCATATTTTGTATAGGGTAGTTGGTACCCACCCACCCACTCACTCACTCACTCACTCACCCACTCACTCACTCACGCACGCACGCACGCACGCACTCACTCACTCGCTCACTCCCTCACTCACTCACTCACCCACCTATTCACTTATTCACTCACTCACTCTCACTCACTCACTCACTGACTCACTCACTCACTCACTCACTCAGACTCCCTCACATTCACTCCCTCACATTCACTCACACTGACTCATCTGGGTGTCTGTTTGCGCGCATGGGCAGCATTGGTAGCTGTCTGAAGGGACTGGATGGTGTCGAGCGCACGGCTGGGGGCTCCGTTCTGCGTGGCAGTCGCAGCACTTTGGAGATGGCTTGCAAATTTCGTGGCAGGCGCAGCATTCCTGCATCTGGGTGCGCGGCATGGGCAGCATTTGGTAGCTGTCTGAAGGGATTGGATGTGGTCGAGCGCGCGGTGGCTTGCACTTTCGTGGCAGGCGCAGCATTTCCTGCAGCTGAGTGTCAAGCGCGCGGCTGAGGTCCCGTTGTGCGTGACAGGCGCGGCACTTTGGAGATGGCTTGCAAATATCGCGGCCCATCACTCACTCCCTCACTCACTCACACCCACTCACACTCACTCACACTGACTCACACTGACTCACTCTCACTGACTCATCTGGGCGTGTGTTTGCGTGGCAGCGGCAGCATTTAGCAGGGTTCCTACTGGGTGTAGTTTGACGTGTGAGCTGCTCGCTGTAAAAGTTGGAAGCGGCACAGACGCAGGGTCAACGATACGCTAGGTTAACCGAAAGAAGTTGCGCTGCGACTGCCAGACATGTGTCACACCGAGAAAAGATGACATGACAACGAGAAAAGATGACGCACCGGGCAGACTCGTTCACACTCGCTTCTTCCATTGACTCGCGCTCGCCACATCTCGCGGGCGTGCATGCTCCCGGTTCACGCGAGCCTGTGTTGTCTAAGGCTACACATGTGGGGTTATCCGGCCCTTTAATTTTGAAGCTAATCAGAAAAATATGCAAAGCATGAGAAAGTTTGCATGAATGGCAGCCTTGCTTGCCCTGGCCTGTTGATCAATCCATGGTCGACGTTGAGAAAACGTCCGGGACTGTTGTGAAACTTGACTGCCCTGCGTGGAAAACACAAACCAAGGAAGGGATGGGTCATTCTCAGTCTCCAACGGCATGTCTCTACAATTGGTCAATTGGTTCGCACTGGCTGCGTGAGCAAAGGAAAATAATGCTTAGATTGTCCGTTGCTCGTAACATTAGCTTGGACGCGTGTCTTCCCCCTCAGAGCTGAGAGGGGATCAGCATTGACTCAACATCTGAGGGCTAGCAATCTTAAGAGAAAGCAGGCCCGTTAACGCGTTTTCCGCTTGTCTGAGAAGACTCACTTGTTGAGGGTCCAAACAATTCTAACTTGGAACTAAATAGCCGCTTTTGGCAGAACAGGACAACCCCTCAGCCGTGAACAATCGGATCAGAGCATGAACAAGCAACTTGCAATATTTTCCCAAAAGGAACCAAAAGAGAACGGTTCTATATTTGTTTGGATGGGGTTGCCCCTTTGCTCTCAACCAAAAACAAAAGTGCACACCCTGAAACAGAACAGCAACAAGGAGTATCGTAGGTGTCCTTTTTTGGAAAAATAGATGGCCTGGTAAATGTAATAAAGCCCATCTAAACCAGTGCCAGCTGTGTTTCACCACACTATCCTAAAAGGACACCTATGAGGAGTACGTTGACTCACACCATCCAACAAACAAAGACCCCTGCCTGATGCAAGGCACGGCCTTTTGGTACTGCTTGATTGCCAGATGCACCGTGTCCTTAAGGGACTGTGAGACATTGGAATGGAAGCAGTACTTCAGCATGCCTGCGACCAGCCGACCCGACAAAACCCGAGGAAACAGGAGGGCAACCCCGCCCAAAACCAAGCGGCTGTGGGTGAAAAATAGGTACCAAAATGGAACCCTGGTAAGTGGAAACATGGACCAAAACCTGCGTAACCCTAGCTCCACTGCCAAGCTTTTCAAGGGGGGTTAGCCTTTCTTTTACTGGTTTTGGGGCCGGGGGGGGGGGGGGGAATCCAAAGATTGGTTTTTGTTGCTCGAGATGCAGTCGGATTCTTCTTCGGGGAACCCCTCTTAGGGAAAAGGGCTGAGACAAGCCAAAGGAAAACCGTTCATGCGGTCGACGCACGCCTGGGGACGGTTTGGGAAATCCAAAAGAAACCAATCCTGTGTTCCAAGACCAAAAAACATGGCACTCTTTGTTCTGTGGTTGAACTTAAGGAGAAAGCGCTCTAAACAGGTTTTAAACCAGGCGCCAAAATGGTCTGGGTGTGGGTCCCTGACCCCATTCAGGAGTCTTCAAAGCCCGCCTTTTTCCACACCAGTCGCAAGAGCCAATGCAATGAGCGGCAAGCCAAACTTCATGGAACTGGATGAACAAACACATGGCTGTGGCTCAAAAATCCGGAATTCCAAAATGGGTTGCCCGATCGGCAAGTGGAAACATGGACCAAAACCTGCGGTTTGCCCCTCCTGGTTAATTTTGAGCCACAAACACACAACAAAACACAATCGCCAAACTGATCGCCCTCCGCATTACCATGATGAACGTCGTTAAAACACCTTCGATCACCGCATACAAGGAAGTCACTAGGCGAATTGGCTGCATTGCAAACAACACCTTCCAAAACCACAAAGCAAAGCACTTGCCCCAAACAGACAGACAAACAAACAAACAAACAAACAAGCAAACAAGCAAACAAGCAAACAAGCAACCAACCAACCAACCAACCCACCCACCCACCCACCCACCAACCAATCAACCAACAAGCACACGAACACGCATGCGAGCAAACACACGCACTCAACCACCAACAACCGCAATCGGCATACCAGGATTACAAGAAACCCGAAAGAAATGCAGCAAGACCACACCCTTCACTTGACCGTCCTCGCCATTCGGACTCACCAACTGAATTGGCTTCATTCCAAGAAACCCTTCAAACAAGAACGCGCAGGACAAGCTACTCGCCCCAACCACATACAAATATATATTTGTATATATATATATATATATATATATAATTATATCTGCTTACCGGGCAACACACACTCTGAAAAGACCAGACCTTCAAACAAACTCAGGCACCGGCCTGAATACCGAAAGAAACAGTTCATATCCCCGTTTTCGCTTTGGGAGAGTTTTACAGCATCACCAGCCATACCCCCAGCATTCCCTCAATGCTTTCTCGGTTTCCTCTTGCTTTCCCCTTGAGAAACATCCACAAAACATGCGGCACTCTCTATAGGTGGCTTCTCAAATCCCTTCTGGCTTTCGTACACATCACTGGCGACGGCTTTGCAGGTCGCACTTTTGTTTCGCTGTGAGAAATTACAAGTGAACCCCCGCAGGAAACTTGTCGCTTTTCTTTTTGTTTGTCTTCTTTTTGTTTGCCCGGAAAGGGGGATAACCAGTGCCATGCACACTCAGATGCAATTTGCAAAAAAGAAGGAGGATAATCCCCCTCCAGACTGCTTTTGGGTTTCCTTGTGGCTTCCTTTCAACATGTTCGCCTCAAACCAAGATGGAACCCATTTTGCGGGTCCGAACTTAAAGGCGTTCATCGGGTTTTTTGGGTAATCTGCAGAGGAGCAGCGCAAGGAAATCAGAGACAAACAGCAAACAAACCCAAACTACAATATTTGGGTGGGTCTTTTTTAGGAGACCCACAAAATGGGCGGTTTCCCATGGGTTTTTCTTTGACACCGCCACAAAAGGGGGTTGACCAACGCCAAACAAAAAGAACGCGACATGGGGGAATTTGTTTTTCATCGCCCCACCTCCAGGCCAGGGCCTCCCGTACGCCTTCCCGGCGCCGATCTGATAGGACGAAGATTCCGCCAGCTGGATGAAGGAACGCAGCTGCGCCTGGTCCTCTGGCACCATATCGCCTGGGCTGGGGTACCTAATGCGCCTGTCGTCTGGGAGTTTGGACTGGGGAAGAACCTGTTTGATTTTCACATACAAAAGGCCGCGATCGGTGTCTGGGGATTTTTAGGGGAAGAACTAGCTGGATGTTGCGAATGACCAACAAAGATCGGGAGCATCAGGGCCCTTTGAAGGAGGGCCTTGTCCTGGTAAAATGCCCTTCAGTCTTGCTGCAAGTCCCAAATGCTGGGGCTCACGTTCAACCAATTCTTTAGAAGCACATCTAAAAATCTATGGGCAAGATTGGCCTAAAAATATGTTTGGAAGGAAATCAACACATTCTCCTAAAGGGTGTCAAAAAGACAACGTTGTGAGTCACCGAGTGGACTTCTGGCATAATAGCCAGCCGGACAGACTCAAAGCCGTCTGTGCAACCACTGGTTTCCCATCCAGTCCGCGCAATGAAATCTAAAACGACATGCTCCATCATATCAACTAGAGGTTTATATGGACTCCATCAGGCCTAAAACTGATGTCTCCTTGAGTTGAACTGGCACTCCTCCGAAATGACAGTGCGCGTGCGCGTGTGCTCGTGCGTGCCCGGGTGGGCGGGCGTTGGTGGTGTGTGTGTGTGTGTGTGTGTGAGACAGCTTGAGACCAAAAACCTTTTGAGAAGCACGGGGTCCAAGGACCTTCGCCCAAACGCGTCCTCACGGGCAGCTTTTCACTGTGTGTGTGTGTGGGTGCGGGTGCGGGTGTGTGCGAGGGCGAGTGCGGGCGCGTGCGGGCGTGCCTGTCCGTCCGCCCATTTGCCTCTGCATTTTTGAGGATGTCCTTTTCGGCTTAGTCCAGGAAACCAAAAATGCAGCACACTTTGTGCCCCCCACCCCCCCACCCCCCCCAAAAAAAACAAAAACACATTTCGGGGCGAAAGCAACCAGCGGCCGCCAACCCTCCGCGTCTTTTCTGGCCGTTTCGGGGCGCCTTGAAAGGCTCCTTTCGTCTCCTCCAGGTGCACCAAATGCCCGTTCTTGTCCGTGAGGTTCATGATTTCTTCCTCAGCCCAGAGCAAAAGTTTCGCCTCTGACCCGCACATATCTCTCTATCTATCTGTATCTATATAGATATATATATATATATATATGCGGACACACGCCGCTTCTTTCCCAAGTCCAGCACACACGCACACACATATATATATATATATACATGTGTATATATATATACACATGCTCACACCCCTTCCATGACCCACAGCTCGCTTTGTCTTTTAAGCACATTTTTTGCAACCTTTTTGTTTCTCCACGGGCGTATGTCCTTAAGAAAACCTATGGAATTCCCATTCAACATCTGCTTTTGTTTTTTAAACGTGCAAACCAACAGATCTAATATTGCTCTTTCCTTGAGTACCGATCGGTTCTTCACTCTATGGGGCAGACACATTGGAAGAAACAACCGGCTTGTCTTTCCTCACTAGATTCCATCAACTCAAATTGAAGCCGAACAATAGAACTGACATTACCATTTCCCATGGATCTCTATTGGCGTTTCACTCCTTTAAAGGGGCAAGCAAATTAGAAGAAGCCGCCAGCTTGTCTCTCCTTGACAGACTCCTTTTTCTGGCCAAAATACTACTTGACAATTAGAGGAGGGGTGAACGAAAGCTAGCGACTGTTGTATGCGACGGGTCGGAAACAGAATAGATTCCATGGGTAGCTTGCGCGCCATGACAGGCGTCGTAGGGATCCTCGGGGGGCCACACGCAAACTGACATGGTGGCCCGGCAAACCGTCAAAAATATAAATAACGAGAGGTGCCTCAAGCCGTCTTAAAGCACCCCAGTGTTCTGCATGTTGCTTGCGCACGGCTTCCTGCGAGGTGCTTTCCTGAGAAGATTGAGGAAGAACACGAAAGTGGATTCAGATATGCAGACCGGACGTGGAAATGTGTTTCTAGGTCCAAGTCTTTTTTTGGGGGGGGTGGACCAGGGGGATTCGAGCCCGGCAAGGGAGGGGGGGTTGGGGCGGTGGAAATAGTTGATTCTTGCAATCTTTTTGGCTCAAATAATTGATAAACTCAATCTTTCGGCATTTCAGCCCCTTACCTTGCTTACGCAAGGAGAAACTCAGCTAGCTAAAGCTAGCTTTCGTGATGAACTCTTTTCTTCAACAGCTGCCTTCCTCACTAGAGGCTTCTTTAAATTCTAAGTAAACTCCTACTTGAACATGAATTCCGGTTTAAAGTCTATTTCAAAATGAGAAGTCTAGTAAAACTAAGCAGAAAAGACAACCATATTGTCTTGACCTCACTAGGGTTCTTACCAAGCTCTAATACGAACCCTGCGTGGAAAGGGCATCCTGCTTAACATTCTAGCTCGAAATAATACTGTTCATTGAACTCATTGAATTCTAGTTGAACTCCGATATAACTGAACGCCTTACAATTTAAGACTTGAAAACTGGTAGAGCTGAACTTGCGCCGTGCTAGGATGTCAAACAGAATTGTCTAAGTAGGCATCTTCTCTACACCATGATGAGAAGTACCGATGTTGGTGCCTGCGGACGCCCACAGTGCAGATATCCTCAAAAACCTAACAAAGGGACCTGGTGCTGACCACAGAATAATCAGCCCCTGTTTATTACCATGGGGAGGTGCTTCTCCCTGGGTTTAGTGAGGATTAATATGTTGGAGGGGAACAACCCCATATTCATAAACTAGGGTTGATTATTAGTTTTCAGCTATCCAAGCTGTCAAGGCTGTTTTTTGTTTAAGAAGGCCGCTCAGGGTTTTCAGCCTTTGGAAAAAGTGCTGAAAAGAAACCAGTGGTCCAACTGGCCTCAATATGAAAAAGTAACAACTTAAAATTGTTCCGAAAATTGACTCTTCCACAAACAACCTGTCGGGGATCCTTCAATCTTAACGACCCAAAATACGTTAGCAATGTCCCAAGGATCGATAATCTAAACCTGAAGACTTTCAGATATGCTGTAACAAGGAACTGGCCAGGATCGAGGAATCCAGCTGGCATATTTGTTTGTGGAGTCTTCAATCTTCAAACGGCAGGAAATGAATTGTTTTCCGGGGAACAACTTTCAGTTCATATTTTTCCTATTGATGCCCTTCTTGTTTGACTCGGGAAGCGCACGGTTTTGACTTTTTCGTTGAGGGGAAAATGACAGGACACATGCTGAAATGTGCAGATCACTGTGCTGTTTGGCCAAGTGCGTACAACAGTGTTCGTGCTTCATTGAACTCTATAACGGAAATTTGAATTTGAAGCGCTTCAAATTCAAAAAGGACTTCAACTTCAAATAGCAAGTTCAATAGGATGTTGTCTAAATTTGACTTGGAATATAGTGTGGCTCGAATTTTGGAAGGAAACACCTTGTGTTAAGATGAGTTCGGCTTGAACAACGTTGAATAGGATGTCGAGTTTGATAAACATTAAGTCGGATTAGATAAGTACCATAAGCTAGACAGGATTTTGCAAAATTGATTCTCAATAGAATGTCAAAGGTCTTGTAAAAGGGAAGTGCCGTTCTTAGAAATAGACTAAATGTCAACAACTGACTTAGATAGGAATGAATCCCGTTACACATGGAAATGGAACGTTGTCAGATTCAACCGCATGTTGATTTCCAACAGTTTAAGCAGGATTCCCTTTCAACAACATGCTTTGAAAATAATGACCTAGGATTGAGACCGAATTGTACAAGGACATGGGACCCGCTAAACCTAAAATTGGGGTTTCAATGTCAAGTATCAGTTTGAATGGGACTTCGTTTCCCAATTTGACTTCAAACCTGCTTTAGATTTACACTTTCATAAAATTAGAATGGACACTCATTCTTGCAAAATGAATGGGCTTCTAATTTCAACAAGTAGCTTAAACTTATTCTTTCTGCAAAATGTTCAGTTTACATGGAAGCTATCGGTCTGGAGTGCAACATTCTCGGTACTTTGCGAGTCAGGTCCCGAATCTGGCACTTGGGGCTCAGCTCCAGGTCGCACCGAAGCAACCGAACATGAACATCCGGTGTCAGATTTTTCAAGCCCAGAGTCACACAAGGAACCCCAAACATAGGTGTCCTTTTAGGATAAATAGATGGCCCTGGTAGATGATTAAACCACCAGGTAAACAGGGCCATCTATTTGTGTACCAAAACAACCAAAACCCAAACCCGAGAAAAACTCGGCTTCCAAAGGCTTTCCCTTTTTTGGATCTCCTGAAAAAAAATGAGGAGAAAAAAAAACGCCAAAAGGGCCAACGGACAGCTTCAAACAATGACAACTCGGCCAAACGGGCCAAGCGTCCTTTCCGCATGAACCTTGCTCAGTCACAAAAAGTCAGAGTCCCCTGGTGCTTTGGTATCTGGACAGGAGGCCGTGCTTGAACTTCTTTTTGATCAGTCGCATTTTAGTGGGAAGCCGAGCAACAGGGTGTTGTCTAAAAGGGTTGAAATTTGATTTAGGATTTGATTTTGCTTTATTTAGGGATTTGTTTTTAATTTGTTTTCGTCTTGGCCACTAAAATATTGTATTTAACAGCAAATGTGTCTTTGTGTCGTGCCGAGCGCATGCATCGCAGGGAAGCCAAAAGAACACCGCCGATATTAACAACGGATTTTCCCGCTCCAGTGGATGGACCAAAAGAAGCCGTCAAGCAGTTCGACTGGGGTTGCAGGATGCTTTCAAACCCAATTTACTTATGCTCATACGGGATATTGATTATTCTCTTGCCCCCCCCCCCCCACCCAAGCAAAAACCAAGTCATTTCGGTTCGGAACCGGGCCTTGGACACCGACGAAACCCGGCCGCGCTGCGATGTCAGTTGCAGTGAGCTCGGCGCCCGCCTCTGCTGCGGCCTCTGGGGTGAGCGTGCCTGGCATTGGCAAAGCCAACCGCTTCCGAAGTCGACCGGATCGGAGAACTTGCCATCGGTGGAGATGCGATCGGGGCCTGCGAAATGGAAGGACCCGAGAAAGGAAAAACAAAAAAAAGATCCAACTGCTGGTTTCCTGTAGGGGACTCCCTGGATTCATTCCCACATTCTCTGACCGGCAAGTAAACGTAGCGGCAACGGGTGTAGGACGGATTCGAAAGAAAAACAACTAAAAGAAATGGCTCTTTTTGTGGAAAAAAAGATTTGTGGTTGTTTTTTTTGAAAGATGACATGTTTTGAATGTTTCTTTTCAAACAAATTGCAGTCTCCGTGTGGGCAACCGTGCCAATTCACTAGGCGACTAGGCGGCTAGCCACGCGACGCCAAGGCGAATAAACACTTTGGGGTCTTCCCCATCAGTCGTCGTGAAACACGGCGAACTGATGAGGGGCCCACTGACCAAGCTGCCGGACAACTCCGAAAAAAGAACTTCGGATTCGAGAGCCGGAGACTCTAGGAGTCCTGATCAAGTCTGCTCCTTTTCCAAGAAGTGGCCCCACACCTTGCGAGCCACTCTTCCTGAAACCCGGCATAGCCCGCTCCGAAAGAAAAACACAACAAAAAACGCGGGCGACGGCAACTGTCAGGGCCTGCCAGGTCCCGCGTCAGGTCCATGATCTTCGCGGCATCTTGGGTCAGACGGCCCTTGGCCGCGTCCTCGGCGCCGGGCGGCGCTAAAGAACCTGGCCCTGGCTATGCGTCAGAATTCATCCACGTTCATGTGCTGCAAATTGAATGGTTGTTGTCCTGTTAAGGCTTTTTCCCCCTGCCCCAAACAAATCCCGAAAAACAAGACCCCCCCTGTGCGATTCATTTCTATCGGTTGTGAACCCTTCCCCAAAAGTGACAAAGGACGAAAGAGACTCGCCACAGACTCGCCGGGCTTTGGTGTGATACAAAGGACTCCCTCCCCCTCCCAAAAAAGAGCAAACCAGTCAATCAGCTGTCACAAACGACACATTTCGGCCACTTCTAACACCAAATGGCTATGGGTCAGAATTAAACCGCCAGAAAACCGCAAGTGTTGGTCCATGTTTCCACTTACCGGGGTAACCCATTTTTGGGGTTAAACTATTTTTGACCCGCAGCCAAATAGAAACCCAATCAATCAGCTGTCACCAACACGCCTTAAATTAATAAATAACTTTAAATCATTACTTTAAAAAAAAAGCCCGCCGGGCGGCTTTGGACACCTGGGCGGCCTCTTTGTCTGCGGTGGGGTCGTGGTCCAGCTGCAGCACCAGGTCAGCAAGGCCCTCCACGTGCGAAGTCACGTTCTCAGGGTCCAGCTCCAACGCAGGATCCTCCATCGATTTTTTCGAAGCCCAGCTTGCAAAACCAAATAAACACAAAAACCTGAGTGGCGCATCCATCTGCCCATTTGGGTGGATTTTTCCGAAACCGGCTTTCTCGTTCTACCCCGAATCGCTAGGATCCCCTCAAAGGAACCAGAGATGGTTTATAGGAGTCATTCCCTCAT
>CAUJNA010002268.1:0-38840 GCA_963377175.1 Effrenium voratum | reverse complement strand
CGCACTACCTGGATATTCGGGGTCATGATCACGATCCCAGGCAGGGGTTGATTCGGGTAATGCTGCCACTGATTGTCTGACATGCAACTTCATATCTATTCAGTGCGGCAACTGTTTCTTGCATGATCACATTCCCAAAGAAAAAGCCAAGCTGACTTATATCCTCCGGGAAATTGCGGCGATTCGCCACCACTGTTCTTTCCTTGAAAAGGAACGTGATTGCCTCAGTGTCAGGTCCATCGGCTGCAGAAGTTGCAATACGTCCTGTCCTGATTGCACACTCGTTGGAATTGGGTTTCTCACATGAGCAAATCTGTTTATGCAACACTTCCTCATCAAGAGACGCATCGTACACCAGCCTCGACGTTCCCTTCCAGCATGCAAATCTCTGGGTCGGCACGCACCTTTCTCCTTCTTCATTCACGGTTTCAGCAACAATGAACTGACCTTCAACGTGCAAGGTCCGGCACAACGAAAAGTCAATCATGGAGGTTTTCCAAAGGAGGCCAATCTCGTTCATACTCATCGCAATGGGGTCCGGACACAGGAGGTGGTAGATCTTGATCCATGCCTGTCCTGATTGAAAAGGAACATACATGTTTCCCAGTAAGCGAAAAGCATCTGAGAGATCATCCGGTACTGCAAATCCCATGCCTCGCACTAGTTTGGGCATACCCAAGGCTGCCGCTACTTCAATCGGATGTAGGAATACGTACTTCCCATTGATGCATTTAATATCTGCAAACAGCTTGTTTTCACGCAAAAATTGCTCTCGAAAACTGACATTGGATCTGTAGCTTGCCATGATAGGTCCAAAATGTCCCTTGGTAAGTACGTTCCTGGCTGCAAGTACCTGAAGAGAATTCATGCGTACTGTTGCACCTGGAAAGAAATCCGGGTTGGCCAAGTTCTTCAATTCCTGGTCAGTTGGTGTCAAGGGGAACGTCTCATCACTGTTTCCATCATCCACGTAGCGGTCGATCCGGTCAGGCTGCACGTTGATCGGTATGCTCAACTGGTGTAGCTTGGCCACCTGCTCGAAATTGCTTTCACAATCCCGTCTCTTAAAAATGCAGAGCAATCTTGTACGGTCGGTCGGTAACCACTTCCTTGTGGTCTGCACTTCCTGGTGGATCAACCTCAAGCCGTTATGCTCGAGGATATTGATCAGCAGTGGAAAGTGGGGGTGATTCTGTAGTCCTTTGACATTCTCCAGGGCCAGCAAGCAAGGTTGCAAGTTGCATGCGAAATGGATGAGCTCACAGAAATTGAATCCCAAATCTGTTGACAGGCCGTTCTGGCTGCTGGCTGAAGACCATGCTTGGCACGAAGGACTAGCTACTGCAACTGTAAAGTTCCACTTTGCAAGCTTCTGGTGGATCATCCTGTCTCCTACAGTACTGTGGATAAAATGTTGACCCTGGTCAAACTTCCCCTTTCTGTCAGCAAGGAAATCGTTCCTTTCCCAGAAGGTCCCCCCCAATAACTCTGCCGAGTTCATAGCTGTGTTTTTGTTGCATTCGATGCTGACTGTGACAAGCGGAGATGATCTTCCAGTAGCCTCAATGGCCCAATCTTGGCCGAGTGTCCATCCGCCCAAACCTGAAAATAGATCAATTGCACAGCATGGTTTCAACAGGGTTGGTCGGGCAAAGCACCCTCCATGTTCAAAGTCAACTCGCAAGACACGTTGTTCAACTTCATGAAAATAAGCATGAAATACCGTCGCAGTAAAACCGTTGGTCAAGTCGATATGGAACACATTAGGGATCAGCAGTTGTGAAGGCCTTCAGTAGTCCGTCTTGATCGTACTTCAAGATTTCTGCAGTAAAAACTGTTGAAATATCGTCCCTGTGCAGTGTCTCAATGCAGTGTACAATCGCCGCCCTTGGCCTGTCATACCGGATTGGTGCCCCATACCAAAGTGTGTTTGCAAGAAAAGAATCTTTCACCAGCTTCTGTACCATTGCTCCATGATTGGCCTTGATGGCCATCGTTCAGGTTCATCCGTGGCAGGTCAAAAACCGTGTTCAATTGGCACTCAGGCGGAACCCCTCCCCCAAGTGGCACCGTCGCCCCGCGCAGGCTTGAACTAAACGGCTCCGGTGGTTCCGCAGGACGTACCCCAGTTACAACTTGCAGCCGCTGCTGCTGAAGCGCTACCGAGAACTGGAGGAGGCGCGGGCCTTCAACAACTGGCTAGGCGAGCGCAGGCAGGCGCAGGAGGGGCAGCGGCACCTGGACGACGAGAGCCGGCTGACGGAGGCCGTGCACCGCCAGGTACCCCAGCTGCGCTACGCGCGGGCCGAGCGCCGGGGCGTGGAACGGGCGGCGGACGAAGTTGCGCAACAGTAAATGAAGACGCTTCGGGCGCACGGCTTCAACCAGCGCCCGCGCTTTGAGCAGGTGGTGGGCTACCTTGAGCGGAACGAGCCGCTGCCCCTGGACCAGCCGGACCGCAAGGCCACCTCGTTCGTCACAAGCCACTTCTACTTGGACGATTTCGTACAGTCCAGCGAGGACCCCAACCCTCGGCCCCTGCAGCACACGCCTCTGCAGGCAATTCCCGAGGACGGCTTCCGCACTCCCGCAGAGGCCACGGACGAGGACGTGCGGCTGGCGCGGAGGTACCAAGGCTACGGCGGAACCCGCTTTGTTGAGGATGACCTGGCAGGAGACCCCGAGGCCGGCGCGCTGGCCAGCAACGGTCAGGGGCCGCCCTCCATCACGGAACGTCTGCGCAGCACTGCAGACGGCGCGCAGGCGGCAGCGGACCTCATAGGCGCAGGGGCCGCGGGGCTCGCAGCCGCGCAGGCCTTCCGCTCTCAGCTGCCCCAGGACGCAGCGGAGTACGTGCGCCTGAACGTGCTGCCCCGTCCGGGCCAGGCGCAGCCGCCTCCGCAGATCCTAGGCCGGCCCAGTGACGTGGAGCGCCTCCTGGACGAGGCGGGGCAGCGCGCGCAGGAGGTGGAGCGCGGCGCGGCGCAGGCCGTTGAGGAGACGGCGGCCGTGGCTGCGGAGGAGGGCGAGGTGGCCGTTGCCGCCGAGGGCGTGGGCGAGGGGGCCGCAGCCCTGGCGCCCACCGCGGGCGAGGTTGCTGGAACGCTGGCTGGCGCGGCGGGATGAGCTGATGCAGAGCCTGGACTACAAGCTGAAAACAAGCAACACCAGCTACGTGACGGCGCGGCATGACGTGCAGTACTTCCCCAGCTCGCTGAGCTCCTTCTCCCCCACCACCTCGAGGGTCTGCCGCATCCCGCTGACCAGCGGCACGTCCTTCATCGACCCCGAGTCCATCAAGATCGCCTTCCGCGTCAGGAACACGGACGGCGCCAACCCGCTGGCCCCGGCCACGCCCAACCCCGCCTAGCGCGTCCAGGTCTTCGCCAACGGCCAGCGCTGCGACGACATCAACTACTACGGGCGCACCGTGGCCGTGCACGACCTGCTGAAGGGCAGAGAGTACAACCGCAACAAGGCCATGGAGGGTTTCGACGAAGTGAACGACCCGCGCATCGCCCGCGCGGTGCACCAGGGCGGCTACGCGGACGTGCTGCTGCGCCCCACCATGGTGGCATCCTGCGCTGCGGGAAGATGCTGCCGCCGCAGCTGAACCTGGTGATAGAAATTGAGTTTGCGGACGCCACGACTGCGCTGTGGTCCGAGAACGCCGGGGCGCACCCGGCGGGGGCCACGCTGAGCACAGACTTTGAGATCCAGAACGTCCGAGTTCTGGCCTCCCAGGTCGTCCTGGACTCTGCGCTGGTGGAGTCCTTCAACCGCGTGCTCCTCTCAGGAAGGTCCCTGGTGTTCAGATACCCCACGGTGCACACGCAGCAGTCCAGCGTCCCGAACGGCGTGGCGGAGCACAACGTCACCGTGGCGCGCGCCTTCACGAAACTCATGGGCGCGTTTGTGACCTTTTGGGACAACGACGCGGGCTCCAAGATCCACTTGCTGGCCAACCCGGGGCAGGACGTGGCCCCCATCGGCGCGGCCAGGCAGGAGGACAGCCTCCTGGAGTCTCAGATGCAGCTGGGCAGCCTGCAGTACCCTCGGCCGGGTGGCCCGCAGCAGCTCCTGGTTCTTTAGCCGCATGCCGTTGTCCAGCCTCACTCCGTCCGGCTCCACTTCCGCCACGGCCACAAAGACCCCCTTGGGTATCTTTCCGCCGGCCCCAATGAGGCGCAGCCCCGGCCACACCCTCATGCTCTGCGGGCTGTTTTGGGGCGCAGTTTGGCTACACCCATTTCAAATCTATGTGGATGACTTGTGTCTCCAATTGGAGCAGCTTTGAGGCCTCCGGCGCCAGGGCCCGGTTCGCCGCTGCGTTGACGGCCATGCGCTTGCTGTGGCTGATGACCAGCGTGGTGTCCGGCCACCCGGGCTTGGAGGGGTAGAGCTCCTTCAGCCTCGCCTTGGCCTGCTCCAGCGAGGGGCACGCCTCCTCGCCGACCCGCAGCCACTTCACGAAGTTGAAGATGCCGGGGTCGGAGCGCATGTTCTCCGTGAGCTCGTGCCTGTGCCCGCCAGCCAGGTCGCGGATGAGCTGGCTGTGCTCCAACGGCGCGCTGATGGACCGCCCGGCCCAGGAGTCCAGCACGGCCGGCAACTGCCGGAAGTCTCCCAGCAGCAGGAACTTCACGTCGGCGTTCAGCCCCAGGTTCTGCGCGGAGCAGTGCGTCTTGGACACCAGGTGCACCGCCTCGCCCTGCTCTCGCAGCCTCGCCACAGTCGCCCGGGCCAGGTACGTCTTTCCGGTGCCCGGCAGGCCCGTGAGCAGCAGGGAGTTGCCCGCCAGGCAGTGGCTTATAGGGTCGTCCACCCCGTTCCACCTCCGTTGTTTGGGGCGCTCCGCCTCCATGCGCGGCGCCCTGCTGGGCAGCAAGCAACGGCTTCGTCTCTTCTACGCGGTAGACCGGCGTGCCGTCCGGGTGGCGCAGCGCCTCCAGCGCCCGCAGCCGCTCCGCGAAGCGCTTCGGCAGCCGCTGCGTCAGCAGGCTGTCCGTCTTCACCTGCGCCAGGTAGCGCGGCGGCGCGTCCAGGATGCGCCGGGCCTTGGCCACCATGCAGTGCTCAAAGCCGAGGACCGCGTCATGGATCGGGCGGTAGGTGCCGTTGCTCAGCAGCCTCCTGGCGTAGACGAAGTCCCACACCGGCCATGCCCCCCTCGTAGGCGAAGGCCTGAGAGAAGTCCGCGCCCGCGCCGTCCAGCTCGCTGCTGCTGCTGCGCACGCTGTAGACCACCTCCGTGCTGCGCGCCCACAGGCCTATCATCGCGTTCACGCTGAGCTTGGCCATGTGCTCCTCGCCCTCGGGCCACGCGGCGTCCATCCGCTCCAGCGTCGCCGCGTCCACGTGGCTCCGCGCGGAGAGGTCCCAGCGGCAGACGCCCAGGTCCAGCATCGCGGCCAGCGAAACCTTCAATTACCAGCCGGGCCCCACGTACGGCAACAGATTGAGGCAGGACTGCCTCGCGTCGCAGCAGCCCTCCACAAAGCCCAGGTCCGGCAGCACGCCGTCCGTCCGCCGGGCACAGGATGGGCAGGGGGAAGGGGGCGTTGGCCAGCCCGTTGCGCCTGCAGCGCACCACGTCCACGCCGACGTACAGCGCGTCCTTCTGGCACGCCTGCGCCTCAAAGACGAGGGGAGGCAGCTTGGGGCTCCGGGCGTACTCCATGACTCCGGGCGCCACGCGGCTCTCCAGGCTGGTGGGCTGTGCGCTCTCTCTCAGCGTCTTCTCGCTGTGACAGTCGCCGCACAGCGCCTGCAGGGTTTGCACGCTGCCCGCAAAGGCCTGCCTCACCAGCACCACGTGGTCCAGCTCGCAGGTGCCGGCCGTCAGCCCGCAGCCGCACAGCGCGCACTTGCCGTCCTGCGCGGCCAGGGTCTTCTGCCTCTCCGCCGCGCCGGGCACTTCCCACTTCGCCTTCAGCAGCTTCAGGAAGATCTCGTGCGCCAGCCCGGCCAGGCGCTGGCCCCTGTACTCCTGCCCCAGCGCCTCGCACCACCTCCGCAGCACCTCGTGCTCCTCCGGCAGCTCTCGGATCCTGGTGCCCCGCCTCAGCCTCAGCCCGCAGTACTGCGCCGGGCTGCTGATGGCAACCTTGGGGCTCTCGCCGGCGGCCATGAGCTGGCGCCGCGCCTCCCGCAGGTCCTCGCACCAGAACAGCCCCGGCTGCACGTCCGCGGCGTCAAAGCGCCTCCACTCTTGGATGGGCGGCAGGGTCTGCCTCGCCTCGCCCCGGTAGAGCACGCGCGCCGCCTGCCGCTCCAGCACCCTGTACATGTAGCAGTGCCCGTCAAAGGCCAAGAAGCACACGGTGCGGCGCTCCTTCAGCGCCGGGTCGTAGCTGTCCACCAGGTCGCCCTGCGAGCTCAGCACGCGCATGGGCGCGTTGCGCCACACGCAGAACTCTTGCACCTCCTCGGCGGAGATGCCGAGGCGCCTCCAGTCGTGGCGCAGCATGGCGTCAAAGTCGGCGCACACCTCCTCCACGCTCAGCTGCAGCAGCTCGGCCAGCTGCCGGGGCACGCAGAGCGGCTTGTCCTCAAAGGCGCTCTGCAGCACGTCCTCACAGGGCAGCTGGAAGCTCACGCTCCTCAGACCCCTCACACCTCGGTCCTGGAGTTCCTGTACTGCGTGCTCTGGGTGCTGACCACACAGTGCCTCTCCGGGTCAAGGAAGTAGGTCTCGTCTGAGAGCTGCAGGATCGGGGCGGCAGGGTCGCCCAGCGAGGCCTCAACCTGCTGCCTGACCCGCTGCGCCACCTGCTCCTCCGTGAGGTGGGCCGGGTGCCTCATCATGGCGCCGCCCAGCTCGTTCACCGGCAGCCAGTCCCTGCGCTCGTAGCCCGCGCCCGCGTTCCGCCCGCTGCGCCGCCTGCCCCGGATGATCACCGGCACGTGGACCAGGTACTCGTAGAACTTGTCGCGGAAGAAGCCCTTGCCCAGCTTGGTCAGCCGGTGCTCTCCGCCCTGCAAGGAGCGCACGAGCTTCTTCCGCCCGTTGCGCAGCAGGATGTAGTCGTTGGGCCCCTCGCGGATGAGGGGCTGGTTGTAGTCGAAGTCCTTGCTGGGGGGCCGCAGGCCCAGGTGAGAGTAGCAGCGCTGGCCCGCCCGGGTCAGCTGCCCGTCCGCGGTTCAGCACGACGGCACCATCCGCCCCCGTGCGAGCCCAGGCGCCGCCGTCCGCGGCCTCCGTGATCTGCTGTCGTTGTCTCGCCCAACTTGCCATTCTTTTTTTACGGGTCCAGTTTTTTTGCTCGGCCGCGCCGTCCGCCCGCATTCTCCGGGCAAGCTGTGCGCAGATGGACGGGAGCTTGTTTTGCACGATTTTGCCTGGCGACTCACATTCTCCCAGGCTGTATGTGCAGTTACGGACGGGGAGAATAGCTTTTTACACGGTTTTTGCATGGTTTTTTGGCATGACATGATTTTGCTTGATTTTGCATGTTGTTGGCATGATTTTGCTTGATTGCGCTTGGCATGTGGTGCACCCCTCAAACCCCCGAAGTTTTTTTTTCATTCCCTGTCAGGCTGTCGTGCGTGTGAGGTCGGACATCCTGGCAAAGCACAACTCCGCGGGTCTGGAGCAGGCACAGTGCCGAGCAGGCACCGTAGGAGTGCCGCTCGGCACTGTAACAGCGGCACTTTTAGGAGGGGGGGCCGCTGTGAAAGTGGCGGCCGCTGTACAAGTGGCGGGTGGTGCCGGGGGTTGCGCACTTTTGCATCCTGATTGCACCCTTCCGCTGGTTGGCCTTTTGCTTGATTTTGCGTTTTTTTGCTTCGTTTTGGGAGTGCCAGTACTTGAAAAAATCTGAAACGTGTTGGGCAGACCAGTACTCGGCCAAACCCGGGCCCAAACACGATGCAAACAAGCACGGAACAGAAGCAGCAAATCAAGGGTGGCCCAACCCGCGCTCGATACTGGCTCGCCCAACCCGAGTTTGAAGCTGGCTCGCCCAACTGGGCCCGATTTTTGCATGTTTTTGCACGATTTTTGGGGTTGCGCCCTTTTGCATCCTGATTGCACCCTTCCGCTGGTTGGCTTTTTGCTTGATTTTGCGTTGTTTTTGCTTCGTTTTGGGAGTGCGTCCTCTGGGTCGGGGGGAGTTCGGAGTTTTTTTTGGGCGCCGCCCAACCCGTTCAGGTTTGATACTGGCCCGCCCAACCCGCTCAGGTTTGATACTGGTCCGCCCAACTCCGTTTCGATACTGGTCCGCCCAACTCCGTTTCGATACTGGCTCGCCCAACAACCCTTGATACTAGCTCACCCAACGGCTGTTGATACTGGGGACGCCGAACTTGGACAAGGAACTTGGACAACAGCAGACTCAGACAGATGGTAACACGACAGCCCGCAGTTGTCCAAGTTCCTTGTCCAAGTTCGCCCGGGGAACTTGGACAAGTCGATCTGCAAGAGGAAAACACGTGATAAAATTTGTCCAAGTTCCTTGTCCAAGTTCTTGTCCAAGTTCAGGTTCCTCCCCGGGGGGAGAATTCTCTTACCCTAATATTTTCTTCTTCTGGTTGTCTTGTTATTAGAAAGAACAGTATAAGTATCCCAGCAGGAGTGCCCCGATTCCAGGCAGGCTCCGACACCACAGCTTCGTGCGCCTGGCCCCGAGGAACCCGAACTTGGACAAGAACTTGGACAAGGAACTTGGACAAATTTTATCACGTGTTTTCCTCTTGAGGAGCCACTTGTCCAAGTTCGCCCGGGGAACTTGGACAAGGAACTTGGACAACCGCAGGCTGCCTTGTTACAAGCTCTCTCAGTATGCCCCGATTCCAGGCCCCGGTACCAAGGCCCGACGTCGTTTGATACTGGTCCGCCCAACCCGTTTGATACTGGTCCGCCCAACCCGTTTGATACTGCCGCCCAACCCGTTTGATACTGGTCCGCCCAACCCGTTTGATACTGCCGCCCAACCCGTTTGATACTGGTCCGCCCAACCCCTGAGGGAGCGACAGGTGATGCGGAGGACGCCGGCCTGGATTCGTCCAAATGGGAGGCAGGGTTGGGGGGTTGGGCTTGGTGCCAGACGGGTCTGGGGGAGGGGTCATTCTCTTTTTAAGTACTGGTTCGCCCAACGCGTTTGGGAAGTTCGTGAATTTTTTTAAAGTACTGATTTGCCCAACGGGTCTGGGGTTTTTTGGCTTAGTACTGCCTCGCCCAACGGGTCTGGGGGGCGTTTGGATTTTTTTCAAGTACTGGTTCGCCCAACGGGTCTGGGCGGTTTCATTTTTTTTCAAGTACTGGTCTGCCCAACGGGCCCGGGGGGGTTTGGCTTAGCACTGCCTCGCCCAACGGGTCTGGAGGGCGTCTGGATTTTTTTCAAGTACTGGTTCTCCCAACGGGTCTGGGGGTTTCATTTTTTTTTCAAGTACTGGTCTGCCCAACGGGCCCGGGCGGGTTTGGCTTAGTACTGCCTCGCCCAACGGGTCTGAAAAGCGTTTTGATTTTTTTCAAGTACTGGTTCGCCCAACAGGTCTGGGGGTTTCATTTTCTTTTCAAGCACTGGTCTGCCCAACGGGCCTGGGGGATTCGTTTTTAAGTACTGGTTCGCCCAACGGGTCTGGAGGGGTTTCGGATTTTTCTTCAAGTACTGGTTCGCCCAACGGGTCTGGGGGTTTCAATTTTTTTCAAGTACTGGTTCGCCCAACGGGCCTGGAGGGGTTTCGGATTCGTTTTCAAGTACTGGTTCGCCGGCCTGGAGGGGTTTCGGATTCGTTTTCAAGTACTGGTTCGCCCAACGGGTCTGGGGGTTTCATTTTTTTTCAAGTACTGGTTCGCCCAACGGGCCTGGAGGGGTTTCGGATTCGTTTTCAAGTACTGGTTCGCCCAACGGCCCTGGAGGGGTTTCGGATTCGTTTTCAAGTACTGGTTCGCCCAACGGGTCTGGAGGGGTTTCGTTTTTTTTAAAGTACCCTTTCGCCCAACGGGTCTGGGGGATAGGGGTCGGGTTCTTTCAAGCACTGGTTCGCCCAACGGGTCTGCGGGATAGGGGTCGGGTTTTTTTAAGTACTGGTTCGCCCAACGAGTCTGGGGGATAGGGGTCGGGTTTTTTTAAGTACTGGTTAGCCCAACGGGCCCCGGGGGGGTTCGTTTTTTCAAGTACTGGTTGCCCAAAGGGCCCGGCATTTTTGGCTTAGCACTGGTCTGCCCAACGGGTCTGGGGATAGGTGTCGGGTTTTTAAGTTCTGGTCTGCCCAACAGGTCTGGAGGGGTTTCAGTTTTTTTTTTTCGAGTACTGGTCTGCCCAACATGCCTGGGGGGTTTCGTTTTTTTAAGTACTGGTTCGCCCAACGGCGTGCTCATGCTGTTGATGTTCTGCTGTCATGCGGTTCGAGAGTCACAAACTGCAAATTGTTTAATGGCCCAAGTTCCGCTGGATTGCAGACAGCTTCCTCGCAAGCATTTCTGGCGCAAAAAAGAATGCAACCTGGTTGATCCTGCCAGTAGTCATATGCTTGTCTCACGGGCTGGATTCCAGCGACAAAACAGCAAGAAACCTGGTTGATCCTGCCAGTAGTCATATGCTTGTCTTATGGGCTGAGCTGTTCCAAAAACAAGGTGAGCCTGGGAGCTTGGTTCGCCGAACCCGTTGGTTTCCCGAGGACCCCAAAAAGGGCTTGAGCAGGGCCCGAATTCCCCCAGCCTGCACAGCCTCTTTTTTTGCGCAAAAAAGGGGTCCAATCAAGCTTCCTGGACAGGAGGCCTGAAGAGTGCCTCAAAAAACCAGTATTCTTTCAAAGAAGGCTAGTCGATGGTCCTGGGCCTCGGAGGCGCCAGGAAGTCGTCCAGCTGCCTTACAGCCGCCGGCCTGCCCCGTCTCGTCAGTCGGCCCGCCGCGTTGCCGCTGCCCTGCGGCGCCGGCAGCGCCAGCTTCAGCAGGGTCTCCCGGCCCTCCGTGCTGCGGACGGTCATGGAGTCCACGGCCCCCAGCTGCTGCACGTCGCCGTACTGAGGGTTGAAGCTCCTCGCCGCGTTCGTCGGCGCTCGGAAGGCGCCCGCGTCCTCCACCGCCTTCACGCGCCGGTCGGTGAGGTCCTTGTTGCGCTGGAACTTGTCGGCGTTGTCTTGGAGGACCCTGAACTCTGTGGCCGGCTGCTTCTCCACGTCCTCGGGCGCGCCGTACACCGTCTCGTGGGGCCGCGCGTTGTAGGCCCCGGCCGCCCGCTCAAAGTGGTCGCTCCACGGCCCGCCCTTGCGCGCCACCCTCGTGGCCAGGTCCTTCTTGAGGGTCTGGATGCCCCGGTCCACCACGGCCGTTGCGTTGCGGTCCTCGGGCCGCTTCGTCCGGTGCACGGCTTCGGGCAGCTCCCGGTCCAGCGTGGCGAACTCGTTGCCCAAGTCTGTCGTGACCACAAAGTTCCCGTCGTCCCCCGTCAGCTCCCGCGCGGCGCGCTTGGTGGCCCGGCCCACCGTCTCGGCGCTCTTGTTCTGCAGAGGTTCCACGGCAGCCTCCCGGGTGAAGACGTCCATCACCACCAGGCCGTACCTCGTCTTCCCCCGGGTGTTCTGGCTGAAGTCCACCGTTCCTGCCGTCTGGTTGGGCAGGCCCGGCGCCTGGAAGTGCGCCCCGAAGTGCAGCTTCGCCACTCCGTTTGGCGGCACGGTGAAGTACATCTTGGCCGTGCTCCAGGCGCCCTCGTCTCCCGCGAAGCTGCCGGGTCGTAGACGTTGTCGGCCTCGGACATGTACACCACGAAATTGGAGGCCGTGCCGAGCCGGTAGCGGCAGGCGAAGAGGAGCTCTCGGCCGGGCGTCAAGTTGTAGGTGCGCACAATGTTCCACGGGTTCGCCGCCAGGGTCAGAGTGTAGCCGTCCACGCTCACTCCCGCGGTGTGCGTGGCCAGGACCACGCTGCAGCCGCTGCTGGGGCGAACCGTCCAGTTTGAGAGTGAGACGTCTGTGGGGGCCAGGATCTGCTCTCCTATGGCGGCCACCACCTCGTCGGCCCCTCCGTCGTCCGGAAAGCGCACGGCTTGCGCGTAAGGCGTCAGAGCCAGGGCCAGCTGCCCTGCGGTGACGTGCGTGCCGTCAGTTACCTCTCCGTTGTCCAGGACCTCCGGGATGTTGCCGGTGACAGGTCCTTCAAACATGTTTACATATGTTTTCGCCGACGCCTTAGTCCAAGGAGCTAAGCGCTTCTTACTCCGCACGGGGCTCGATTCCTGCCGCGAGCGCAGTTGAGTACCATTCAGTATGCCAGCAGTACGGCATCCTGTATTGGGCACAGGATTGAGTGGAGCAATCCTGCGTTGGCCACAGGATTGAGAGCAATCCTGCAGGATTGAGAGCAATCCTGCGTTGGCCACAGGATTGAGTGGAGCAATCCTGCGTTGGCCACAGGATTGAGTGGCCGGCGTGGTGCGGAATGCTCGATGCCGGGCAGGTGGCGGCGGCCGGGTGGAAGGCTTCTATGCCGGGCAGGTGCGCGGCAGTGGTCTCGATGAAATGACGAGAGATTTCCAACAGTAGAGTAACTAGCAGCGGACGGGGGGGGGTGAGCTCGAGGGCTTCTATGCCGGGCAGTGCGCGCCAGGGTGAGGCTCCGATGCCGAATCCGTATGACTCGGCGGGCTGGCGCGGCTCCGATGCCGGGCAGGTGCAGGGAGGCTTCGATGCCAGGCTGGCTCCAGGTATATAATAACAAGGCAGCCTGCAGTTGTCCACGTTCCTTGTCCAAGTTCGGCGGGGGAACTTGGACAAGTGGCTCTGCAAGAGGAAAACACGTGATAAAATTTGTCCAAGTTCCTTGTCCAAGTTCTTGTCCAAGTTCAGGTTCCTCCCCTGGAGGAGAATCCCTAATATTTTCTACTTAAAAAGAGGAGCGCCCCGATTCCCGGCGGCCCCTCCCGCCTGGGCCTACGCAGACAATAACAAGGCAGCCAGCAGTTGTCCAAGTTCCTTGTCCAAGTTCGGCGGGGGAACTTGGACAAGTGGCTCTGCAAGAGGAAAACACGTGATAAAATTTGTCCAAGTTCCTTGTCCAAGTTCTTGTCCAAGTTCAGGTTCCTCCCCTGGAGGAGAATCCCTAATATTTTCTTCTTCTGGTTGTCTTGTTATTAAAAGAGGAGCGGGCCCACGCAGACAATAACAAGGCAGCCAGCAGTTGTCCAAGTTCCTTGTCCAAGTTCGGCGGGGGAACTTGGACAAGTGGCTTTGCAAGAGGAAAACACGTGATAAAATTTGTCCAAGTTCCTTGTCCAAGTTCTTGTCCAAGTTCAGGTTCCCCCACCAAACTTGGACAGAACTTGGACAACTGCAGGCTGCCTTGTTAGCACCACCTGATGGCGCGAAGACACGCACCAGCCACACCCAGGGAGCAAGACGCCATAGTCTAGTTGGCAAAGGCGCAGCTTCCGGAGGTGAACGGTACGGGGTTCGAGTCCTCCCTGGTTCTTTTGAAGTGCACTAGTGCAATTTGAAGTGAACGCTGCAAAACCTGGATGGTCTGGCTCATGCCGCGTCAGCCGAAGCAAGGAGCAAAGGTGCCTTCTCCCCAGTTGATGGTACACTAGTGCAAATTGAAGTGAACGCTGTGATACCTGTATGCCGCGGTTCAGGCGGATGGATTCAAAGCAAGGAGCAAAGGTGCTGCCACGGTTCCAGAATCAGGTGGCTGTCCTTCAAATCGCTTCGGAACCAAATCACCTCGATTCGATGGTTTTTTGCAGAAATTGCCGATCTGGCAACCCTAATATTTTCTTCTTCTGGTTGTCTTGTTATTAAAAAGAATAGTATAAGTATCCGAGCAGGAGCGCCCCGATTCCAGGCAGGACGCGATTCCGTGCGCCTCACCCCGGGCGGGAACCCGAACTTGGACAAGAACTTGGACAAGGAACTTGGACAAATTTTATCACGTGTTTTCCTCTTGCAGAGCCACTTGTCCAATTTCGCCCGGGGAACTTGGACAAGGAACTTGGACAACTGCGGGCTGCCGTGTTACAAGCTCTCTCAGTGTTACGCCCCGATTCCAGGCAGGACCCGATTCCGTGCGCCTCACCCCGGAAACCCGAACTTGGACAAGAACTTGGACAAGAAACTTGGACAAGTTTTATCACGTGTTTTCCTCTTGCAGAGCCACTTGTCCAAGTTCGCCCGGGGAACTTGGACAAGGAACTTGGACAACTGCGGGCTGCCGTGTTACAAGCTCTCTCAGTATTACGCCCCGTACGCCTCGCCCCGGCGGAAACCCGAACTTGGACAAGAACTTGGACAAGGAACTTGGACAAATTTTATCACGTGTTTTCCTCTTACAGAGCCACTTGTCCAAGTTCGCCCGGGGAACTTGGACAAGGAACTTGGACAACTGTGGGCTGCCGTGTTACAAGCTCTCTCAGTATTACGCCCCGATTCCAGGCAGGCCCCGATTCCGTGTGCCTCGCCTCTCTCTTTAGAGGGCGTTTCCCAAATGGATTCTATTCTATCTGAGAGGCTCCCAGCACTCGTCCGTCCAGCATTTGACCTTGTCCTGCGAAGGATTCGAAGTCTAAAACGCTGCGTGCAGGCGTGTGGCTGCAAAATAATGACCCCTAGATATGCGCCGCAATTTGGCTCCAGGTTGCATTTCAAGCGATGTCAACCAACCCCTTTTCCCTTTTTTTTGGGGACCCCTTTTTTTTGGACCCCTTTTTTTCTTTTTTTTGTTTTTTCTTAGCCCTGCAAAGGTTGGCTCGCTTGAAATGCAACCTGGAGCCAAATTGCAAGCATATCTAGGGGTCATTATTTTGCAGCCACACGCCTGCACGCAGCGTTTTAGACTTCGAATCCTTCGCAGGACGAGGTCAAATGCTGGACGGACGAGTGCTGGGAGCCTCTCAGGTAGAATAGAATCCATTTGGGAAACGCCCTCTAAAGAGAGAGCGCCTCCACTCTTGGATGGGCGGCAGGGTCTGCCTCGCCTCGCCCCGGTAGAGCACGCGCGCCGCCTGCCTCTCCAACACCCGCTTCACGGCCCTGTACATGTAGCAGCGCCCGTCAAAGGCCAAGAAGCACACGGCGGTGCTCCTTCAGCGCCGGGTCGTAGCTGTCCAAGGTCGCCCTGCGAGCTCAGCACGCGCATGGGACACACAGAACTCTCGCACCTCCTCGGCGGAGATGCCGAGGCGCCTCCAGTCGTGGCGCAGCATGGCGTCAAAGTCGGCGCGCCTCCTCCACGCTCAGCTGCAGCAGCTCGGCCAGCTGCCGGGGCACGCAGAGCGGCTTGTCCTCGCTCTGCAGCACGTCCTCCTCGCAGAGCAGCTGGAAGCTCACGCTCCTCAGGCCCTCATGCGCTGGCGCAGGAGCGTCTCCACCTCGGTCCTGGAGTTCCGATACTGCGAGCTCTGGGTGCTGACACCCTGTGCCCCTCCGGGTCGAGGAAGTAGGTCTCGTCCTCTCTCTTTAGAGGGCGTTTCCCAAACGGATTCTATTCTTCCTGAGAGGCTCCCAGCACTCGTCCGTCCAGCATTTGACCTCGTCCTGCGAAGGATTCGAAGCTCTCTCTGTAGAGGGCGTTTTCCAAATGGTTTATATTCTACCTGAGAGGCTTCTAGCACTCGTCCGTCCAGCATTTGACCTCGTCCTGCGAAGGATTCGAAGTCTAAAACGCTGCGTGCAGGCGTGAGGCTGCAAAATAGAGACCCCTAGATATGCTTGCAATTTGGCTCCAGGTTGCATTTCAAGCGAGCCAACCTTTGCAGGGCTAAGAAAAACAAAAAAAAAGAAAACAAGGGGTCCCAAAAAAAAGGGTCCCCGAAAAAAAGGGAAAAGGGGTTTCCTTTGGCAAAGCTTGACATCGCTTGAAATGCAACCTGGAGCCACATTGCGGCGCATATCTAGGGGTCTCTATTTTGCAGCCTCACGCCTGCACGCAGCGTTTTAGAGTTCGAATCCTTCGCAGGACGAGGTCAAATGCTGGACGGACGAGTGCTAGAAGCCTCTCAGGTACAATATAAGCCATTTGGAAAACGCCCTCTACAGAGAGAGGTTCGCCTGAGAACTGCTGAAAAGTCTTCTAAAGAGAGGGATACAGGGAATGCAGGATTCCCTGCAGAAACCCTGCATTGAAATTCCCCCAGGATTTCTTGCTATACGCTTAATTTCTTCAACACAAGTGCCAACACAATTGCCACTCGTGTTCACATTTCTGCCGCGCCAAGCCGCTATACGCGCTTAATTTCAACATGTCGGAATACATGTCGGATGAACATGTTCTTGGCACTCCGGCCGCGCCTGCCCGGCATTGAAGCCGCGCCAAGCCGCTGAACCCCCACTCTCCCCCGCGTCCTTGCTATATGTGCTATATGTGCTATATCTTACACGCCAAGCCGCTGAACCCCCACTCTCCCCCCGCGTCCTTGCTATATGTGCTATATGTGCTATATCTTACACGCCAAGCCGCTGAACCCCCACTCTCCCCCCGCGTCCTTGCTATATGTGCTATATGTGCTATATACTCTGTACGCGCGAAATCTGTACTATATATGCTATATAGGGGCAATATAGCACATATAGTACATATAGCATGGACCCGGGGGGGAGTGGATGTTCAGTGGCTTGCCTTGTGAGATATAGCACATATAGCACATATAGCATGGACCCGGGGGGGAGTGGATGTTCAGTGGCTTGCCTTGTGAGATATAGCACATATAGCACGTATAGCAAGGAAGCCGGGGAGAGTGGATGTTCGGCGGGTTGCCGCGCCCTGCGTAGCCTCCCTGCCGCGCCTGCCCGGCATAGAAGCCCCCGCCGCGCCTGCCCGGCATCGAAGCCTCCTGAGCCCAGGATTTGATTTATTTTTTGAAACTGTCGTCTAACCCGACAGTTTCGGCGAACCTGCCCGAAAAACCCATCACCGGGCCAGCGCCGAAGGTCCGGGAGATATGCTGTCCTCGCAGCATATCTCCCGGAGTGTTTTTTCCATCACCGGGCCAGCGCCGGTGGTCCGACAGCGGGCCTGTCCTCGCGGGTGCCACTGACGGAGTGTTTTTTTCACCACTCACACGCCCAGCCGTCAATCCTGGCGTGGGCACAGGATTGCTCACTCAATCCTGTGTTGGGCACAGGATTGCCCCCCCTGAATCCTGCGCTGGGCACAGGATTGCTCCCATTCCTGCGCGGTGCACTACCAGCAGCTCGGGCTTGGAACTGTTCTTCCCCGAGCGCAGGCTTGTGAGGGAGTCGGCCCGGCTGTAGAGCTCCCGGGCCTCGGGCACGTCGTTGACGCTGACGACGAAGGGCAGGCCGCTCGCGAAGAGTGCGTCTCGCAGCTCCGTGTGAAAGACCAGGTCGTGGCCCCCTCGCGTACCATAGTAGTTCATGCAGCGGCCGGGGAAAATGTAAGGAGGATCTGCGTAGATGCACTGGTGCGCACGGCGTGGCAGTGCCCGCAGGTAGGCCAGCGCGTCCTGGCGCCGCACGGTCACGTTGCACGGTGGCTGCAGGCGCCGCACGCTGCTCAGTGCCAGCGGCCGCTGCTGTGCGAAGGAGCCCCACTTTCCCGAGAAGCTGTTGCGCAGCAGGACGTACGCGCAGGCGGCCCGGCGCCCGGCACGGCCTCTCAGCGCGCCCGGCAGAGGGTGCCCGGAGTAGAAGCGCCTGTCCACCCTGCGCCCCACCAGGCGCAGCAAGGAGCGCAGGAAGACCGGGTCTCGCCTCAAGTAGCAGCGGTGCAGGGTTGCGACGGGCTCGAAGGCATCGACGCCGCGCACCTCCAGGCCCGGGCGCCGGGCGGCGAGGTAGTACTCCAGCTTTCCAGAACCGAAGAAGGGAGAGTGAAGCACGGCGACGTCCCCCAGCAGCCGGTCCATGTGAGGAGCTAACAACGCTTTGCTTCCAAAGTACTTCAGCTGCATACCGGCCCTTTAGTTTATCTGGAAGCGTACTGCTGTGTAGCAGTGCGCTCCCAGAAAACACCGGCAGCGCGGTGCTACACAGCACTGCACTCCCTGAAAACTCTGGGAGCGCGTCGGTACACACAGACGCACTCCCGGACTCGCCGCCCGGCTTCCCGGCTTCAAATTTTGGGACTCTAGGCGCAGCGGGACACGGCGCGCACGGGCTCGGACCAGTGCTCCGCCACGCAGGGCAGCGCGCTGTTCTCCGCGGCCCGGTCGTAGAAGAGAAAGAGGCGGGTGAAAGGCGCCTCCGGCTCGCGCGCCAGCAGCCCGCCCAGCAGGCGGATCAGCTGCGCGT
Source organism: Effrenium voratum (assembly GCA_963377175.1). NCBI lineage: Eukaryota > Dinophyceae > Suessiales > Symbiodiniaceae > Effrenium > Effrenium voratum. The sequence goes on along the minus strand of CAUJNA010002268.1, from coordinate 20,650 downwards.
GGCGCTCCTTCTTGGTGGTCCGCCGCGTCATGCCGGCGATCTTGTAAGCGTCCGGGTTGTAGCGCAGCACCAGCAGCTTGTGGCCGCTGCCGAGCGCCACGCTGGCGGCCATGTCGAAGTCCCTGCGCACGTCGCAGCTGGGGTCGTAGGCCTTGTGCTGCTCCTCATCAACCTCCAGCAGCACGTAGCCCCACGGGGCCGGCAGGGCAAAGTCCGCGAAGGCGTGGGCCGTCTCCGACTCCAACCCGCAGCCGCAGAAGGGCAGGTAGTGCTGGTACTCGAAGGTGATCTGCGCGTCGCGGAGTGCTTGGTGCACCTCAAGCTCCTTACTCCTGGTCACTGCGCGCGGGTTGTCGCCGTGCCGCTTCTGCATGTGTTGTCTCAAACGGTAGGCCGCCCCAAATCGCTGCCCTTGCTTCGGACACCCCTCGATTTCACATACGAAGTTCTGGCAAAGCGAGCAATGACTTTTTTGTCGGTTATGCTCGCAGATACCAGCGCCACGGCATGTCTTGCACAATGTCCTTCTGACGTTGTGCGCGCAGAACGAGCTGCCATTGCACTCTCGACACTGGCTCTTGTACTTATCGTGCGGGCAGAAAGCGCCGCCTCCGCACTCACGGCAGAAATACGGCAGGAAGCCGTGCGGACAGCCTGAGCACTCCTTACCGGATCTGGTTCGCCTGTCATGACGGCAGTATATTTGGGGCTTGCACACACGACATTCCGCGCGACGGGTGTCATGCTCGCACCACGCTCCTCCACCGCAGCCCTGCCTGCAGGTTGTAGGAGTAACGCCATGCGGGCACTTCTTCGCAGGCCGGCGCACGCGTGCCATCGCAGAACACTCTTGGTGTTTTCTCACACGCCCCGGCAAGCGGCGACTCGAATGAGCGCGCTGACGGGAGATTAGAATAGAGGCAGCTGCGCCGTGTTGTTTAACCCCTACAGGCGCCAGCCCGCCCGCCGCGGCAGAGACCTCCGGAGGCCAGCAGGATGAACGCACCGCCCGCCGCGCTGCGGCTTCGAATTCGGGAAGTAAAGGCAAAAGAGTGAATGGGGAAGATCAAGCTGTTTCCTGTGCCAGAATACAGCAGCAAACAGTCCTCGGACCCCGTGGTGCCACTGGTTCCGTGCACGGGCATCTTCCTCGGGCCATCAAAATCGGGCAAAACCGTGACTCTGATCAGCCTGATTCTGGAGCAGTATCGCGGCGTGTTTGAGAGAATCTACATATTTAGCCCATCCATTGACATCGATGACGGCTGGATTCCCGTCAAGAAGTACATCGAGGAGGACCTGGGTGTGAATACTGAACGGGAGCAAGCCTACTGGGAGGACTGGGACGAGCCGGCGCTGCGCCGCATCATCCAGCAGCAGCGCAAGATCACCGAGGCGTCCAAGAAGTTGGAGATGAAGAAACTGTATCAGGTCCTGATAATCTGTGACGACCTAGCGGACGTGCCTCAGCTCCACAGACCCAACGGCGCCCTGGACACTCTCTTCATCAGGGGCCGTCATATGCAGATCAGTACCTGGGTCAGCTCACAGAAGCTGAGACTAATCAGCGCGGCCGTGCGGGTCAACCAGCAATTCCTCTGCTGCTGGAGGCTGCGCAACCAGCACGAGCTGGACGCCGTGGTGGAGGAGCTCAGCGCCCTGCTGCCGAAGGAGCAGCTCTACAAGTTGTACGAGCAGGCGACGCGGGAACCTTACAGCTTCCTTTTCGTCTACTACCTGAAGCCGAGGAATGAAATGTTCTTCAAGCGCTTTGAAGAGTGTTTCGCATTGGAAAGAGAAGCCGATGGGAGCGGCGCTCAGCTTCCTGGGCCAGAAGCTGTTCGCTAGCTCCACACTGATCAGCGCACGGTGCGAGAATATCTCCTGCTGCACCTCCGTCGCAGCCGTCCACCCGCCCCTCATCCGTCGGACGGGCGGGTTCCTAAAGAAAAGGATGACGACGATCTACGTGGACAGCCGCAAGAGAGTGGCCGGCTCGGACAGCGACTTTGAGGTCGACCTGGGAGAGTCCCTGCACCTGCAGAGCGACGCCCGGCTCGCCGTCTACAAGATCCGCCTGGCCGACAGCTTTTTGTCCACGGACCGGGGCCGCTACCTCTACTGGGTTGACGCCGCGCTGGGCACGCTGAACTGGGCGTTGTTGCCCGAGGGCGCGTACACTGGCGCACGGCTGGCCGCCTGGATCAGCTCCAACTTTGCCACCGCCACCTACGGCGAGACCACAAACAGCCTGAGCGTTGCCTACGACGGCAACCGGCTGATCCTGAACGACCTGGAGCTGCGCCAGCAATTCCCAGATGCCGCGGACTACCCCTCCGCGCCGGCCGCCTCTCCGACCAAGCCCTTCAGCATCGACTACATGCTCGGCCCGAGCTTCGTCTCAGGCGGGCAGCAGGTCTTCGAATTTCTCAAAATGATGGCGCACAACGAGGTCTACCTGCGCTGCGCCCAGCTGGCCAACGCCAGCAGAGTGCTGGGCAACCTGGGCGACGACATCCTCTCCAAGATCACGCTGAAGAGCGGAGTGGGCCCCATTGTGGAGACGGGCTCAGACGACGGGCACTTCATGGCACTCAGGGGCCCGGTTACCCTGAGGCACATGCGCTTCCGCCTGACCGACCTGGACGGCAACGTCGTCCGGCTTCGCGGGTCGTCTTTGTCCTTCGTGTTGTATCTTGACCACGTATAATAAATGGAGCCAACCGAACAAGAGGGGGAGGCACAAGAGGTGCAGGACGCTGCGCCGCACGCTGCGCCGGACGCTACGCCGCACGCTGCGCCGGCAGAACCGAAACGGCGGGGCAGGCCCCCTGGGAGCAAGAACAAACCTAAGCAGGACGTGCCTACTGAGCCGGCTGCCCCAAAGCGCAAGCCAAAGCCGGTTGAGACGCCGGCGGAGGCTCCGGTTGTGACGCCGGCGGAGGCACCGGCTGAGGCACCGGCTGCACCGGAGCCGCCTCAGCTCACAAGAGAGCAGCAGCGCGCCCTGCGCATGCTGGAGAGGCAGTCCGCTTATGACCGGCTGACCACTGGCGCAAGCGTACTGGTATAAAAGCATGATGTCGATTGAACCTCGCAACGAGCCGCGGATGCTCCGGTGGTTTCGCAAAACGTACCCCAGTTACAACTTGCAGCCGCTGCTGCTGAGCGCTACCGAGAACTGGAGGAGGCGCGGGCCTTCAACTCCTGGCTGGGGGAACGCCGGCTAGCCCAGGAGGGGCAGCGGCACCTGGACGACGTGAGCCGGCTGACGGAGGCCGTGCACCGCCTGGTACCCCAGCTGCGCTACGCGCGGGCCGAGCGCCGGGGAGTGGAACGGGCGGCGGACGAAGTTGCGCAACGGTAAAGAGATGAAGACGCTTCGGGCGCACGGCTTCAACCAGCGCCCGCGCTTTGAGCAGGTGGTGGGCTACCTGGAGCGGAACGAGCCGCTGCCCCTGGACCAGCCGGACCGCAAGGCCACCTCGTTCAACACAAGCCACTTCTACCTGGACGATTTTGTGCAGTCCAGCGAGGACCCCAACCCCCGGCCCCTGCAGCACACGCCTCTGCAGGCAATTCCCGAGGAAGGCTTCCGCACTCCCGCAGAGGCCACGGACGAGGACGTGCGCCTTGCGCGGAGGTACCAAGGGTACGGCGGAACCCGCTTTGTTGAGGACGACCTGGCGGGAGACCCGGAGGCCGACGCGCTGGCCAGCAACGGGCAGGGGCCGCCCTCCATCACGGGCCGTTTGCGCAGCGCTGCAGACGGCGCACAGGCGGCAGCGGACCTCATAGGCGCAGGGGCGGCGGGGCTCGCAGCCGCGCAGGCTTTCCGCTCTCAGCTGCCCCAGGACGCAGCGGAGTACGTGCGCCTAAATGTGTTGCCCCGTCCGGGCCCGGCGCAGCCGCCTCCGCAGATCATAGGCCGGCCCAGTGACGTGGAGCGCCTCCTGGACGTGGCGGGGCAGCGCGCGCAGGAGGTGGAGCGTGGCGCGGAGGCAATAGAGGAGACGGCGGCCGTGGCAGCGGAGGAGGGCGAGGTGGCCGTTGCCGCCGAGGGCGTGGGCGGAGCCTTCGGGTACCTGGGGGGCCTGGCGGAAGGAGCAGCAGCACTGGCGCCCACCGCGGCGAGGTTGCTGGAACGTTGGCTGGCGCGGCGGGAGTCGGCGCGGCGGCAACGGCGGGGTTGGCCGTTGGCATTGCGGGCGGCGCAGCCTACGGCCTGGCCCGCGGCACGGGCTGGGTCCTCGAGAACACGCTCTTCCGGCCCCAGCAGGGCAGCGAGGACGCCGCCGCGCAGGACGTGCGGTCCGCCAACAACATGAACGACGCCACTCAGCCCCAGCACTTCTCGCTGCGCTCAGGCAGCAGCACTTCAGGCAGCCCCGCAAGCAGCCGCGCCTCCTCGCAGTCCGGCTTCCGAGTTCAGGCGCAGTCCAACACGCCGCCCCCCTTCTCCTGGGGCCTGAACCCCGTGGCCCTGCCCCAGTCCCAGCCGAGCTCACGGGCGAGCTCCAGTTCACGCCGGAGCCTGCCTCCGCCCAGCTTTGACCAGCTGGCGCGAGACATTGAGGCTGCTTAAAAAAAAATAAAAACCCTTTTGTTGGGGGAGAGTTTTTTTTTGCACGGTTTTGCGCTTCAAAATGCTATTACTCCAGGGCCTACGCAAATGTAGGCCCTGAAGTAATAGCTTTTTTGCACGGTTTTGCGCTGAAAAATGCTATTAGTCTAGTGCCTACGTAAATGTAGGCGCCGGACTAATAGCTCGTTTTGCACGGTTTGCGCCACAAAACGCTATTCTTCCAGGCCCTACATTGATGTAGGCACCGGAAGAATAGTTTTCCTTCGCCGTACGAGTCAAAATGCGTGTATATAAAGAAGCATGGAGGTAGTCACCGCCGGAGCCCAGGATGAGCTGATGCAGAGCCTGGACTACAATCTGAAAACGAGCAACACCAGCTACGTGACGGCGCGGCATGACGTGCAGTACTTCCCCAGCTCGCTGAGCTCCTTCTCCCCCACAACCTCTAGGGTCTGCCGCATCCCGCTCACCAGCGGCACGTCCTTCATCGACCCCGGGTCCATCAAGATCGCCTTCCGCGTCAGGAACACGGACGGCACCAACCCGCTGGCCCCGGCCACGCCCAACCCCGCCTGCTTCGTCCAGCGCGTCCAGGTCTTCGCCAACGGCCAGCGCTGCGACGACATCAACTACTACGGGCGCACCGTGGCCGCGCACGACCTGCTGAAGGGCCGAGAGTACAACCGCAACAAGGCCATGGAGGGTTTCGACGAAGTGAACGACCCGCGCATCGCCCGCGCGGTGCACCAGGGCGGCTACGCGGACGTGCTGCTGCGCCCCACCATGGTGGGCAACCTGCGCTGCGGGAAGATGCTGCCGCCGCAGCTGAACCTGGTGATAGAAATTGAGTTTGCGGACGCCACCACTGCGCTGTGGTCCGAGAACGCCGGGGCGCACCCGTCCGGCGCCACGCTGAGCACCGACTTCGAGATCCAGAACGTCCGAGTTCTGGCCTCCCAGGTCGTCCTGGACTCCGCGCTGGTGGAGTCCTTCAACCGCGTGCTTTTGTCAGGCAGGTCCCTGGTGTTCAGCTACCCCCCGGTGCACACGCAGCAGTCCAGCGTCCCGAACGGCGTGGCGGAGCACAACGTCACCGTGGCGCGCGCCTTCACGAAACTCATGGGCGCGTTCGTGACCTTCTGGGACAACGACGCGGGCTCCAAGATCCACCTGCTGGCCAACCCGGGGCAGGACGTGGCCCTCATCGGCGCGGCGAGGCAGGAGGACAGCCTCCTGGAGTCTCAGATGCAGCTGGGCAGCCTGCAGTACCCTCACAACCCCATGAAGGGAGCCTCGGAGCACTTCCACTTCCTCTCCGTCCTCGCGGGCACCTACGACGACACGGTGCGCAACATCGACATCGGCCGCGTGGGCTACCTGCGCCACAGCTTCATTGCCGGCTTTCCCACCGAGCGCGTGCCCAAGATGCCGCTGAGTAGCGTCAGCACCCGCTCGGGCGACCTTGCCCGGTTCACCTTCAAGGGCCTGGACGGCACGATGACGGACCTGTTCATTCATTTGGTGGCCTACCAGCTGGTGACGCTCTCCGGCACGGGCGTCTCTGTGCTTGACTAAGGCCCGGTGTGCTTCATTTTTGATGAATGACACCGCTTTTGAATGCGCCCAAAAACGAGAAAAAAAGGCGGGGGTGTCACGTTTCACCATTTTTGGTGAAACGTGACACCGCTTTGAGTGCGCCCAAAAACGAGAAAAAAGGCGGGGGTGCCCCTCTTCATCATTTTTGATGAATCGTGGCACCGCCCAAAAAACATGCAAAAACATGGAAAAATGGGCTTCTTCCAGGCTCGTCGGATTAGACGAAGCCTGAATCAGTCCGGAATGCTCAGCCGCTCCGCAAGCTCCTCCGTGGCCGCGCGCGCAATCTCCTCGCACAGCGCAGCAGGAACGCTGTAGAGCAGCTCGCGTGATAGGCTGACCCTCTCGTACTGCCCCTCCATCAGCCGCGGCCCCCGCTGCGCGGCCCGGAGGTGCCTGCCGTCCTGCCACGCCTCGCAGCGGCTGCCGCTCCTGCACAGCCCTCGGCTCGGTCTCCAGCGCATGTTGGTCCACAGCCGCGTCTGCTTCCTGTACAGAGTCCCGTACATGCAGTAGGTCACGTCCACCCAGGGCAGACGCTCCATGAACGGCCGGGTCTTCAGCAGCCCGGTGGCCGGGTTCTCCACACTCCACATCAAGGGGTCAAAGTGCGCAATGATCTCAAAGGCGCTGAGCACCAGCGCGTCGCCCTCCAGGAGCCGCCGCGGGCGCGTCGTCAGCGCGCGGCTGTATTCCGCGCAGACCGGGCTGGCCCAGACCATGTCGAAGTGCCCCGGCGGGAACGTCGTGTAGTCCCAGCTCCGGATGTCGCAGAGGATTGTCGGCTCAAATTTCGACACGATGTCAGGGAGACGACCTCCCAGCCCGCCGCCTCGAAGGCCCTGCCCACCGACTTGGTGCCGCAGAAAAGCTCCAGGAGCCTCGGCATTTTTAAAGAGCAAGATCACCGCCACTGCGACGACCAAGAAAACTCGCGTGTTCATCGGACCGGACTTTTTTCCTACGGATAAAAAAGGAGCCGAACTTCGCAATGAAGCTTGCACTCGGGCTGGACGTTCAGACCAATGCCAAGGGGGGGACGTTCATGTCCATAGAGGACTCCCATGAGGGCGCGCTGGTGTGCAAGGCGGACGTGGAGGTGCTGTGGGAGCCCGGCAACTTCCAGGACGACGGGGCCAAGAGGGTGGGCGTGTGCTTTGCGAGCAACACCGACCTGGGGGCGTGGACGGATGGGGTGGAGCAGGCCGTCGTCGACAACATGATCATCTTCCAGAAGCCCTTTCCGGGGGTCACCCGCGCCGAGCTTGAGAGCCAGCTGCAGCGCGCCGTCAAGGTGAGCGCCAAGGGCAAGCACGTGAAGTGCAAGATGGACTTGGAGCGCTGCCTCTTCTGGGACTCCGCCGCAACCGCGTGCCGCGCCCCGCGGAGTTCGCGCGCCGCAGGGGCCGCGCGCTTGTGGAGGCCCGGCACGTGTGGCTGATGGGCAGGCAGTGGGGCGTGCTCTTCGAGGTGCGCCACCTCATGCTGGAGCCCCTGGAGGCGCCGTGCTGCCCGTTCTAGGCCGCCTCCAGCAGCTCGGAGCTCGTGGCCCGCGAGGCGCCCACGTACAGGTGGCGCAGCGTGAGGAGGCAGGACTCCAGGTCCAGGCGGACGCGGTTGTGGAGGGTGAGCCCCTGGCAGCTGGCGTAGGTAACTGCGTGGCTGGGCAGGGTGGCCCGCAGCAGCTCCTGGTTCTTCAGCCGCATGCCGTTGTCCAGCCTCACTCCGTCCGGCTCCACTTCCGCCACGGCCACAAAGACGCCCTTGGGTATCTTTCCGCCGGCCCCGATGAGGCGCAGCCCCGGCCAAACCCTCATACTCTGCGGGCTGTTTTGGGGCGCAGTTTGGCAATTTGCGGTTGTTACCGTTTCGTGGCAACCCAAATCTATGTGGATGACGTGTGTCTCCAGCTCTAGGAGCTTTGAGGCCTCCGGCGCCAGGGCCCGGTTCGCCGCAGCGTTCACGGCCATGCGCTTGCTGTGGCTGATGACCAGCGTGGTGTCCGGCCACCCGGGCTTGGAGGGGTAGAGCTCCTTCAGCCTCGCCTTGGCCTGCTCCAGCGTGGGGCACGCCTCCTCGCCGACCCGCAGCCACTTCACGAAGTCGAAGATGCCGGGGTCGGAGCGCATGTTCTCCGTGAGTTCGTGCCTGTGCCCGCCGGCCAGGTCGCGGATGAGCTGGCTGTGCTCCAACGGCGCGCTGATGGGCCGCCCGGCCCAGGAGTCCAGCACGGCCGGCAGCTGCCGGAAGTCTCCCAGCAGCAGGAACTTCACGTCTGCGTTCAGCCCCACGCAGGCCAGGTCCGCCCAGAGCGCCATGTCCAGCTGCGTGATATCCTCCACCACCAGCCAGTCCAGCTTTTGCGCGCTGCCGCCGCGCACGTACCTGCGCACCCAGTGGTCGGCCGTCTGCGCCCCCAGGCCCAGGTTCTGCGCGGAGCAGTGCGTCTTGGACACCAGGTGCACCGCCTCGCCCTGCACTCGCAGCCTCGCCACAATGGTGCGGGCCAGGTGCGTCTTCCCGGTGCCCGGCAGGCCCGTGAGCAGCAGGGAGTTGCCCGCCAGGCAGTGGTTCACGGGGTCGTCCACCCCGTTCCACCTCCGCTGTTTGGGGCGCTCCGCCTCCATGCGCGGCGCCCTGCCGCCCAGCAAAGGCTTCGTCTCTTCCACGCGGTAGACGGGCGTGCCGTCCGGGTGGCGCAGCGCCTCCAGCGCCCGCAGCCGCTCCGCGAAGCGCTTCGGAAGCCGCTGCGTCAGCAGGCAGTCCGCCTTCACCTGCGCCAGGTACCGCGGCGGCGCGTCCAGGATGCGCCGGGCCTTGGCCACCATGCAGTGCTCGAAGCCGAGGACCGCGTCGTGGATGGGGCGGTAGGTGCCGTTGCTCAGCAGCCTCCTGGCGTAGACGAAGTCCCACACCATGCCCCCCTCGTAGTCGAAGGCCTGAGAGAAGTCCGCGCCCGCGCCGTCCAGCTCGCTGCTGCTGCTGCGCACGCTGTACACCACCTCCGTGCTGCGCGCCCACAGGCCTATCATCGCGTTCACGCTGAGCTTGGCCATGTGCTCCTCGCCCTCGGGCCACGCGGCGTCCATGCGCTCCAGCGCGCGCCGCAGCGTCGCCGCGTCCACGTGGCTCCGCGCGGAGATGCCCAACACGATGTGGTCCCAGCGGCAGACAGCATCGCGGCCAGCGAAACCTTCGGGTACCAGCCGGGCCCCACGTACGGCAACAGGTTCAGGCAGGACTGCCTCGCGTCGCAGCAGCCCTCCACAAAGCCCAGGTCCGGCAGCGCGCCGTCCACGGGCTCAACGCCGTCCGCCGGGCACAGGTTGGGCAGGGGGAAGGGGGCGTTGGCCAGCCCGTTGCGCCTGCAGCGCACCACGTCCACGCCGACGTACACCGCGTCCTTTGCGCACGTCTGCGCCTCAAAAACGAGGGGAGGCAGCTTGGGGCTCCGGACGTACTCCATGACGCCGGGGGCCACGCGGCTCTCCAAACTCGTGGGCTGCGCGCTCTCTCTCAGCGTCTTCTCGCTGTGGCAGTCGCCGCACAGCGCCTGCAAAGTTTGCACGCTGCCCGCAAAGGCCTGCCTCACCGGCACCACGTGGTCCAGCTCGCAGGTGCCGGCCGTCAGCCCGCATCCGCACAGCGCGCACTTGCCGTCCTGCGCGGCCAGGGTCGTCTGCCTCTCCGCCGCGCCGGGCACCTCCCGTTTCGCCTTGAGCAACTTCAAAAAAATCTCGTGCGCCAAGCCGGCCAGGCGCTGGCCCCTGTACTCCTGGTTGAGCGCCTCGCACCACCTCCGCAGCACCTCGTGCTCCTCCGGCAGCTCTCGGAACCTGGTGCCCCGCCTCAGCCTCAGCCCGCAGTACTGCGCCGGGCTGCTGATGGCCACCTTGGGGCTCTCGCCGGCGGCCATGAGCTGGCGCCGCGCCTCCCGCAGGTCCTCGCACCTGAACAGGCCCGGCTGCACGTCCGCGGCGTCGAAGCGCCTCCACTCTTGGATGGGCGGCAGGGTCTGCCTCGCCTCGCCCCGGTAGAGCACGCGCGCCGCCTGCCTCTCCAGCACACGCTTCACGGCCCTGTACATGTAGCAGTGCCCGTCGAAGGCCAAAAAACAAACGGTGCGGTGCTCCTTCAGCGCCGGGTCGTAGCTGTCCACGAGGTCGCCCTGCGAGCTCAGCACGCGCATGGGGGCGTTGCGCCACACGCAGAACTCTCGCACCTCCTCTGCGGAGATGCCGAGGCGCCTCCAGTCGTGGCGCAGCATGGCGTCAAAGTCGGCGCACACCTCCACGCTCAGCAGCAGCTCGGCCAGCTGCCGGGGCACGCAGAGCGGCTTGTCCTCGAAGGCGCTGCAGCACGTCCGCCTCGCAGGGTAGCTGGAAGCTCACGCTCCTCAGGCCCCTCATGCGCTGGCGCAGGAGCGTCTCCACCTCGGTCCTGGAGTTCCTGTAGTGCGTGCTCTGGGTGCTGACCACCCAGTGCCCCTCAGGGTCGAGGAAGTAGGTCTCGTCCGAGAGCTGCAGGATGGGGCCGGCAGGGTCGCCGAGCGAGGCCTCCACATGTTGCCTGACCCGCTGCGCCACCTGCTCCTCCGTGAGGTGCGCCGGGTGCCTCGTGGCCCCGCCCAGCTCATTCACCGGCAGCCAGTCCCTGCGCTCGTAGTTCCGCCCGCTGCGCCGCCTGCCCCGGATGATCACCGGCACGTGGGCCAGGTACTCGTAGTACTTGTCGCGGAAGAAGCCCTTGCCCAGCTTGGTCAGCCGGTGCTCTCCGCCCTGCAGGGAGCGCACGAGCTTCTTCTGCCCCTTGCGCAGCAGGATGTAGTCGTTGGGCCCCTCGCGGATGAGGGGCTGGTTGTAGTCGAAGTCCTTGCTGGGAGGCCGCAGGCCCAGGTGGGAGTAGTAGTGCTGGCCCGCCCGGGTCAGCTGCCCGTCCGCGCGCGAGAGCAGCGCGTAGGCCCCCGGGCCGCGCCGCAGGTTCAGCACTACGGCACCATCCGCCCCCGTGCGAGCCCGGGCGCCGCCGTCCGCGGCCTCCGTGATCTGCTGTCGTTGTCTCGCCCAACGTGCCATTCTTTTTTTACGGGCCCAGTTTTTTTTTGCTCGGCGCGGCCAAGTCGGGGGTGCGTTCAAACGGGTTATCAGGCCGTCAGAGCGTTTTCACAGCGGGCGGGGTGGTGCCTGTAGGGTTTAAACGCAGCTGGCTTTCAACAAAGTCACTATTTGCTCGAGAAGCAAGCTCAGTCTGCGATGGCGACTCGATCCGAGTGCGAGCGCGAGGCGCGCGAGGCGGCAGTGAACCTGGTGCTGTCTACCGCCCATCCGCACTCCGTGAGAATGGGGACTCGCGTGCTCGAGACCCTGGGCGACATGCGGGAGATACTGTCCTACCACAGCGTCGGCTGCAAGCAGGCTCTGCCCATCTTTGAAGAACTCGTCAAGGCCGGCCAGGAGCCCGCGGGTGAAGACTACCCGGCGACGAACTTGGAGCATCGCCTGGTGAAGTGGTTGGATCGCCGCGAAGCCGCCCCGGACACTCCGCCCGTGAAGCCTCAGTCTCCGCGCCAGCCCATTTTCCTGAACTTGAAGAGGAAGGCGAGCGAGGCGAGCGAGGCGAGCGAGGAGAGCGAGCCAGAGAAGCCGGAGCCGGAGGTAACCACCTTCTTGCTGCCAAGGGCCGCCGAGCCGCGAGAGGAGGATTTCATGAGGAACAAGGCCGCTCCCGTCTTCCACAGCAGCAACCACGTTCTGGTTCCCTGCGAGTTCCGCCACACAGGCCCGGGTGTGTCCGAAGCAGAACTGCTGGAGTGCCTTTACAGCGTGGGGGACGACAAGTACCAGGGCAAAGGTTGCGCTTGTATGGCGTGGCGCCTCGTGGGCCAAGCTCAGCCTCCTGACGTCGGCCACCACGTCGTGCTTCGACCCGAAAGAGGGGCAAACTTGTGGGTCTTCTTCCACAAGCCCACCATGAAGCTGCTGCCCCATCCTCCGGCGTCCACCCAGCTCTACAAGCTTGGCAAGGGGAAGCTTCACGATGTCTTGAAGCTGATGGCCAACTGCTTGGAGCAGAAGGGGACCATGCGGGCCATGAGTCGGGGCGAGTACGACGGCCTTGTTGCAGCAAACGAACCTCCGGCGCCAGAGTTCTCCCCACGACGGGTTTTGAAGAACTACGGCGATATGACGACGTCCGAGTTCCAGAGCCATCTCATCAAGCTCGACACGACCTTCCGAGGCGACAAGGCCTTGAACACCGGCAAGCGCCCGCCGAACAGTGAGGACGAGTTCGTGCACTTGCAGAGCAGGGCCCTCTTGCAGCTCCGCAAGCAACTCCAGGACGACCAGTTGCAAACGGAGAGCCTGCTGGTGTCGCGCCATCGCCAACTTCTGATGACCGACTTCGTCATCAACGAGAGCACCGTGAACTGCTGGTGGTACAACCCCGAGGTCCACCAGAAGCAGCCACTGGACTTTTTCGAGGCCTACGGGCGAGCTCGCGACGAGCGAAGGACTCTGATCTTCTACGGAGACAGCGGCAAGGGGAAAACACCCCTGGCAAGTTGCCTGGCAGCCATGGTGGCCCGCGACGTGGGTCTGGACGAGTTCGTCATGGTGTCCAGCCCGGACATGCTGCGATCCGCGGTCGAGCGCAGCCTCCTGCGCGACGAGAGGCCTTTGCTCCTGGACGAGCTTCTGATCAGCAGCAGCAACATCGGCGCCCAAGGCGGGGGAGTGGACACGCTGAAGCATCTCCTCGGTCTGTCGCCCGACTTGCCAGCCACCATCAAATGTCGCTACAACGACGTGAAGGTGCCTGCGGAGACGTTCAGGATCATCACGGTGCAGGACCTGGCGAAACTCCACCACAGCTTGGACGACATGGCAAAGATTTGCCCTCCGGACCTCATGCTCGACGGGTTTGAGTGGCGCGCTCGCCCGCTTGACAAGGTCTTCGACGCGGACACGCGCGCGGTGCTGAAGCGCTGCATCCTCGTGGAAGTGACGGCGCAGTGTGTCAAGGACTCTGTGCGCGAGAGGCGAAAGTTCGGGTCCGACAAGGCGGTCTCCATGGCGGAGAGTTTGAGGGCCTTGTACAACGGCCAGTAATTCGCGACACGGGGGCCTGCCTTTTAAGGGCACAGACCAGGCAGAAGCCCGACCGAACGCATACAGATCAGCCTTGCCCAAAGACGCACAGTTGGGCGCGCACCCCCAACCCGCTCCACTCCCCCCCGGGTTCCTTGCTATATGTGCTATATCTCACAAGACAACCCACTGAACATCCACTCTCCCCCGGGTCCATGCTATATGTACTATATGTGCTATATCTCACAAGGCAACCCACCGAACATCCACTCTCCCCCGGGTCCATGCTATATGTACTATATGTGCTATATCTCACAAGGCAAGCCACTGAACCTCCACTCTCCCCCGGCTCCTTGCTATATGTACTATATGTGCTATATGGCCCCTTTCTAGCATATATAGTACAGATTTCGCGCGTACAGAGTATATAGCACATATAGTACATATAGCAAGGAGCTGGGGAGAGTGGATGTTCAGTGGGTTGTCTTGTGAGATATAGCACATATAGCACATATAGCAAGGAACCCGGGGAGAGTGGATGTTCAGTGGCTTGCCTTGTGAGATATAGCACATATAGCACATATAGCAAGGAGCCGGGGGGGAGTGGAGCGGGTTGGCGTCCATATAGCACATATAGCACATATAGCATGGAGCTGGGGGAGAGTGGAGCCAAACCCAGGGACATTTGTGCGGTTTTGCGCCACGAAATGATATTCTTACAGGGTGTATATTCATATACGGCCTGGAGGAATAGCTCGTTTTGCACGGTTTTGCGCCACAAAAATGCTAGTCTTACAGTGCCTACATCAATGTAGGCACTAGAGGAATAGCTTTTGCACGGGTTTTGCGCCACAAAAATGCTATTCTTACAGGGCCTACATTTATGTAGGGCTTAGCACCCCACACGCTCGATCAGGCAAACTTGAGTGTGATCAAAGTTTTTGCGCCAAAACGGGCTTTATTCAAGCTTCCCCGGAAATGCGGAGGCCTGAAGAGTGCCTCAAAAATCATTTTCAAACTAGTCGAGGGTCCTGGGCCTCGGAGGCGCCAGGAAGTCGTCCAGCTGCCTCACAGCCGCCGGCCTGCGTCTCGTCAGCCGGCCCGCCGCGTTGCCGCTGCCCTGCGGCGCCGGCAGCGCCAGCTTCAGCAGGGTCTCCCGGCCCTCCGTGCTGCGGTCGGTCATGGAGTCCACGGCCCCCAGCCGCTGCACGTCGCCGTACTGAGGGTTGAAGCTCCTCGCCGCGTTCGTCGGCGCTCGGAAGGCGCCCGCGTCATCCACCGCCTTCACGCGCCGCTCGGTGAGGTCCTTGTTGTGCTGGAACTTGTCGGCGTTGTCTTGGAGGACCCTGAACTCCGTGGCCGGCTGCTTCTCCACGTCCTCGGGCGCGCCGTGCACCGTCTCGTGGGGCCGCGCGTTGTAGGCCGAAGCGGTCTGCTGAAGGTGGTCGCTCCACTGCCCGCCCTTGCGCGCCACCCTCGTGGCCAGGTCCTTCTTCAGCGTCTGGATGCCCCGGTCCACCACGGCGATGGCGTTGCGGTCCTCGGGCCGCTTCGTGAGGTGCACGGCATTTTCGGGCAGCTCCCTGTCCAGCGTGGCGAACTCGTTGCCCAGGTCCGTCGTGACCACGAAGTTCCCGTCGTCCCCCGTCAGCTCCTTTGCGGCGCGCTTGGTGGCGCTGCCCACCGTCTCGGCGTTCTTGTTCTGCAGAGGTTCCACGGCGGCCTCCCGGGTGAAGACGTCCATCACCACCAGGCCGTACTTCGTCTTCCCCCGCGTGTTCTGGCTGAAGTCGATGAGGTCGGCCTGCAGCCGGTTGTTCGGCCCCTCTGCGGCCGACTTGCCCAGCGCGCGCGGCCGTGGCGCCTGCACCTGCCGGCCCACGTCGGCCTTCAGCGCCTCGAAGGCCATGGCCTGCGTCACGTCGAGGTCGCGCTGCCGTGCGAGTCGGTACAGCTTCCGCGGGTCCCTCACGTTGAAGTCGTCGGCCAGGTCCCTCAGCGCCTCCATTTATAACCCAAAAAGGAGCTATTCAAGGTTCCCTGGATGCAGGGAGGCCTGAAGACACGCCCCAAAAAGGAGCTTGCGCTAGCGTCCCTGGACGCAGGGAGGCCTGCTCACACTACTCGTTCTTCGGCCCCCGCTGGGCCTGCCAGGCTCTCTCTGTAGAGGGCGTTTTCCAAATGGCTTATATTCTACCTGAGAGGCTTCTGACACTCGTCCGTCCAGCATTTGACCTCGTCCTGCGAAGGATTCGAAGTCTAAAACGCTGCGTGCAGGCGTGTGGCTGCAAAATAGAGACCCCTTGATATGCTTGCAATTTGGCTCCAGGTTGCATTTCAAGCGAGCCAACCTTTGCAGGGCTAAGAAAAACAAAAAAAATCAAAAAAAGGGGTCCAAAAAAAAATAAAAAGGGGGTCCCCGAAAAAAAAAGGGGGTGTAGTTCGACTTTGCTTTTCTTAGCTTTTTATTTTGTCCCCGAAAAAAAGGGAAAAAGGGGTTTTCCTTTGGCAAAAGCTTCTGGTGTTTGCTTAGTGACGGTTATGGTGACATCGCTTGTAATGCAAACTGGAGCCAAATGCAGGCATATCTTAGGGGTCATGTCCTTTGCAGGCCACACGCCTGCCAGCGTTCGTTTTTAGGACTTTGACCGCGACAGCGACGAAGCGGATCGATCACGAAGCGAATCCTTCGCAGGACGAGGTCAAATGCTGGACGGACGAGTGCTAGAAGCCTCTCAGGTAGAATATAAGCCATTTGGAAAACCCCCTCTACAGAGAGAGGTTCGCCTGAGAACTGCTGAAAGGTCTTCTAAAGAGAGGGATACAGGGAATGCAGGGATTCCCTGCAGAAACCCTGCATTGAAAGTCCCCCAGGATTTCTTGCTATACGCTTAATTTCTTCAACACAAGTGCCAACACAATTGCCAGCAAAGTGGTGCGCAGGTCGGCCACGGGGGTGTCGTGCTGGCCTTGGCCAGGGATTTTGAAGTGTGTTACTTTTTGACACACTGCTGAACCCCCAGGATTCCTTGCTATACGCTTAATTTCTTCAACACAAGTGCCAACACAATTGCCACTCGTGTTCGCATTTCTGCCGCGCCAAGCCGCTATACGCGCTTAATTTCAACATGTCGGAGTACATGTCGGATGAACATGTTCTTGGCACTCCGGCCGCGCCTGCCCGGCATAGACGCCACGCCAGCGTACGCGCCGCATGTTGCATGGTTTTTGCATGACATGTGGAACCAGGCAGGGATGCCTTGGAAGAGGCTCTGCGAAGCCTTCCCGGACATAAGAACCGCCTGTTCTTCTGACCTCTTTGGTCGGCGTGGCGGGAAGGCGAACGCCAAGATCGCCCAACCCCTTAGTACTGGCTCGCCCAACCTCGTTTGATGGCTCGCCCAACGGCTCCACTAGCGCGCCGGCCGCGCCTGCCCGGCATAGCCCGCGCCAAGGTCGGGATTCTTCCCAGGAAAAATTTTTCGAAACTGTCGTCTAAGCCGACAGTTTCGGCGAACCTGCCCGGCATAGCCCAGCCTGCCCGGCATACCAGGAAAAAAAAAATCCAGTCCTCCTGTGGGGGGAGGACCTGCAGCTTTTTTTGCGAATGGCTGCGAGGCCCCAGCTGCCCGGCATAGCCCAGCCTGCCCCGGCATCGGAGCCGAGCCCAAGGTGAATTCTTCCCAGGAAAAAAATGTCGAGGTTGTCGTCTAAGCCGACAACTGCGAAAAAAATTTCCAGTTGTCCTGTGGGGACAACTGTCTAAAGTTTCGGCGAACCTGCCCGAAAAAACCATCACCGGGCCAGCGCCGGAGGTCCGTCAGCGAGGCTGTCCTCGCAGCATCGCTGACAGAGTGTTTTTTCACCACTCACACGCTGCCGTCAATCCTGGCGTGGGCACAGGAATGCCATTGTCAATCCTGGGCTGGGTGCAGGATTGCTCCACCCCATCCTGCGCTGGGCACAGGATTGCCCTGGTGCACTACAAGCAGCTCGGGCTTGGAACTGTTCTTGCCCGAGCGCAGGCTCGTGATGGAGTCGGCCCCGCTGTAGAGCTCCCGGGCCTCGGGCACGTCGTTGACGCTGACGACGAAGGGCAGGCCGCTCGCGAAGAGTGCGTCTCGCAGCTCCGTGTGAAAGACCAGGTCGTGGCCCCCGCGCGTACCATAGTAGTTCATGCTGCGGCCGGGGAAAATGTAAGGAGGGTCGGCGTAGATGCACTGGTGCGCACGGCATGGCAGTGCCCGCAGGTAGGCCAGCGCGTCCTGGCGCCGCACGGTCACGTTGCACGGTGGCTGCTGGAGACGCCGCACGCTGCTCAGTGCCAGAAACCGCTGCTGTGCGAAGGAGCCCCACTTCCCCGAGAAGCTGTTGCGCAGCAGGACGTACGCGCAGGCGGCCCGGCGCCCGGCACGGCCTCTCAGCGCGCCCGGCAGAAGGTGCCCGGCGTAGAAGCGCCTGTCCACCCTGCGCCCCACCAGGCGCAGCAAGGAGCGCAGGAAGACCGGGTCTCGCCTCAAGTAGCAGCGGTGCAGGTTTGCGACGGGCTCGAAGGCATCGACGCCGCGCACCTCCAGGCCCGGGCGCCGGGCGGCGAGGTAGTACTCCAGCTTTCCAGAACCGAAGAAGGGAGAGTGAAGCACGGCGACGTTCCCCAGCAGCCGGTCCATGTGAGGAGCTAACCACGCTTTGCTTCCAAAGTACTTCAGCTGCATACCAGCCCTTTAGTTTATCCGGAAGCGTACTGCTGTGTAGCAGTGCGCTCCCAGAAGACACCGGCAGCGCGGTGCTACACAGCACTGCACTCCCTGAAAACTCTGGGAGCGCGTCGGTACACACAGACGCACTCCCGGACTCGCCGCCCGGATTGCGCGGAAAACACCGGCAGTGCGTCGGTACACACCGATGCACTGACGGACTCGCCGCCCGGCTTCCCGGCTTCGAATTTGGCAAGTAAAACAAAGCATGGGGAAGATCAAGCTGTTTCCTGTGCCAGAATACAGCAGCAAACAATCCTCGGACCCCGTGGTGCCACTGGTTCCGTGCACGGGCATTTTCCTCGGGCCATCAAAATCGGGCAAAACCGTGACTTTGATCAGCCTGATTCTGGAGCAGTATCGCGGCGTGTTTGAGAGAATCTACATCTACAGTCCTTCGATTGGGATCGACGATGGCTGGATCCCCGTCAAGAAGTATATCGAGGAGGACTTGGGGGTGAACACCGAACGAGAGCAAGCCTACTGGGAGGACTGGGACGAGGCGGCGCTGCGGCGCATCATCCAGCAGCAGCGCAAGATCACCGAGACGTCCAAGAAGTTGGAGATGAAGAAACTGTACCAGGTGCTGATCATCCTGGACGATCTTGCGGACATGCCGCAATTGCATAAACCCAACGGCGCCCTGGACACTCTCTTCATCAGGGGCCGGCACCTCCAAATCAGCACCTGGGTCAGCTCACAGAAGCTGAGACTAATCAGTGCGGCCGTGCGGGTCAACCAGCAATTCCTCTGCTGCTGGAGGCTGCGCAACAAGCACGAGCTGGACGCCGTGGTGGAGGAGCTCAGCGCCCTGCTGCCAAAGGAGCAGCTCTACCAGTTGTACGAGCAGGCGACGCGGGAACCTTACAGCTTCCTTTTCGTCTACTACCTGAAGCCGAGGAATGAAATGTTCTTCAAGCGCTTTGAAGAGCGTTTCGCATGGGAAAGAGAAGCCGATGGGAGCGGCGCTCAGCTTCCTGGGCCAGAAGCTGTTCGCTAGTTCCACGCTGATCAATGCGAAGTGCGAGAACATCTCCTGCTGCACCTCCGTCGCAGCCGTCCACCCGCCCATCGTCCGCAGAACGGGCGGCTTCCTTAGAAAAGGCATGACGACTATCTACGTGGACAGCCGCAAGAGGGTGGCCGGCTCGGACAGCGACTTTGAGGTAGACCTGGGAGAGTCCCTGCACTTGCAGAGCGACGCCCGGCTTGCCGTCTACAAGATCCGCCTGGCCGACAGCTTTTTGTCCACGGACCGGGGCCGCTACCTCTACTGGGTTGATGCCGCGCTGGGCACGCTGAACTGGGCGTTGTTGCCCGAGGGCGCGTACACTGGCGCACGGCTGGCGGCCTGGATCAGCTCCAACTTTGCCACCGCCACCTACGGCGAGACCACAAACAGCCTGAGCGTTGCCTACGACGGCAACCGGCTGATCCTGAACGACCTGGAGCTGCGCCAGCAATTCCCAGATGCCGCGGACTACCCTGCTGCGCCGCCCGCCTCTCCCACCAAGCCCTTCAGCGTGGACCACATGCTGGGCCCGAGCTTTGTCTCCGGCGGGCAGCAGGTCTTCGAGTTCGTCCGGATGATGGCGCACAACGAGGTCTACCTGCGCTGCGCCCAGCTGGCCAACGCCAGCAGAGTGCTGGGCAACCTGGGCGACGACATCCTCTCCAAGATCACGTGAAGAGCGGAGTGGGCACCATTGTGGAGACGGGCTCAGACGACGGGCACTTCATGGCCCTCAGGGGCCCGGTTACCCTGAGGCACATGCGCTTCCGCCTGACCGACCTGGACGGCAACGTCGTCCGGCTTCGCGGGTCGTCTTTGTCCTTCGTGTTGTATCTTGACCACATATAATTACATGGAGCCGACCGAACAAGAGGCGCAAGAGGTGGAGGCGCACGCTGCGCCGGAACACGCTGCGCCGGAACACGCTGCGCCACACGCTACGCCACACGCTGCGCCGGAACACGCTGCGCCACACGCTACGCCACACGCTGCGCCGGCACCGGAACCGAAACGGCGGGGCAGGCCCCCTGGGAGCAAGAACAAACCTAAGCAGGACGTGCCTACTGAGCCGGCTGCTCCAAAGCGCAAGCCACAGCCGGTTGAGACGCCGGCGGAGGCACCGGTTGAGGCACCGGCGGAGGCACCGGCTGAGGCACCGGCTGCACCGGAGCCGCCTCAGCTCACAAGAGAGCAGCAGCGCGCCCTGCGCATGCTGGAGAGGCAGTCCGCTTATGACCGGCTGACCACAGGCGAAAGCGTACTGGTATAAAAGCAAGATGATGTCGATTGAACCTCGCAACGAGCCGCGGATGCTCCGGTGGTTTCGCAAAACGTACCCCAGCTACAACTTGCAGCCGCTGCTGCTGAAGCGCTACCGAGAACTGGAGGAGGCGCGGGCCTTCAACTCCTGGCTGGGGGAACGCCGGCTAGCCCAGGAGGGGCAGCGGCACCTGGACGACGTGAGCCGGCTGACGGAGGCCGTGCACCGCCAGGTACCCCAGCTGCGCTACGCGCGGGTCGAGCGCCGGGGCGTGGAACGGGCGGCGGACGAAGTTGCGCAACAGTAAATGAAGACACTTCGGGCGCACGGCTTCAATCAGCGCCCGCGCTT
>CAUJNA010002267.1:0-38850 GCA_963377175.1 Effrenium voratum | reverse complement strand
GGCGTCCAGTTGTCGCATAATGGTAACGAGGGTATTTGCTTGTTGGCCCGCGCTTCTTTTTTCCGGTGGGAGCATTCCGATCTCTGCCGAATCATAATCCCTAAAGGATGTATATGAAGTCTTGGAGTTTATTTTCCAAGGCACCGGAAGTCTCAAACCAGTGTAGAGCGTGAAGCTCAAAAGCAATTCCAATGCGTTAATGCCTGGATCAGCTTCAAGAGGAGATTGTCTGGATGACCACTCTATGGTATGCATCCAAGTCCAAATGGCATCAGCAACGAGTTGTCCAGCCGGGATAGCCTGCCTGAAATGGTCTGGCAGGGGCTCAAAGATAACATGAATGGGGTCCTCAGTGGGCCAGGCAGTAAACAGTTGTGTGGTCTCATCAAAGGGTCTTGACTGGATTTGATCTGAAGATGCAACGCCGGCGCATGGCTTTTCGAGTTCCTTTTGTTCGTTGTCTATCTTGAGGCGATCCAGTGCCAAATAAAAAGAATAAACCTGATGTAAATCAAATTCGACATCGTGCACAGAGTGTTTGATACATTGTAATGAAATGCGAGCCTCAGGCAGGTCAAGGTCAAGAGCCGCAGATGCAAGTCGGTCAGCAACGTCATTACCAACAACAAGGAAACTGTCGAAGGGGTCGACGGCGTCATGAATCTCACGGTGCGCCTTCACCTTCAATACCCGGAGCTGGTTGGGCAGCCAGCATTGAACAATGTATTGAATAATGTCTTGATTGGCCAGGTGTCTAAAATCCCCAGGTTTTGCATGTGGGTGTTGAGACACCCATTTGAGAATACTGACTGCATATGCGGAATCAGAGTAAACCGTAATCTGACCTCTGCATTGCTGATGGTGAGCCGCAACGATAATAGCAGCAATGGCATAGAGCTCAGCCCGAGCAATATCTTGCTGGCCTGGGATAATTCCACAACCCAAGGCACAGAATTGATCTTGCAGCGGATGTCCACTAGGAGGTGCTTGCAAAAAACGAACCACTTGTTCATCTGTAGTGAGGAAAGATTGGACAACTGCCCAAGAGGCCCGGCGAGCCAGGGGGATGGAAGGGTTACGACAACCCCCATCAGTAAAGAAAATCAAAGCCGGCAGATCCACAAAATGACTCGGGATTTCAAGATCAAAATAAACAGGAATTGAATTAAGCTGTTCAGAGATGGCAACCAACCCAGAGGAAACTCCAGCGACAGGGAGATATTTCCAAGCAGGATATTTGTCACGAAGTAGCTCAACTGCGGATGCATGTTCTTGCCGAATCTCTTGGAAAAAAGGACATGCAAAGATCACATGATCTGTTGTACACTCAGCTCCGCAATGATGGCAAACAGGGTTGGACGAAACTGCCCCGTTCCATAAGGTTTTTGCCTGCTGACTGGTAAATGCATTTGTGATGCGCATAGCCAAGAAACCATGTGCACTATCATGAAATTTATTTAATATCTTGATAGTGATTTGTCTGGACATAAGCCATGTCTCAGCGCCTCGCCGGTGTGCAATTTGTTGGTACACGAAAATAGGCCACCAGGCCAGCAATCTTGTTTTCAGGACCTTGCGCGAAATTTGCAAAATCTGAATCGGCCGAAATCCGGGAGGTCCCGCAAGAAGACCTGTGTCACTGAGCTTCCACTGGAGCTTTTTCAAATACATTGCACAAGTAGAAATGGGACCAATCGATCTGTGCGGATGATCATGTTGCAAGAAGCCCAAGAATTCGAGCACGATGTGGGGGTAAGTATCGTGAACCTGCCTAAGGAGAGCAAGAATATTGATGATCACAAAGAAGAAGGGATCAACCAGTTCATGGTGAAGGAAATTGCATGCGATCCAATCACAAGCCTGATGCCAGGGTCCAACCACAGCGGAGCAGGCGGCACGGCGCAACCGTTGCATTTCCTTGGAGCTCAGGTATTGAGATTCAGCTCCGTACAAAGCCAATGGCCAAATGGCCTTCCAATTTGGCGCGATCTGACACAAAAGTCAAGGTGCGGGGGATGCGCTTTGCACGACTGACACCTTTGCCCACCCGGGCATGCAGGGCTGAAGGTGATGGCCTCTGATTGTGTATGCGAGCAACTCCCAATTCTTGCGCGGAATCCAGTAATGGGATTTGGTCCGGATAAAGTTCACGAAGTTCTGGAAAGGATTCAAGAAACTTTCTCAGATGTGGGGCATTAGCCCACACCCATGTTTTCCGCCAGTCAATCTGCATAGACCATACGTCCATAAAAACTGTAGTAACTTCAAAAGCGGCAGCCCATTGTGTTGAGGTGTGTGCAGTGAAGTTGATGTTATCAACATATGTAGTGGGCGCGGCGGCGGTCTGGGATGCATGGTAATGATACAGGAAGCCAAAAGCCAACATTGCACAAACCGAAAGAGCACATCCTTCTGGAACCCCAGAAAAAGAGGGAATTTGCTGTCCATAGGCACCATGGAACGTGAATCTTCTAGAAAGGTTGCCAAGTCCCGCCATCCACACAGCAACGAGATTGGAAGGCACATTGAGGTGTTCCATCAATTGTCCAAGTGGAATCCGTGGCAAAAGCTTTAACCAAATCAAGGCTAAGACCAGCAACAGGCGTCTTTTTGATGTTCGCGACCTCAGCCGCAAACTGTTGTAGCCAGGAAAATACCCGAACTCCACGGCCTGGAAGTCCACCAGATATGGCGGCAGGAAAAAAAGAGGTCCAGGATCTCAATATGAAAAAAGCTGAGAACTTGGTGAATAAACGGACGATGCAGCCAATAATAGTAATTGGACGTGCATCTGTAGTGTAGCGCGGATTGTCTGTCTTACCAAGTAGAGAAACACGAGCCCGCATGAAAGGTTCCGGGAATTCACCACAGTCAAGAACTCGACCATACAGTGAAATGAGATGCCGCAAAGCCGACGGCGGTAGAATTTTCAATTCTTCAAATCTCCAGCCACAGGCACCTGCTGCAGCAGGGAATATCAATCTGAGGAAGAGTGTGTACACATTGAACAACTGTTTCACAGGCCTCTTCCCACGACGACACAGGTTCATCTTGGTCCCGTTGCCAGAATGTATTCCAATATTTTGTGAATACATAATCA
Source organism: Effrenium voratum (assembly GCA_963377175.1). Taxonomy (NCBI): domain Eukaryota; class Dinophyceae; order Suessiales; family Symbiodiniaceae; genus Effrenium; species Effrenium voratum. The sequence continues at coordinate 35,750 of CAUJNA010002267.1, read as the reverse complement.
AGTTCACAAACGTTCGTCGCTGACTTCTGTTGTGTCAGAGTTCCAACTGTCGGGCACACGCCTGAAATAATCTGAAGGTGCACGTAAAGGCCATGGATATGCCGCACCATGACCTGGGCGTCACCAAATGTAGCTGGCATGCCACATGAAAAGGCAGTAGCCTCGTTGATGAACACGATGGCATCACCTTTGGGCGACCTTTGGAGGCGAGCAGCTGCGGTAACATTGTGTTCGATCCATTTGATCGGGGGCGGCCCTTTTCCACGCAGGTCAGCAAACAGGGATTTGAGACTACCCTTTTTCGCTTCCAATGCCAATCTTGCTTTGAAATGATCCTTACGTTGCTTGGCTTCAGTTTTGACCAAGATGTCCGCATCAAACTTGACCAGTTGAAAAGCAGTAAACAGAAAATCCGAGTCTGGACATTGCTGCGGGACAAAGAAAATACCTTCTTGTCCCAAAAGCCAGGATGAAAAAGAGTGTCCAAAACCTCTGGCACGCAAAATAGCATGCCATTCATTTTGATGTTGAATATGCAACTGGGTGCAGCGCCGAGGGCAAAGAACAGGAGAGTGTTCCAGAGCGACACGGGATCTGAAGAGACCTTGCAACCGGCGCACTTGTCTGACTTTGTGATGTGATGGCAAAGAAGTTGTATCATCTGGTGGGTTGTATCCGCCACTCCAACATTGCCTAATGGTCTTAGGCGGTCGCATTTTTCGAAGAGGCTGCCATTGGCATCTACCCCTCTGTCGCTGTGGAAGATGATGCTGTCCATGTTCGACAGCTTGTTGTCGATAGTTGTGTACTGACTGCTCAATATTGTGCGACCAGTGTGTAAACTGTTCTTGCAAGGACAAGTTTGAATCTGGCAAGAAAGGGCGACGATCACATTGCTGCACATATTCAGACTCAAAAACTTCTGAAGGCGGCGGGTCATCACTCCAAGTAGCGGGAAAAACCCAGCGATACTGTACTGGTATGATATTGTCGAAAACAAAGTCCAAAAAAAGCGGAGCATGGACGTCAATCTTCTTCAGTACATCGACAAAGGCGTACTGCAAATACGGAATCAAAGTGGGGTGAATCAAAGCGGTGTCATGGAAGGTGGAATCTTTACAAGTTGGCGGCAAGGTAACCCCCTGCCGTTGAAACCACTCAAAGACCTCGATGAACCCAAGCGACTGAAAAGAACCAAAAGAATCCAAGTGCTGTGGCCGGACATTGAAGTCGCCGACAATCAAGCTGGGTATCTTATATGAAGATGCTAAGTCAAAAGCCTGACGAAGAATCTCATTATTCACTTTGCCATCCACGTCCCTGCAAGTGGGGACACCATAAACAGCAATCAAAAGGACATCAAATGGTCCAAGACGGATCAAACACGGCAAAAGCCGACCAGAAAGAAAAGCCGAACATGTGGTGGGCGCATAAAGATAGCGAGCAGGCACCTTGGAAAAAACCGCCACTCCAGCATTATGGCCTCGAAACAAAGTAGCACTTGAGTCCGAGACCTTTTTCACATCCACCGGAGCTCCCCATAATGGAGTATGAGACGATTTGCACAACTTGCGCGAGATCGTCTCCTGTGAGGCCAAGGTAGCGCAGGTCTCAGAAAGAACAGTAACATGAGCATCAATAGTGTCAAGGTGATCAATTTTACCAAGGATGGACCCCACATTGGAGACACACACTCGAACAAGTTGTGGACCAGGGTGAGATGCCTCACCCACCCTACACCCCGTGTAGCGATTGAAGTCGCTTTGCAAAGATGGACACCTGGCATGAATTTGGATGACTACCATGTAGAGCCATCCGAAAAAGAAAAAACCTCGAGGTCAGTCAGACATGTCACTGATGTGATCAGCTACATCTGCAGGACGTTTGGCGGGACGCTGTCCTGCTCCCAAATTTTGCAAGAGCTTCTTGAGATCTGAGAACTCTGACGTCATGCGTGCCTCCTGCTTGGATACTGCCGCTTCCAAAGACGATTGGAAAGTGCCATGTAGCTGTTGTATCTCACCTGTAAGTTGCTGCCGAACATCCGCAAACTCCTTAGTGCAGGCTTGACGAAACTTCGCATTCTCCTTTGCATCAGTTTGCTGTTGCTGCTGAAGTTGCTCAAAATGAGTCTTCAGTTCATGAATTTGTTTCTCGCTCTGCGCAAGACGAACATTGTCGTTGACTGACGAGGATATTGCTTTGCTTGTGGACATCCATGGATCAAATATCTGAAGCGGGTCGACTTTCTGATCTGGCAGTGTAGTCTTGATGTCATTGGGCATCTCACCAGCACGGAGAACTTGAATGCCTCCGGAGCGTTGGAAGTTGCGCACAACCTCCTTGATGAGGACGTAGTGGTTGTTCAGAGGAATTGTCGTAGCTGGTGGGTCCTTGGAGGAAGTGACAAGCCAGGTTGAAGCTGAAAGCTGTCGCGTAGGTCGGGCTTGCCAATTGTGGTGGCCAAGCCATGTGATAATAACTGAACTGGTTGTCCCGGGCGGGCAATTTTCAATCTTCCATGTACGATGACCAGTGTCATCGGGCGGCAAAGGTTCTGAAGGACGAAGGTGTTTCCAGGCAATTTCAAATTGGTCCTTACTGACCCTGATGCCAAGGTGGCCCTTGGGCGATTTGACGATTCCAAGCTGCGAATTCATTTTGAGGGCGATCGGTGCCATCTGCGATTTTGGCTGATTCAGCCAAATCACTCTGAAAGCATTCTGATTGAGTCCTTTGCTGTCATCATGCAAAGGTGACATGTAAACGGAATTGTGGCCACTCTGCGCCAACAAAGCAGCAACGTCCATCCAAAATACGGCCAGCGAAAGAAAAAATCTGAGCCTCCTGAGGTGTAACACGTTTCCTGCCAGGAGATGACCAGGAACGCCCCCAAGGCGGGGCCAGCAATGGCTGTTTCTTGTGGAATCTTCCAAGGGCTGTTCGAATCGGCTGCGAAGTGAAAGCATCCCATTGTTGATCCGCAAATTCATCACGATACACCCGAAAAAGCCAAATGGAAGAACTTGGCAGAGCAATGGCCCTCTGTTCATCTTTCTGAAACTTCACATTCTTCTTTCCCAACTGATGTGCACAAACGGCAACAACGACAGTTTCACCAGAAACTGTTTTTGCAGGAATGGACATGGAATTGCAATGTTGATTGTCTGTTGCTGGGCACCGTCCAAGCACGCACATCAAGAGTTCATGATCAGCAAGCTGGGTGCAAGTGAGAAAATGTCTCGCCTGCTGAGGGTCCAACAATGCAATCCCGGGCGGGCTTTGTGCAGAGATCTCAAACAGGAGGGCAAGCTCAGTATTATCTGTTGATGAGAAGTGAGCCAAATCCAACTGGAGTTGTGATGCAGAAATGGGTCTCTGTCTCTTGCGCTGAAACTGAGGCAATACCAGGCCTGGCGGCATCTTCATTGATGCAGCAGAAGACATACCCAGGAGCGACTTGGCCAATTTGGTCTCATCTGACAGCAAAGAGGATTTCCTGAAGCGATCAAATCCAAGTGCATCAATGACGTTTTGCGACCACTCCATCGCTTCATCAAACTGAGCTCCATGTTCCTGCAGAAAAGAGGCAACAGCACGCCTTGCCTCAAGAACTTTCACTTGGGCCTCCACCATGAAGAGAATATCTGAGGTGTATCTTGATAGATGAGGTCTGATTTGCGGTAAAATCACCTATTGCAAATTCCGGCGAGGCCTGTCTTCCAGCAATCACAATTCGACAAATGGGTGCAATACAGATGACACTGTTGGCAAAAACCCATGCATCAACAATTGTTTGCAAAGTCTGCCGTGGTGAAATGAAACCTTTCCAAAGAAGAGATCCATCAAAGTCAATGTAAACATATGCAGCCTCACTCTGAGAGATGGGCAGTGAGTGCGAGTCCAGGAAGGAGGCGAAGTAACGAGAATTCACCAAGATTGCAGTGTCAAATGAGTCCATGCCGAAACCAGACCCAGATGGTAACAGTGTTGCACCAACCTTGTCATCTTCAAACACAGGGATTCGAAACCGCAAGGAACATCCAAACAGCGCGGAAAGTGCAGTAGCTTCAAAATGCCTGAGGCAGTTAGCACACTTGACAAAATCGGCATCTTCAATGTCACATACGAGAGCACGGTCAGCAAGCTGAAAAATTGATGCGTCCTTCTTGTCCAACGCCATCTGTGTTGCTCTGAGGTTTTGACACAGCTGCACATGAGAAAGCGGTGCACCAACAGAGAAACCTGAATTTGGATTCACTTCAATCACTCGAGCAATTGCCACGGTGTACAGATCCAACTGCAAATGAACGGAATGCCTGTTAGACCACGACGCACTCTGTTGCAAACTATCCAGGGCAAATTGAACTGACACACCTGCCGGACAAATGGCCATGCCTCCATGCCAGAAAACCAATCTCACATGCTTCAAGGCCTGTTTCAGGAAGTGTGTCGACAGCAAAGTGCCTTCTTCATTCCACACATGCAAAATACGATCACAAGCATCTTGGATCTCCGCCGAGGTTGGCACGCAACAGAAAACTTGGCAATGAAGATGGGGAAACTCAACCAAGTTCCACACGATGAAAGGCTCTGTCGCTGAGAGTGTGACCGGAATAGTCGTCTCATTGGAGTCCTTGTGGATTTGGATCGCCTGGCTGCAGAGATTCGCCAATTCCTGACAAAAAGCCTCAAGTTGTGGCAATCGAAGGTCGTTGCTCATCACTGAAGTCCAAATCTGGGCTATTCGAAGCCACTGGAAAGCTGAGTGCACCGGTACCAACATGTTTCCAAGCAAGCGATAAGCCTCCTTATTGGAAAGAGAATCAAACCCAAGATGCACAACCTGAAGGGCAGCAGCAATCTCTTCCGGCGCCAACGCAAACCACAGAACCTGATGTGGATTGTCCACTGTGAAAGCCTTGGCCTGCATGAAGACCCCCTTTGCGAGCTGATGGTCACGAAACTGAAGGCATGTTCGGTAACATGCCATCACTGATTCCAATTTCAAAGACTCAAGGCAATTCCGCATTTTGCAAATGTCTGCAGGCCGAAAAATACTGTTGCGATTCCACTGAGGCACGAACCTGGGATCAAGGAGCTTCTGGATTTCCACATCGGACAAACTCAACTCCGTCCGCAAGAGAGTCTGCTGTAAATCCCAAAGGCACCGTTTCAAAGGCACCTGCAACAGCGGCATCTTGATCGCCTTGAGGCTTGATGCAAAATTGGAGTCCGACAACTGCTGAAATACGTCAAACCGGAGCAGAATAGCCATGTATCTGGGCCTGGCGACCGGAATAACTGAAGCGGGATCTTCAGTGGCTTCATGAATAAAGCGATATCCCAATCCACAGAAAAGTCGCTTAATCCAACCCCAGTGAGGATGCCGAGGCAATGCTGCCACATTCTCCAAGGCGAAGATCAAAGGTCTCAAAGCGTGCAAATATCTGGCTGTAGAAATCATGTTCTGTCCAAGTTGAGTTGCCAGCCCCAATGTGTTCTCCGATGCCGCACTCCATGGGGGACAAGATGGTGACGCGACCAAAACCGACGTGTTGATGCAAGAAATTTGTTGTAAAATCTGACAGGAATCCACATCACCAATAACAATGAAAGGGAATTTGGGCCAGTATTTCCGTTCAGAGGTGACCAAATGGTGGGCCGTAACAGTGTTCAAGTTCAAGGTTTCTGCAGAAAACGTAGCAGTACGTGGTTCAATTTCCACTGAGCAAAGCACTGGCGGAAGAGAAAAGGGGAGTCGAAGCTGATCCGTCCAGACCTTTCCCATCTTCCACCCCCCAAGGCCAGAAAATATATCAATTCCCCAAGGAGCAAAAATTCTGCGAGGGGTTTCTTCAATCATCTGATAATCGAAGATAGTAGCAAAATCTCCATCTTTGAGGTCAAGGTTTCGTCGAACCCGAGGTGGCACAAGCAGTGTGGCATCAAAATCGAAGCAAGCACCTTTGTAATCAAAGATCTGAATGTTCGCAAGGTGAGGCGATTCAAACGAGGCCAAGTCATCAACGTCTGTCAAGAAATCTGAAAAACCACATCGAAACGAGCATGGTTGGTTCAAGGTAAAAGTAGTAGCAGGCCACATATCAAGAACAGCGTTCTTGGTACTCTGAAAGAATTGCTCCGGAAGGCGAAGGTCAGAGAGCTCTTGTATCAAAAGGCCAACAGGTGGTCCGAAAGAACCATACATAGGCGAAAGCCTCATACCCGGTATAACATCGTAATCAAGTCGATCTGTATCCATGGCTCTTGGCGTCTAACCCCGAGACAACAAACCCTAGCGCCGCGAAGCTTGAGCCAAGAGGGCTTGCTCAATCCTGTGCCCAATACAGGATTGCCCCGCTCAATCCTGTGCCCAATACAGGATTGCCCCGGTCTCCCAGAAAACTGCCTGACTCTAGGCGCAGCGTGACACGGCGCGCACGGGCTCGGACCAGTGCTCCGCCACGCAGGGCAGCGCGCTGTTCTCCGCGGCCCGGTCGTAGAAGAGAAAGAGGCGGGTGAACGGCGCCTCCGGCTCGCGCGCCAGCAGCTCGCCCAGCAGGCGGATCAGCTGCGCGCGGCGCTCCTTCTTGGTGGTCCGCCGCGTCATGCCGGCAATCTTGAAGGCGTCCGGGTTGTAGCGCAGCACCAGCAGCTTGTGGCCGCTGCCGAGCGCCACGCTGGCGGCCATGTCGAAGTCCCTGCTGGGGTCGTAGGCGTTGTGCTGTTCCTCGTCAACTTCCAGCAGGACGTAGCCCCACGGGGCCGGCAGGGCAAAGTCCGGGAAGGGGTGGGCCGTCTCCGATTCCAACCCGCAGCCGCGGAAGGGCAGGTCGTGCTGGTACTCGAAGGTGATCTGCGCGTCGCGGAGTGCTTGGTGCACCTCAAGCTCCTTACTCTTGGTCACAGCGCGCGGGTTGTCGCCGTGCGTCGTTCGCATATGTCGCAGCAAGTTCGGCGCTCTGGAAAACGGGAGGTCTTGTCGAGGACAGCCCTGGATTTGACATACAAAATTGCTGCCGCTGCTGCAGTCGCGGCAGTGCGCCCGCTGTCGCCTGTGCTGACAGATTGCCGTGCCGCCGCAGTCGCAACACTGACGTCGCAGCCGCTCATGCGCACAGAAGGACGACCCGAGGCAGTCGCGACACTGCTGCCGCAGCCGCCCATGCTCGCAGACCGACGCGCCGCCGCAGTCGCGGCACTGGTACCGCCGCCGCCCATGCACGCAGAAGGACGACCCGCCGCAGTCGCGGCAGTGCACCCGCCTCCGCCCGTGCTCGCAGAAGGACGACCCGCCGCAGTCGCGACACTGGTGCCGCAGTCGCCCATGCTCGCAGACCGACGTTCCACCGCAGTCACGACACTGGTCCCGCCGCCGCCCGTGCTCGCAGATCGACGACCCGCCGCAGTCGCGGCAGCACGACCGTCGCCCGTGCTCGCAGAAGGACGACCCGCCGCAGTCGCGGCAGTACGCCCGCTGTCGCCCGTGCGGACACTTCTTCTCAGGCCGGCGCACACGCGTCATCGCTGAACACTCTTGGTGTTTTCTCACACGCCCCCGGCAAGCGGCGACGCAAACGGACACGCCGACAGGAGTCGAATTTTCAAGATGAGAGTAGAGGCAGCTGTGTTTAAAACCCACAGGCGCCAGCCCGCCCGCCGCGGCAGAGACCACCGGAGGCCAGCAGGATGAACGCACCGCCGCGCCACCTGCCCGGCATAGAAGCCTCCCGGCCGCGCCACCTGCCCGGCATAGAAGCCTCCAGCCTGCCAAGCCCGCGCCACCCGAGGTCGGGATTCTTCCACCAAGGTCGGAATTCCGACTTCGCTTTTTTGCCCGAAAAACCCATCACCGGGCCAGCGCCGAAGGTCCGTCAGCGGGTCGGTCCTCGCCGTACCGCTGTCGGAGTGTTTTTTTTCATCATTTACTCGCCCTGCCGTCAATCCTGCGTTGGGCGCAGGGATTGCCCCGGTGTCTCCCAGAAAACATTGGGAGCGCAGTGCTGCACAGCGCTGCGCTCCCAGACTCGCCGCCCGGATTGCCCGGAAAAAAACTATGTCAGCGCACTGCTGTATAGCAGGGCACTCACGGAAACTCCGTTAGCGCGTCGCTACACGGCGACGCGCTTCCGGAGTCGCCGCCCGGATTGCCCGGAAAAAACTGTGTCAGCGGGGTGGCTACACAGCGACGCGCTGACATACTCGCCGCCCGGCTTCCCGGCTTCAAATTTGGGAAGTAACGCAAAGGAATGGGGAAGATCAAGCTGTTTCCTACGACAGAGTATAGCAGTAAGCAGCCCTCTGACCCCGTGGTGCCCCTGGTGCCATGCACGGGCATTTTCCTCGGGCCATCAAAATCGGGCAAAACCGTGGCTCTGATCAGCCTGATTCTGGAGCAGTATCGCGGCGTCTTTGAGAGAATTTACATCTTCAGCCCGAGTGTCAACATAGACGACGGCTGGATCCCCGTCAAGAAGTACATTGAGGAGGACCTGGGGGTGAACACAGAGCGGGAGCAGACGTATTGGGACGAGTGGGACGAGGCGGCGCTGCGGCGTATCATCCAGCAGCAGCGCAAGATCACGGAGGCGTCCAAGAAGTTGGAAATGAAGAAACTGTACCAGGCGCTTGTAGTCATCGACGACTTTGCTGACACGCCGCAGTTGCACAAGCCTCACGGCGCCCTGGATACACTCTTCATCAGAGGCCGGCATTTGCAGATCAGTACCTGGGTGAGCTCGCAGAAGCTGAGGCTCATCAGCGCAGCCGTGCGGGTGAACATGCAATTCGCGCAACCAGCACGAGCTGGAGGAGCTCAGCGCGCTGCAGCTGTGCCGGCTGTATGAGCAGGCGACGCGGGAACCCTACAATTTCCTTTTCGTCTACTACCTGAAGCCGAGGAATGAAATGTTCTACCAGCGCGTCGAAGAGCGCTTCGCATTGGAAAAAGACGCCAATGGGAGCGGCGCTCAGCTTCCTGGGCCAGAAGCTGTTCGCCAGCTCCACGCTGATCAACGCGAAGTGTGAAAACATCTCCTGCTGCACCTCCGTCGCAGCCGTCCACCCGGACGGGTGGGTTCCTAAAGAAAAGGATGACCACTATCTACGTGGACAGCCGCAAGAGGGTGGCCGGCTCGGACAGCGACTTCAAGGTCGACCTGGGAGAGTCGCTGCACCTGCAGAGCGACGCCCGGCTCGCCGTCTACAAGATCCGCCTGGCCGACAGCTTTTTGTCCACGGACCGGGGCCGCTACCTCTACTGGGTTGACGCCGCACTGGGCACGCTGAACTGGGCGCAGCTTTTGGAGGGCGCCTACACGGCCCCCCGGCTGGCCGCCTGCATCAGCTCCAACTTTGCCACCGCCACCTATAGCGAGACCACGAACAGCCTGAGCGTTGCCTACGACGGCAACTGAACGACCTGGAGCTGCGCCAGCAATTTCCTGACGCGGCGGGCTACCCGCCGCGCCGCCCGCCTCTCCCACCAAGCCCTTCAGCGTGGGCCACTCCGGCGGGCAGCAGGTCTTCGAATTCGTGAAAATGATGGCGCACAACGAGGTCTACCTGCGCTGCGCCCAGCTGGCCAACGCCAGCAGAGTGCTGGGCAACCTGGGCGACGACAACATCCTCTCCAAGATCACGCTGAAGAGCGGAGTGGGTACCATTGTGGAGACGGGCTCAGACGACGGGCACTTCATGGCTTACCCTGAGGCACATGCGCTTCCGGCTGACCGACCTGGACGGCAACGTCGTCCGGCTTCGCGGGTCGTCTTTGTCGTTCGTGTTATATCTTGACCACGTATAATTAAATGGGGCCGACCGAACACGACAGGGCGCCGGAGGCGCAAGAGGCGGAGGCGCAAGAGGCGGAGGCGCACGCTGCGCCGGGGGCACCACACGCTGCGCAGGACGCTGCACCGCCGGAACCGAAACGGCGGGGCAGGCCCCCTGGGAGCAAGAACAAACCGAAGCAGGACGTGCCTACTGAGCCGGCTGCTCCAACTTGAGACGGCGCCGGCGGAGGCACCAGCAGAGGCACCGGCTGAGGCACCGGCTGAGGCACCGGTTGAGGCACCGGAGGCGCCTCAGCTCACAAGAGAGCAGCAGCGCGCCCTGCGCATGCTGGAGAGGCAGTCGGCTTATGACCGGTTGACAACAGGCGCAAGCGTACTGGTATAAAAGCATGATGTCGATTGAACCCCGCAACGAGCCGCGGATGCTCCGGTGGTTCCGCAAGACGTACCCCAGCTACAACTTGCAGCCGCTGCTGCTGAAGCGCTACCGAGAACTGGAGGAGGCGCGGGCCTTCGCAGGCAGGCGCAGGAGGGGCAGCGGCACCTGGACGACGTGAGCCGGCTGACGGAGGCTGCGCCAGGTGCCCCAGCTGCGCTACGCGCGGGCCGAGCGCCGGGGCGTGGAACGGGCGGCGGGCGACGTTGCGCAACAGTAAATGAAGACGCTTCGGGCGCACGGCTTCAACCAGCGCCCGCGCTTTGAGCAGGTGGTGGGCTACCTTGAGCGGAATGAGCCGCTGCCCCTGGACCAGCCGGACCGCAAGGCCACCTCGTTCGTCACAAGCCACTTCTACCTGGACGATTTCGTACAGTCCAGCGAGGACCCCAACGCACTCCCGCAGAGGCCACGGACGAGGACGTGCGGCTGGCGCGGAGGTACCAAGGATACGGCGGAACCCGCTTTGTTGAGGACGACCTGGCAGGAGACCCCGGAGGCCGGCGCGCTGGCCAGCAACGGTCAGGGGCCGCCCTCCATCACGGACCGTCTGCGCAGCACTGCAGACGGCGCGCGGGCGGCGGGCTTGCAGCCGCGCAGGCCTTCCACTCTCAGCTGCCCCAGGACGCAGCTGGGTACGTGCGCCTGAACGTGCTGCCGCGTCCGGGCCAGCCGCAACCTCCGCAGATCATAGGTCGGCCCAGTGACGTGGAGCGCCTCCTGGATGAGGCAGGGCAGCGCGCGCAGGAGGTGGAGCGTGGCGCAGCGCAGGCCGTTGAGGAGACGGCGGAGACGGCGGCCGTGGCCGTTGCCGCCGAGGGCGTGGGCGGGGCCTTTGGGTACCTGGGAGGACTGGCTGAAGGCGCGGCGGCAACGGCGGGGCTGGCCGTGGGCATCGCAGGCGGCGCAGCCTACGGCCTCGCACGCGGCACGGGCTGGGCGCTGGAGAACACGCTCTTCCGGCCCCAGCAGGGCAGCGAGGACGCGGCCGTGCAGGACGTCCGGTCCGCCAACAACATGAACGACGCCACTCAGCCTCAGCACTTCTCGCTGCGCTCAGGCAGCAGCACGTCCGGCAGCCCCGCACGCGCCTTTTGTCCTGGGGCCTGAACCCCGTGGCCCTGCCCCAGTCCCAGCCGAGCTTGCGGGCGAGCTCCAGTTCCGGGCAGTCACGCCGGAGCCTGCCTCCGCCGAGCTTTGACCAGCTGGCGCGAGACATTGAGGCTGCTTAAAAAATGCACGGTTTTGCGCTGCAAAATGCCATTAGTCCAGGCCGACATGTACACCCTGGACTAATAGCTTTTGCACGGTCTTGCGCTGAAAAATGCTATTAGCCCAGGCCGTATATAGATATACGCCCTGGGCTAATAGCTCGTTTTGCACGGTTTTGCGCTGAAAAAATGCTATTAGTCCAGGGCCTACGCAAATGTAGGCCCTGGACTAATAGCTCGTTTTGCACGGTTTTGCGCTACAAAATGCTATTACTCCAGGCCGTACATAAATGTACACCCTGGAGTAATAGCTTTTTTACACGGTTTTGCGCTACAAAATGCTATTAGCCCAGGGCCTATGTCAATATAGGCCCTGGGCTAATAGCTCGTTTTGCGCGGTTTTGCGCTACAAAAAGCTATTCCTCTCGTCCGTACATAGATGTACGGACTGGAGGAATAGCATTTTCCTTCGCCGTACGACTCAAAAATGCGTGTGTATAAACAAGCATGGAGGTAGTCACCGGATGAGCTGATGCAGAGCCTGGACTACAGGCTGAAAACAAGCAACACCAGCTACGTGACGGCGCGGCATGACGTGCAGTACTTCCCCAGCTCGCTGAGCTCGTTCTCCCCCACAACCTCTCAGGGTCTGCCGCATCCCGCTGGACAGCCACATGCCTTGGCATCGTACCCCGAGTCCATCAAGATCGCTTCCCGCGTCAGGAACACGGACGGCACAACCCGCTGTTCAGCGCGTCCAGGTCCCCCGCTCTGCTTCGTCCATCGCGTCCAGGTCTTCGCCAACGGCAGCGCGCGATGACATTAACCACCATGACCTGCTGAACCGCACCGTGGCCGTGCATGACCTGCTGAAGGGCCGAGAGTACAACCGCAACAAGGCCATGGAGGGTTTCGACGAAGTGAACGACCCGCGCATCGCCCGCGCGGTGCACCACCAGGCCGGCTACGCGGACGTGCTGCTGCGCCCCACCATGGTGGGCATGGGCGCACCCGGCGGGCCACGCTGAGCACCGACTTTGAGATCCAGAACGAGTTCTGGCCTCTGCGCTGGTAGAGTCCTTCAACCGCGTGCTCCTCTCAGGAAGGTCCCTGGTGTTCAGCTACCCCACGGTGCACACGCAGCAGTCCAGCGTCCCGAACGGAGCGGCGGAACACAACGTCACCGTGGCGCGCGCCTTCACGAAACTCGTGGGCGCGTTTGTGACTTTTTGGGACAACGACGCGGGCTCCAAGATCCACTTGCTGGCCAACCCGGGGCAGGACGTGGCCCCCGTCGGCGCGGCGAGGCAGGAGGACAGCCTCCTGGAGTCTCAGATGCAGCTGGGCAGCCTGCAGTACCCTCACAACCCTATGAAGGGAGCCTCGGAGCACTTCCACTTCCTCTCCGTCCTTGCGCCACAGCTTCATTGCCGGCTTTCCCACCGAGCGCGTCAGCACCCGGGCGACCTTGCTCGGTTCACCTTCAAGGGCCTGGACGGCACGATGACGGACCTGTCCACCTGGTGGCCTACCAGCTGGTGACGCTCTCCGGCACGGGCGTCTCTGTGCTCGACTAAAAAAAAGCCCGCTGTCGTTCGCCGTCATTTTTGACTAGAGACGACTGCGCCCAAAAAATGACAAAAAGCTTGCTGCCCTTCTTAGTCGTTTTTGCTGCCATGGCAGCGCCCAAAAAAACATGCAAAAAACATGGAAAAATGGACTTGTTCCAGGCCGGATTAGAGGAAGCCAGAACGGCTCAGCCGTTCCGCAAGCTCCGGCCGCGCGCGCAATCTCGTCGCACAGCGCAGCAGGAACGCTGTAGAGCAGCTCGCGTGACTGGCTGACCCTCTCGTACTGCCCCTCCGTCAGCCGGGGCCCCCGCTGCGCGGCCCGGAGGCGCCTGCCGTCCTGCCACGCCTCGCAGCGGCTGCCGGGCCTAGGCCTCGCCTCGGCCTCCAGCGCATGTTCGTCCACAGCCGGGTCTGCTTCCTGTACGGAGTTCCGTACTTGCAGTAGGTCACGTCCACCCAGGGCAGGCGCTCCATGCACGGGCGGGTCTTCAGCAGCCCGGTGGCCGGGTTCTCGATGACCCACATGAGCGGGTCAAAGTGCGCAATGATCTCAAGGGCGCTGAGCACCAGCGTCACTCTTCAGACTCACACTCTTCTGTCACACTCTTCAGACGCACCACTGTCACACTCACACTCTTCAGCCACATGCCGTTGTCCAGCCTCACTCCGTCCGGCTCCACTTCCGCCACGGCCACAAAGACCCCCTTGGGTATCTTGCCGCCGGCCCCAATGAGGCGCAGCCCCGGCCACACCCTCATGCTCTGCGGGCTCTGTGTTGCAGTTTGGCAACACCCATTTTGGGTCTCATAACAACCCAAATCTATGTGGATGACTTCCAGCTCTAGGAGCTTTGAGGCCTCCGGCGCCAGGGCCCGGTTCGCCGCTGCGTTGACGGCCATGCGCTTGCTGTGGCTGATGACCAGCGCGGTGTCCGGCCACCCGGCCTTGGAGGGGTAGAGCTCCTTCAGCCTCGCCTTGGCCTGCTCCAGCGTGGGGCACGCCTCCTCGCCGACCCGCAGCCACTTCACAAAGTCGAAGATGCCGGGGTCGGAGCGCGTGTTCCCCGTGAGCTCGTGCCTGTGCCCGCCGGCCGCTCCAACGGCGCGCTGATGGGCCGCCCGGCCCAGGAGTCCAGCACGGCCGGCAACTGCCGGAAGTCTCCCAGCAGCAGGCACGTCGGCGTTCAGCCCCACGCAGGCCAGGTCCGCCCAGAGCGCCATGTCCAGCTGCGTGATCTCCTCCACCACCAGCCAGTCCAGCTTTTGCGCGCTGCCCCCGCGCACGTACCTGCGCACCCAGTGGTCGGCCGTGGTTCTGCGCGGAGCAGTGCGTCTTGGACACCAGGTGCACCGCCTCGCCCTGCTCTCGCAGCCTCGCCACAATGGTCCGGGCCAGGTGCGTCTTTCCGGTGCCCGGCAGGCGCGTGAGCAGCAGGGAGTTGCCCGCCAGGCAGTGGCCCACAGGGTCGTCCACCCCGTTCCACCTCTGTTGTTTGGGGCGCTCCGCCTCCATGCGCGGCGCCCTGCTGCCCAGCAACGGCTTCCAGCCGCTGCGTCAGCAGGCAGTCCGTCTTCACCTGCGCCAGGTAGCGCGGCGGCGCGTCCAGGATGCGCCGGGCCTTGGCCACCGTGCAGCGCTCAAAGCCCAGGACCGCGTCATGGATGGGACGGTGGGCGCCGTTGCCTGGCGTAGACGAAGTCCCACACCATGCCCCCCTCGTAGGCGAAGGCCTGAGAGAAGTCCGCGCCCGCGCCGTCCAGCTCGCTGCTGCTGCTGCGCACGCTGTAGACCACCTCCGTGCTGCGCGCCCACAGGCCTATCATCGCGTTCACGCTGAGCTTGCCATGTGCTCCTCGCCCTCGGGCCAGGCGGCGTCCATGCGCTCCAGCGCACGCCCGCGGCGACGTGGCTCCGCGCGGAGATGCCCAACACAATGTGGTCCCAGCGGCAGACGCCCAGGTCCGCATCGCGGCCAGCGAAACCTTCGGGAACCAGCCGGGCCCCACGTACGGCAACAAATTCAGGCAGGACTGCCTCGCGTCGCAGCAGCCCTCCACAAAGCCCAGGTCCGGCAGCACGCCGTCCACGGGCTCAACGCCGTCCGCCGGGAAGGGGGCGTTGGCCAGCCCGTTGCGCCTGCAGCGCACCACGTCCACGCCGACGTGCAGAGCGTCTTGCGGGACGCTGCGCACGCCTGCGCCTCAAAGCTTGGGGCTCCGGGCGTACTCCATAACTCCGGGCGCCACGCGGCTCTCCAGGCTGGTGGGCTGCGCGCTCTCTCTCAGCGTCTTCTCGCTGCGGCAGTCGCCGCACAGCGCCTGCAGAGTCTGCGCGCTGCCCGCAAAGGCCTGCCGCACCGGCACCACGTGGTCCAGCTCGCAGGCGCCGGCCGTCAGCCCGCAGCCGCACAGCGCGCGCTTGCCGTCCTGCGCGGCCAGGGTCTTCTGCCTCTCCGCCGCGCCGGGCACTTCCCGTTTCGCCTTGAGCAGCTTCAGGAAGATCTCGTGCGCCAGCCCGGCCAGGCGCTGGCCCCGGTACTCCTGCCCCAGCGCCTCGCACCACCTCCGCAGCACCTCGTGCTCCTCCGGCAGCTCTCGGATCCTGGTGCCCTGCCTCAGCCTCAGCCCGCAGTACTGCGCCGGGCTGCTGATGGCCACCTTGGGGCTCTCGCCGGCGGCCATGAGCTGGCGCCGCGCCTCCCGCAGGTCCTAGCACCAGAACAGCCCCGGCTGCACGTCCGCGGCGTCGAAGCGCCTCCACTCTTGGATGGGCGGCAGGGTCTGCCTCGCCTCGCCCCGGTAGAGCACGCGCGCCTGCCGCTCCAGCACCCGCTTCACGGCCCTGTACATGTAGCAGTGCCCGTCAAAGGCCAAGAAGCACACGGTGCGGTGCTCCTTCAGCGCCGGGTCGTAGCTGTCCACAAGGTCGCCCTGCGAGCTCAGCACGCGCATCGGCGCGTTGCGCCACACGCAGAACTCTCGCACCTCCTTGGCGGAGATGCCGAGGAGTAGTAAGGAAAGGGGGGCCTATACCAACCTAATTATTGGGCTTTTTTGGCCAAAAAACGCGCCAAAACAGCCAAATTTCCAACCAGCTGAACTCGTCACCAGCGATGTCACCGCTACGTCGCCGCTCCGTTTTTGGTGCAAAAAGCGCTGAAAACGGCGAACTCCGAAAAGTGCGTTTTTTCGTGTCAGGCGTCAAAAGTGGTGCCTGCCTCCAAATTCGCTCGTTTTCGGTCGAAATCGGGCTCCACGTTCGCCGTGCTTCGAATTCCGTTTTCTGCCTGGAAAAGCCTGCGAATTCCAGCCCGCTGAGCTCGTCACCGCTTGTCACCGCTTTGTCACCGCTCGCTTTTTGGGTGCAAAAGTGCGCAAAAGCGGCCCCAGTTCCCGCTTCGTCCGGCTCCGTTTTTGGTGCAAAAAGCGCTCAAAACGGTCAGCTCCGAAGAGTCCGTTTTTCCGTGTCGGACGGCGAGTGGGAGGCCCGAGCCTCCAAATTCGCTGGTTTTCGGTCGAAAGCGGGCTCCAGACGACCACTTTGCTCAGTTTTCCGCTTTCGGCCCGGAAAACCGGCGAATTCCAGCCCGCCGATTCACCGGGCCGAAAAGTGCGCAAAAGAGGTTCCTGAGAGGACTCGGTTCTCGGCAAGTTTGAGTCAATAATGGAACCAGGTGATTCATCAATGGCTCATGGATGGGCAAGGTTGGCTCATGAATGGGCAAATCGCTGAGACAAGTGTCCTTCGCCGGCGAGGCCGAGGTGTCCCAAGCGTTTTGACCGACGCCGTCGGTCAATTCATCAGAGGTCTCATAAGTGCTTCATGCCCAGTGTCCGACGCCATCGGACACTGCGTCATTCCACACTTCGCGTACAGGTAGGGGCTGTTGCGAGATTAATTATACCACCCGGCGCTACGAAGGCCCGAATGACCCATAGCGACTCAAGGGAGGGCGCGTTGCGAAAGTACAACACCCATGCGTTACGAATTCGTGTAACACCTACTCCTAAGAAAATTCAACATGTCACGGCAACATCCCGGAGGTCCTGGATGCTGCCATCCAGTCCCTGGACGACCGAGTCACCGCCGAGCTGGCCTCAAAGCTAGACAGCAGCGCGCTGGCGCCGGCACCACGGACGGACAGGTGGCCGCGCACGAGGCCTTCGACGTGCTTAAGACGGTAGTGGACCAGCACTCCCTAGACATAGCGGCAAGGATCACGCCGCTGGAGGTCGACACCAAGGTGGCCACGGGGCCGTCACGCCGCTGCGCTGCCTCCGAGCTTGCGAGCCGAGCGGACGCCAGCCCCTGACTGCTTACGCCCTGCTCTCGGCCGTTGACACTTCCTCTAAGGTGGACTCTAAGGTCCATGAGGTGCGGAGAACACGCGGCCTCGGCCCGCTGCTGAAGCACAGTTCTTGACGGAGGGGCCAACGACGTGCTGGCCACCCTGGGCGAGGTGCCCGCTCACTGGCGCATTTTCTGTGCGCTCCAACAGCCGAGCTCCGTGGGCTCGGGTTGCACTCTCGCAGGGTTTGGGAGGCTCGAGTCTCCGTGAGGACCTGCACGCTACGGGGCCGTGTCAAGTAGGCCAGCGGCCTCCAGAAAGCTGCAGGGCGGCGAGCTTCGCAAGATTGCGTCGACGCTCTGAGGTCTCGCTGCCGTTCGTGGTCTCGCTATAGGTGGCGGTGACAGTTGGAGCTGATCCAGACAACCGGGGGCCCGTGTAGGCCCTCCAGAAGCTGCGTCCAGCACCTTGGCCCCTGAACCGCTACAGCAGGGCGTTTGCTATCTTGGTGTCTACCTCCAGCAGCGTGTCCAACCCGTCCACCTGGAGTGTTGCTCCACCTTGCGCGCCGTCAGGTTCTCACTTCGGACAAGAGATCCAAGAAAGCTCGTCACGTCGCGCACCGCCGCTCGTGGCCGTAAAGGTGCAGCCCAGGCTCTTGCAGTCCAGCGCGCCGCTCGCCGCGGTGCGCGCGTCAGCGTGCCTGTGGACACGTCGCCCGCGTGGTAAGTTTCCGGCGTTGGTGTTGTTGATGGTCAACGTGCTGCCCGTAATTCTGGTGGCAAGCTTAGCCCGTGATGTTGCCTGGTCGCCCACACAGGGGGTTGTAGACGTTGTCTGTGTAACCACAAAGCTCTCGCCCGGGGTCGTTGTAGGTGCGCACGATGTTCATTCACCGCAGGGTCAGGGGTAGCCGTTACGCTACTGCCAGGACGCTGCAGCGCTGCTGGGGCGAACCGTCCAGCTTGACAGTGAGCCACCCTTGTCGGCCCTCCGCAGGAGCGCACGGCTATTTGCTGGTCCGGGCAGCAGATGCTGCGCGCTTGCCAAGACCGTCTACATGTGGCCATCGATGCGCTGACCAAAAAAGTGACCGTCTTGCAACCACACCGCGGCGGGCAAAGGTCTTCCAAGCCCTGGGCGTGCCGGCCAACGTGTACTCCGACGACGGCTCCAAGTTCAAGAGGGAGTTTAAGGAGGATGGAGAGAAGTGACCAGGGGCCACGCCCACTTCGCGGAGCCCATCTGAGCAGCTGCAAGGCAGGGAGCGTCCTCGTCCCACGCGGAGAATGTTGATGCTGCGCTCCAGCTCCCCAACGCGCTCCTCAGCCCGCGCCGCTCGCTCACGCTCTTTGTCGAGGAGGTCCAGCCGCCAGCGGAGATTTCTGTTCCAAAGTTCCGCTCCTCGCAGCGCTGCTCTTTTCGGTGGATGTTCTTAGAAAGGTGCTCGATGAGACGCCGGTGGTACAGACGCTCGGCCTCGAGCAGCGTGTCCTTGCGAGGCCGCTTGCAGGAAGGCCGCTGGGCCATCAGAGCGGCCGCAAGGCAGGGAGCGTTCTCGTTCGCCCACGCAGTGGGCTTCTCCAGAAGCCATGCCTGCACGCATCGGAAGGCCGCTGAGAAAGTCATCTGAAGCTGCGGCGGATCGAATAAGCATTGGCGCTCCACCCGCTGGCGGAGAATTCTGTTGCTGTGCTCCAGCTCCAACACGCCGCTCCGCCAGCACCGCTCGCTTGCGGCTCTCTCTTTAGAGGGGGTTTCCCAAATGGTTTATATTCTACCTGAGAGGCTCCCAGCACTCGTCTGTCCAGCATTTGACCTCGTCCTGCGAAGGATTCGAAGTCTAAAACGCTGCGTGCAGGCGTGAGGCTGCAAAATAGAGACCCCGATATGCTTGCAATTTGGCTCCAGGTTGCATTTCAAGCGAGCCAACCTTTGCAGGGCTAAGAAAAACAAAAAAAAAGAAAACAAGGGGTCCCAAAAAAAGGGGTCCCCGAAAAAAAGGGAAAAGGGGTTTCCTTTGGCAAAGCTTGACATCGCTTGAAATGCAACCTGGAGCCAATTTGCAGCGCATATCTAGGGGTCTCTATTTTGCAGCCACACGCCTGCACGCAGCGTTTTAGACTTCGAATCCTTCGCAGGACGAGGTCAAATGCTGGACGGACGAGTGCTAGAAGCCTCTCAGGTACAATATAAGCCATTTGGAAAACCCCCTCTAAAGAGAGAGGTTCGCCTGAGAACTGCTGAAAAGTCTTCTAAAGAGATGGATACAGGGAATGCAGGGATTCCCTGCAGAAACCCTGCATTGAAATTCCCAGGATTTCTTGCTATACGCTTAATTTCTTCAACACAAGTGCCAACACAATTGCCACTCGTGTTCACATTTCTGCCGCGCCAAGCCGCGAAACCTCCACTCCCCGGGTTCCTTGCTATACGCTTAATTGCTTCAACATGTCGGAGTACATGTCGGATGAACATGTTCTTGGCACTCCGGCCGCGCCACCCTGCACAGGATTGACGGAGGGATTTGGAGCGTAGCGCGTGTTAGTTTCTGACACATGCTTGGGCACAAATCCAGTCCGGCAGGCCCGGCTGTGGCCCGGCATTGAAGCCGCGCCAAGCCGCTGAACCCCCACTCTCCGCCGGGTCCTTGCTATATGTGCTATATGTGCTATATCTTACACGCCAAGCCGCTGAACCCCCACTCTCCCCCGGGTCCTTGCTATATGTACTGTATGTGCTACATACTCTGTACGCGCGAAATCTGTACTATATGTGCTATATAGGGCCATATAGCACATATAGCACATATAGCAAGGAACCCGGGGAGAGTGGATGTTCAGTGGCTTGCCTTGTGAGATGTAGCACATATAGCACATGTAGCAAGGAACCCGGAGTGGATGTTCAGTGGGTTGCCGCGCCTGCCTGCGTAGAAGCCTCCGCCCTGCCGCGCCACCTGCCCGGCATCGGAGCCACGCCAATCCTGTTGTGGCCCCAGGATTGCCTCCTTCAATCCTGTTGTCACCCCAGGATTGCCTCCTTCAATCCTGTTGTCACCCCAGGATTGAGAACTCCACGCGGAACTCCACGCGGGGCAACTCCGAAAAAATGGGACATGCCTGTTTCCAGTTCCGAACTCCACGCGGAACTCCACGCGGGGCAACTCCGAAAAAAAGGGACATGCCTGTTTCCAGTTCCGAACTCCACGCGGGCAGCAACCAAAAAATGGTTGGTGCCTGTTTCCAGTCCGAGGCACTTCAAAAGCACAAGTGCCACTTGTTTCGAGCACATTCCTGCCCGGCATCGCAGCCTTCGATACCTAGCGCACCACATTCCTGCCGCGCCACCTGCCCGGCATAGAAGCCTCCAGCCTGCCGCAACTCTCGCCTGGGACCCACTTCGAAAAGCACATACCGAAAATTTCGGCCGTCGTGCGCAGGTCCCGCGATTGACCGGCGAAATCGGTCAAATCAAAAATTGAGTCACATCCGAAAAAAACCCTGGTGCGGGATCCAAGACCGAAGCCGCGGAGCCGGCCTCGCTCAGACCGAAGCCGCGGAGCCGGCCTCGCTTTCAAGGTCACCCACGGACTGTGTTCTTGCGGAAACTTGTGCCGAAGAGGGGTTGGTGTGTTTGACACACCAACAAGTGGTGACGCCTGCGAGTGGGCCCCGAATCACAGAGGACAAGGAAACTTCTCCGAACGGCCGGAGTTCGGACTCAACTGCGCTCGCGGCAGGAATCGAGCCCCGTGCGGAGTAAGAAGCGCTTAGCTCCTTGGCCGACGCCTTAGCCACTGGACTAAGGCGTCGGCGAGAACATATGTAAACATGTTTGAAGGACCTGTCACGGGCAATATCCCGGAGGTCCTGGACAACGGAGAGGTGACTGACGGCACGCACGTCACCGCAGGGCAGCTGGCCCTCGCTTTGACGCCGTACGCTCAAGTAACGGACCTGGCGGTGAACACGGCAGCCGCCGGCACCAACGCGGCGGCCATCCAGTCCCTGGACGACAGAGTCACCGCAGAGCTGGCCTCAAAGCTGGACAGCAGCGCGCTGGCGCCGGCAATTGCGCCCCTAGCCACGGCGGCGGCCCTGGCCACCACGGACGGACAGGTGGCCGCGCACGGAAGCAGCATCGCCGCGCTGCAGAGCTCGCTGACCACGGGCCTCTCCAACAAGGCAGACCAGTCGGCCTTCGACGTGCTGGAGGGCGTGGTGGCCACCAAGAGCACCCTGGACGGCGTGGACCTGAAGCTGTCCAACTACAGCACCACGGCGGCCATGAACGGCTCCATCGCCTCGGCCAACAACGCCACGCTGGCCCCGGTGGCCGCCAACTACGGCCTCAAGACGGTGGTGGACCAACACTCCCTGGACATAGCGGCGAGGATCACGCCGCTGGAGGTGGACACCAAGGTGGCCAACGCTCTCCTGGGGGCCTTCACCGCCGCGGCGCTGGCCTCCGAGCTCGCGAGCAGAGGAGGCTTCCAGCTGGAGGGCTACGCCATGACCCTGAGCGCCTTCGCCTGGAACATCGTGCGCACCTACACGCTGACGCGGGGAGACGCTACTCCTTCGGCTGCCGGTACCGGCTGGGCACGGCCTCCAACTTGGTGATGTACGTCAGCGCGGCCGACAACGACTACGTGGGCGTCACCGGCACCAGCTTCGTTCGCTTGGTGAGTGGCGCAGAGCCTGCAGTTGGAGGCGGCAACTGAGTGAGGGGAGGAGGAGGGACATGTGCAATCAGGTACAGTGCACTATCCCTGTTTCATCTTGCAGCGAACAGAGAGACGAACAGAAAAAAGACGGAAGCGATCGAGACGCTTTGGCGCTAGCGTGAGAGCTTGTGTTCCATCGTCGACTGACTGCGCGACACGCTCCGTCGTATCAGGGGCTCAAAAGCATTTGGATTGTGGACTGCAAGAGTTGCGCCGAGACGTTGCGACAAGCACAAACCGGCCATTTTTTCTCATGTCAGGAAGGAGACAGCACTTTTTTTTTTCTCGGAGCCAGAGAAGTCTCACTGAGACAAGTGAGACAAGTGAGACAAGTGAGACAACACAAACCCAGCGATTTTTTTGACTTTTTTTTGCATGAAACCTGCAATGGAAACAATTGGC
Organism: Effrenium voratum; assembly: GCA_963377175.1. NCBI lineage: Eukaryota > Dinophyceae > Suessiales > Symbiodiniaceae > Effrenium > Effrenium voratum. Next base: position 13,319 of record CAUJNA010002267.1, on the reverse strand, counting down.
ATGGATTGAGACCAAAGAACGTCCATTTTTTTGATTGTTTTGCTGCATGAAACCTTGTGTTGGGACAACTGATGCAACTGAGACAAACATGAAACCGGCCAATTTGGCCGCCTTGCTGCATGAAACCTTGAGTTGAGACAATCGAGACAACAACGGAGACAAGTGAGACAAACGCGAAACCAGCCATTCTTTACCTTTTTTTTCTACCATGGAGACAGGTCGTTTTTTTCAGAGCCAGAGAAGTTCCCCTGAGACATTGAGACAAGTGAGACAAACACAAAACCGACCAATTTGGTTGTTTATTTTACTTGAAATCCTCCGTGGAGACCACTGAGACAAGTGAGACAAGCACGAAGCCGGCCAATTTGGCTGTTGTTTTTGGTATGGAAGCCTCCGTTGAGACAAGTGAGACAAGTGAGACAAACACAAAACCAGCATTCTGTTTGCCGTTTTATTGTATTTTATTGGTTGTCTCACTTGTCTCACTTGTCTCAATGTCTCAGTAGGACCTTTGCGGGTCTGGCGTTTTTTTTTGTGTCTTGAGCACCCCAAACCCTAACGCATGGACATTTGCACGGTTTTTTTTGCGTGGTTTGCCCATGCCAGCCCCCGCTCATTTGAGTGGTTCGCCCAACCCGTTTGGGCTTGATACTGGTCCGCCCAACCCGTTTGGTTTACCGAGGACCCCAAACCCTAAAAGGACATTTGTGCGGTTTTGCGCTACAAAATGCTATTACTACAGTCCGTACATGTATGTACACCCTGGAGTAATAGCTTTTTTGCACGGTTTTGCACGGTTTGCCCACGCCAGCCCCCGCTCGTTTGATTGGTTCGCCCAACACGTTGGTTTCCCGAGCACCCCAAACCCTAACCCAAAAAGGAGCTGAGCAGGATCAGGCAATTCCAACTTGAGTGTGATCAGCCTCTTTTTGCGCCAAAAGGGGCTTGCTTCAAGCGTCCTCGGAAACGAGGAGGCCTGAAGAGTGCCTCAAAAAAATCATTTTCAAATTAGTCGAGGGTCCTGGGCCTCGGAGGCCCCAGGAAGTCGTCCAGCTGCCTCACAGCCGCCGGCCTGCCCCGTCTCGTCAGCCGGCCCGCCGCGTTGCCGCTGCCCTGCGGCGCCGGCAGCGCCAGCTTCAGCAGGGTCTCCCGGCCCTCCGTGCTGCGGACGGTCATGGTGTCCACGGCCCCCAGCCGCTGCACGTCGCCGTACTGAGGGTTGAAGCTCCTCGCCGCGTTCGTCGGCGCTTGGAAGGCGCCCGCGTCCTGCACCGCCTTCACGCGCCGCTCGGTGAGGTCCTTGTTGTGCTGGAACTTGTCGGCGTTGTCTTGGAGGACCCTGAACTCCGTGGCCGGCTGCTTCTCCACGTCCTCGGGCGCGCCGTGCACCGTCTCGTGGGGCCTCGCGTTGTAGGCCGAAGCGGTCTGCTGAAAGTGGTCGCTCCACTGCCCGCCCTTGCGCGCCACCCTCGTGGCCAGGTCCTTCTTCAGCGTCTGGATGCCCGGTCCACCACGGCGATGGCGGTTTTTTGCGGTTTACTCGGGCAGCCTTTGTGCAGGTGTTCTTTTTTTCCGGGGCAGCTCACTGCTGTCATTTCGTCATGGTTCAATGATCCTGAGGCAGCGTGGACACAAAGTTCCGTCGTCCACCCGTTGACTCCCGTCGCGCACGGGCGATCGCTTGGTTGGCGCTGCCGGCCCCATCAGTCTCGGCTTCATTGTTCTGCAGAGGTTCCACGGCGGCCTCCAGGGGGGATGCGTCCTATCTCCTCAAAGGCCGTTTACTTCGTCTTCCCCCGCGTGTTCTGGCTGAAAGGAAATAGTCGATGAGGTCGGAATGCAGCCGGTGCGTTCGGAAACGCTCGGCTCGCGGCCGACTTGCCCAGCGCGCGCGGCCGGGGCGCCTGCACCTGCCGGCCCACGTCGGCCTTCAGCGCCTCGAAGGCCATGGCCTGCGTCACGTCGAGGTCGCGCTGCCTCGCGAGTCGGTACAGCTTCCGCGGGTCCCCGCGTTGAAGTCGTCGGCCAGGTCCCTCAGCGCCTCCATTTAAAAAACAGCTTTGTTGCCCCAAAAAGGAGCTTGTTCAAGGCTTCCTGGATGCAGGGAGGCCTGAAGACACCTACTTGTTGCCCAAAAAGGAGCTTGAGCAAGGTTCCCTGGACGCAGGGAGGCCTGCACACAGCTACTTGTTCTTCGGCCCCCGCTGGGCCTGCCAGGCTTCCACCTCGTCCAGCCGGGCCTGGAAGCCCTTGCACACCCCCCACAGCACGCTGGTGAGGTGAGAGTAGTCGAGGGTGATCATCTCGGTGCCGTCGCTCCACCGGGCGGTGCCCGTCAGGTTCTTCCACTTAGTTCCTGCGAAGTCGTCCGAGGCGAAGCCCAGCCTCAGGTCGCCGTTCATGTCCGGGCGTTTGTACTGCTTGGCCTCCACGGAGTCGAAGAGCTGCTTGAGCTCTGCCGCGTCGGCCTCGGCAATCTCCGTCTTCACCCGGCTGTCCGACAAGTCCGTGAAGCTCGTGTTGCAGACCACGTTGCCCGTGTTGCCCGCGATCACGAGGCAGCCGGGGTTCCGCTGGTTCGTGGTCAGGGGCAGCTGCGTCGAGAGGCTCTTTGTCTGCACCAGCGCCTCGTCGTTGATCATGATGAGCTCGCACTGGTGCGCCCCGCCGTCCCGCTCCAGGAAGACCCTCGCGCTCTGGTTGCCCAGCAGCCGCAGCTCCGGGACGCTGTCGGGGGCCGCGCTGTTGTTGGACACTTGCAGCTTGCTCCAGCCCGCCCAGTTCTTCGTCAGGAAGAGATCGTCCGAGAAGTCGGAGGTGTTGGTCACGGTGAGCGTGTTGGACGCGAAGAGCTGCGGCGCGGAGACCGTGCCCGAGCTCGTCACGTCGCCGCAGACCAAGCTGCCCGTCGACACTCCGCCGCTCGTGGCCGTGAAGGTGCAGTCCAGGCTCTCGCAGTCCAGCGGGCCCGTGGACGCCGCCCCGGTGATGGTCAGCGTGGCGCCCGTGAGCGCCCCGGTGGCTGCGAAGCTCGCCGCGGTCGCTGCGCCCGATGCCGTCAGCGTGCCCGTGGACACGTCGCCCACCGTGGTGAAGTTCCCGGCGTTGGCCGTGTAGTTGATGGTGAGTGTGCTGCCCGTGATTCCCGTGGCGGAGCTCAGCAGGCCCACGCTGGCCGCGCCGCTGATGCTCAGCGAGCTGCCTGACACGGCCCCTGTGGACGACAGCGTGGCTCCGGCGACGGCGCCGGTGGCTGTGAGCGCTGCGCAGGAGACTGCGCCCGAGGCGTCCACGCCCGTGGTGAAAACGTCGGTGCAGTTCACGTCGTTGCACAGCAGCTGGTCGCAGCCCACGTTGCCCTGCGCGGTGAGCCCGTCCAGCGTGGCCGAGCCCGTGAGGGCCAGCGTGTCCGCCAGCAGGTCCGTTACCGAGACAGACTCTCCCTCGAAGGCGCTGGCCCTGATCTGCATGCTGTACAGGTCCAGCGTGCCCGCCGACTGCTGCACCAGCCCGGGGATAGAGCCGCCGAAGGCTCCGAAGTGCAGCTTCGCAATTCCGCCCGGCGGCACCGAGAAGTCCAGGCGCGCCGTGCTCCAGACGCCCTGCGAGGGCGTGCCGAGGAAACTTCACTGTCCTTGGAGCCGTCCGTCTTCGGGAAGATGTAGATCAAATAGTAGGTGTTTTTGCGGCGGCCGTCCAGCGTGGCGCCGCCGCGTCCCCTCTTCTCCAGGACGCCCAGTTGCTTCAGGAGCTCGCCGCACCGGACTTCGCGGCGCCTGCCGTCCTCCACCGGCGCGTTTCTCTCGACAAAGGCATGCAACCAACGCCTTGCGCACCTCCTCACGTGGCGTGGCACCTCCCCTTGGCGCTCGCTCCAGCTTCGTGGCAACGAAATCTGTGACGGCGCTCAAGACGGGGTCATGCATCTCCTCTTCCAGGAAAGCCAGGCATTTGGGTGGGATAGGGCCGATGCGCCTGCGTGGGTTCTGCCACAGCAGCTGATGGAAGACGGCGTAAAACAGGGCGAAGTACTCTGCCTTGCCCTCGGATGTCTTCAGCGTGGCCTCAATGTCCTTCCACTGTGCGTGGTTCGCTTCCACGGGATGGTCGTGGAACACCGACACATGCTCCACAACGTTGGTCCGTCTGTTGGCCAGATCGTTGACAAGGGCTGGGGGGTCGTTCGATGCGAGGAAAAGGAGGAACTGGGGCTTGAACTGCACCATCTTCTCGTACATGTCTCTGCCCGTGAGCTCACTCTTCGGGTCGGTGAACACCTTGTACAACTGCTGCCTGATGGGCTCGCATTTGTCGATCTCCCTGATCGCCACGAAGCGACGTGCCCTGCACAGTGCGTACGCCGGTGATGGAGCGCTCGGGTCCCTGATTCGGGACAGTGTCTGCGCTGCCATCGAGACAGCGTAGCTCCCCAAGACAGCCTGCATGATGTTGCACAGCGTGTCTTTTCCGTTCCTACCCACGCCCCTGGTCCACAGGGCTGCCGCCTGCGTGCCTCCGAAAACTCCCTTCACGAGCAGCGACAGCTCAAACAATGTGGACTCCCAGTCATCCACCGTCCAGGCGTGCGCCACCTGCAACGCAGGGATCTTCTTGCACAGGGCGTCAAGGCGGGCTTTCACCTGCTCACCGAGGGTGCATTCCACCCTCCTCTTCTCCGCATCCTCCTGCTGACGACGCACCTCGGCCAGAACGGCGTAGAGCTCGGTGCAAACCTCTGTGGACCACCAGGCAGGCCATTGATGCTCCCAGTTAGTGCTGCGAGTGATTTTGAATGTGGGGCTGATGGGAGACACTCCAGCGTCTCACTGTTCAGCACTTTGCCGGAGAAGTTCAAGTACTTGCGGCAGGACTCTCCGTCCACATCGAAGGCAGCGGAGGACTCTCCCAGATTCGATTTCAGCCAGTTGGCAACGCCGTTCTGGAAAGTCTGGCCAGTGAACTCCCAGCGAGTGTTGCTCCGAAACCCTGCATCCTGTTCCGAGGTGGTCCATTCGATGCGGTAGTCCGTCAAGTCGCGGATCGAATCTTCTCACTCGCCTTCCAAAGAGTCCATTGCGCTGTCTCCAGTCAGGATCCAAGTTTTCAGTGTGGCGCTGAACCAGGCTTTGTGACCAGTGTCGACGATGAACTTGAAGATGTCCTTCAACGAGTATGGGATCTTGCTGGAAACCGCCGGGCTCCTCAGCACGACTTCCCCGAACAGGCCGTGGTACTGCAACGAACCTTTGAAGGCTTGGCGCACGATACCGTGGTGCTCAAGCCAACGCGAGTCCACCTGGTCAAACATGCGCTCCAGACCGGGGCTGCCGCTGCGCATCACTCTCGCTGCCGCCTGCAGAGCCTCTCGTAGCGGCATCGTCGGCTTCACAGTGTAGCGGAAGCCGCACAGCGCACTCTCGATGAGCCCGCGTAGTTTCTCCGGCTCGTCCGGCCAGTAGAGGAACAGCCCGTCGTGCTCGAAAGCCAGGACGGCTGCGTTGTGATGCTCTCCCAGGCGCAGCACGACCTTGTCAATCAGCTCCCTCTCTCGCGCAGTGTTGAGGGCGTACTGCAAATACTCCACGGGGCGCGCCGTCCGTTGCCGCAGCTTGGCAAGTAGCTGGGTGTGGTTCTGGCAGTCAGCCTGCCGCATGGCAGCCATCTGCTGCGAACCGCTCGGCAAACTGCTCTGTCGCGAACTCCCCAAGTCGGTGCGTGCGCTTCCAGGCCAAGATCGACCCACCGTACAGAAGACGCAGGAAGAGCTGTTTGGCCACGGTGCGGTCCGCATGTGTGTCGCGGAGGATGCGCTCCCTGTCCTGGAAGTATGTCTCCAGCGCCGAGTCGGCCGCTGGCTGATGGCGTTCGCGCAGCACTGCCAAGTGGCAGTTCTCCAAGTCAAAGACGAAATGCCCCGGTAGTCCCGAGCGAAGCAGTGACCGGAGCCAATTCGGCTGGGCGAAGGTGCTGGTTGCGAAGTGAGCCGTGACGATCCCCAACGGGCTCTTAAACTCCTCCTCTTCCTCCTCCCCCTTCTTCTTCTTGGGAGCCTCCACGTGACCGGAGAAACGCCTGCCTTTTTTGCCGATGGCGACCATCCCCTTCTCCTCCCTGTACGTAGTGCGAAAGCACCTCGCCCCGGCCACCTTCCCACGTGCGCACTGTGCCAGGATATCTCCACAGATGCGCATCACCGTCGGGCCGTTCCCGTTGCCCGTCCTGAAGACCTTGCTGAGAACACGCTTGCCAATCTCTTCGACTGCCACTGGGTTGACCCTGTCGAAGAGGATTTGGGGCACCTCCTCGTTCGCATCCGCCTGCTCGTCCAGGTGATCGTCATCAGGCTGCTCCGCAATCGGATCCTCGTCGACGAAGTCGTGCGAGATATTTGCCGCCGCCTCCAACTCCGCGGCCTCAGCCTGTTCTGTCCACGGGCACGCCACCACACCCTGTTCCTCCTCCTCGGAGTTGTCGTCATAGACTTCGACCGCCTCCGGCACATCGCGCATCAACATCTCCGCCACTCCTGGCGAGATGTTGCGCCAATCCTTGACACCCACGCCCTTTGTCAGGCGAGCCAGGGCGACCACAGGGGACCCCCGTGCACTTGCCAGAAAACTGAGCAAGTGTGTCGCTGTCGAGTCACCGGAGGCGACGGCGTCCTCCAACAGCATCCACTGCAGCTGCATCTGTGCACTCAACGGAGTGAAGCCCTCTCCAAGCACGTCCACGAGGCGCTGCAGGAGCACCGACCTGCGCAGGTCCGTGTCGGCCTCGTTCGTCAGCAGCTGGCAGATCTCATCAGCTCGGGCATCCCCGCCGATCACCATCTCCTGTAGTTGGGACCAACGCTCCATGCCTGTCAGCTACCTTATGGCTCGTCTACTGATCGAATCGAGTAAGTCTCTGCGGCGCGAGACGTCCGTGTCCCTTGCGATTCGACCCGTAAGAGCCCCATTGAGACATCGCCGTGGCTCTCTTCACGTCATCCAATCCATTCGGAAAAAAAAACGTTTTTTGAAACATTTCACCACGACAAGTCGCCACCAAAGACAGTTTTTTTTCCCAGGCCCAGGGAAGTCCTGCTGAGACAAGTGAGACAAGTGAGACAAGTGAGACAAACGAAAAAACGGCCATTTGGCACCGTTTTTTGGGACAGTTCTGTATGGTCTCATTTGTCTCACTTGTCGCAATTGTCCGAATATCTCAACAAAAATGCTCACAAACAGGCGAACCTGCCACCCTTGTGTTCGTCTCACTTGTCTCGCTTGTCTCAATTGCTCAAAAGCAGCAAAATCGACAGGCGTCGTGATTGTCTCACTTGTCTCACTTGTCTCAATTGCTCATAAACAGCAAAAAAACGACAGGTTTCGTGTTTGTCTCACTTGTCTCACTTGTCTCAATGTCTCAGCAGGACCTCTGTGACTCTGGAAATCAATTGTCTCACTTGTCTCACTTGTCTCAGTAGGATCTGTGGCTCCGGGAAGTGAGCGAGCCAGTATCAAGTCGTTGGGCGAGCCAGTACTAAGGGCCGTTGGGCAAGTCAGTACTAAGGGCCGTTGGGCGAACTTAGGGTCGTTGGGCGAACTCGTACTAAGGGCCGTTGGGCTAACCAGTATCAACACGTTCGTTGATCCTACCTACAGGCACTTGCTCAGTGCCGCGCTTATTCAGCGCACCTACCTACAGGCACTTGCTCAGTGCCGCGCTTATTCAGCGCACCTACCTACAGGCACTTGCTCAGTGCCGCGCTTGTTCAGCGCCCCACAACCCCCCTACCCCACCCTGGTCGCAGACTCTTTTTCACTGCTCGAACATGTCCCCGACGTCGTGCTTGCAGCTACCTGACGGCTCAAGGTCCTGTCGCGGTGCAAAAAAAGAAATGTGGCTGCCGAGAAGAGCAAATGTCCTCGCCCAGTCTTCTTGTACTGCGGGGGCTCGAACGGCCCCTTCGGAAGCGCCTTTCCGGAACGCAAGTGTTGCACCATGGAAATTGAGCCTCTAGAAAACAAAAGAACTTGCCTTGCAGGTCAACGTAGTTTCCAAAGCCTGCCAAAGTCGGAGTGGAAGGATACTTCAAAAAGAACGCATTCCTCGCGCCTGACGTCCCTGAGCGGCGTGCTTTGTCTTCTTGTCTTCCTGAAGGTCGGAACTAGCAACAGTGAAATGGCGATTGCGCCAAGCCTTGGCGACAGAGCTGCTGTCAGGCTGAGATTTCCTCTTGCGTCCCTGCACCAAACAGACACAAAGAGATGCAACTCCACAAACATGGAAGAATTGCAATTCAGGCCTGCTCTGCAGTCAGCCGCGCGATCTCGACGCGAAGGCTCTCCACGGTCTGGTTGCCAACGTGGCTGGCTGCCTTGAACTCCGCCAGATCTGCGCCGAGTTTCTCATTCAGGGCACGAAACGAAGCAACACTAGCGTGCAAATCCAGCTTCTCCTGCACCAGCTCTTTGTTCTGAAGCTCCAAGGTGCTGATTCTATCCCGAGCGCCAGCAAGTTCGGCGTTCATCCTGTCCAGAACTGCATCCTTGTGGGCCTGGGCGCAGTCGTAGGGAGGGTGGCTACACGAACAAGAACACGCTGAGCTGAGGCAGGAGCCTCCTGAACCTGCTTAGAGGCCCTCGCCTCCCTCCTGCCCTGGTGGCTGACGCCGCCTCTCCTGCCACAGGTGTGTGGACGAAAAGACGAACGAGTCGCCGCCTTGCCTGTGAGCGTGCTTTCCTCTCCAGCGCTCCTCATCACCTGGCCAAAGAACATCAAAACGGTCACGCAAAAGCAAGAGGAACATGTTTCCGAGCCTTGAGCATGATCGTCCCCCCTCCAGTTTCCATGACCTGTCAACGAGCAACTCGACGAGACGGCAAACCCCTCCCCCCGGCGCCTGCGCCCCAGTCCTCACCAGACCATGTGCCCCACTCCTCGCCGCCCCAACCTGTCAACGAGCAACTAAAAAAAGATTGAGATCCCACCCCAACGGCCGCCTGCGTCAGGCCCCCACGGGCCCCACTCCTCGCCGGCAACGAGCAACTAAAAGATTGAGCTCCCAACCCAACGGCCGCCTGCGTCAGGCACCCACTAGCCCCACATCTATCCGTGTGCAAAAAAAATACATGGATTTTCTTCGAGAAAATAGGATAGGCCGGACTATCTACTCCATTGATCCCCCATCGCGTGGTCAGAGCCAGTGCTGCTGACTGTTGCTGGCTGTTGCCGCTGGTGATTTGCTGGTGCAGCTATTTGCTGTGTCCGGAAGACCGTGGGTTAGCTGCTGTTTTCACGGAGCCCGTGGGGTTTGCTGGTGAGGCTGCTCGGTTTCTTTTGATGTTCCTGTTGTCCTCGAGCCGGCGCTGTGCGGAGCATCAGTGACTCAACCGTTCACATGGAACCCTCCTCCACTTTAACCTTCAAAGTTCTCTTGCCACACGAACCCGAGGTCTCCAGTCAAAATCAAAACAAACCAACGTGACATCCGTGCAAAACAGCCGCGAGAACCTCCGGCGCTCCCGCACCCCAGCATCCCCCAGCATCCCCAGCAGAGGCGTCCCCAGCATCCCCCAGCATCCCCAACAGAGGCGTCCCGCGCGGGACATAAAAAAGCACACCAAAATCATGCAAAACCATGCAAAATCAAGCAACACCATGCAAAATCAAGGAAAATCATGTCATGCAAAAAAATCGTGCAAAACGAGCTATTACTCCGGCCCGTATATCTATATACGGGCTGCAGTAATAACATTTTTTCAGCGCAAACCCGTGCGAAAAAGGCTATTCACGGGCAAGTATACCCGGGGAGAATGCGCGGCCGAGCAAAAAAAACTGGACCCGTAAAAAAAGAATGGCAAGTTGGGCGAGACAACGACAGCAGATCACGGACGCCCGGGCTCGCACGGCGGAGGTGCTGTCGTGCTGAACCTGCGGCGCGGCCCGGGGGCCTACGCGCTGCTCTCGCGCGCGGACGGGCAGCTGACCCGGGCGGGCCACTACTACTCCCCCTGGGCCTGCGGCCTCCCAGCAAGGACTTCGACTACAAGCCCCTCATCCGCAGGGGCCCAACGACTACATCCTGCTGCGCAACGGGCAGAAGAAGCTCGTGCGCTCCCTGCGGGCGGAGAGCACCGGCTGACCAAGCTGGGCAAGGGCTTCTTCCGCGACAAGTACTACCTGGTTCCACGTGCCGGTGATCATCCGGGCAGGCGGCGCAGCGGGCGGAACGCCGGCGCGGGCTACGAGCGCAGGGACCTGGCTGCCGGTGAACAAGCTGGGCGGGGCCACGAGGCACCCGGCGCACCTTACGGAGGAGCAGGTGGCGCAGCGGGTGTGGAGGCCCGCTGGACCCGGGCGGCCCATCCTGCAGCTCTCGGACGACACCTACTTCCTCACCCTGAGGGGCACTGGGGGGTGGCACCAGAGCACACACTGCAGGAACTCCAGGACCAAGATGGAGACGCTCCTGCGCCAGCGCATGAGGGGCCTGAGGAGCGTGAGCTTCCAGCTGCCCTGCGAGGAGGACGTGCTGCCAAGCGCCTTCAAGGACAAGCCGCTCGCGTGCCCCGGCAGCTGGCCGAGCTGCTGCAGCTGAGCGTGGAGGAGGTGTGCGCCGACTTCGACGCCATGCTGCCACGGCATCTCCGCCGACCTGGTGGGCAGCTACGACCCGGCGCTGAAGGAGCACCGCACCGTGTGCTTCCTGGCCTTCGACGGGCACTGCTACATGTACAGGGCGTGCTGGAGCGGCAGGCGCGCGTGCTCTACCGGGCAGGCATCCAAGAGTGGAGGCGCTTCGACGCCGCGGACGTGCAGCCGGGGCTGTTCTGGTGCGAGGACCTTCGGGACGCGGCGCCAGCTCATGGCCGTTGGCGAGAGCCCCAAGGTGGCCATCAGCAGCCCGGCGCAGTACTGCGGGCTAAGGCTGAGGCGGGGCACCAGGATCCGAGAGCTGCCGGAGGAGCACGAGGTGCTGCGGAGGTGGTCAACCAGGAGCACAGGGGCTTGGTGCACAAGATCTTCCTAAAGCTGCTCAAGGGAAACGGAAAGTGCCCGGCGCGGCGGAGAGGCAGAAGACCCTGGCCGCGCAGGACGGCAAGTGCGCGCTGCGGGCTGACGGCCGGCACCTGCAAGCTGACCTGGTGCCGGTCAGCTTTGCGGGCAGCGTGCAGATTTTGCAGGCGCTGTGCGGCGACTGCCACAGCGAGAAGACGCTGAGGGAGAGCGCGCAGCCCACCAGCCTGGAGAGCCACGTGGCGCCCGGCGTGGTTTTTGAGGCGCGACGCAACGGGCTGGCCAACGCCCCTTCTCCCTCGCGAGGCAGTCCTGCCTGAACCTGTTGCCGTACGTGGGGCCCGGCTGGTACCCAAAAGTTTCGCTGGCCGCGATGCTGGACCTGGGACGCGGCAACGCTGCGGCGCGCGCTGGCGCATGGACGCCGCGTGGCCTGAAAACGAGGAGCACATGGCCAAGCTCAGCGTGAACGCGATGATAGGCCTGTGGGCGCGCACCTTTATCTACCCAGGAGGCTGCTGAGCAACGGCACCTACCGCCCCATCCATGACGCGGTGAGCCCGGCGCATCCTGGACGCGCCGCCATGGTACCTTGCGCAGGTGAAGACGGACTGCCTGCTGACGCAGGAGAAGCAGCACGGTGTGCCGGACGACGCCCGTGCCGCTCGGGGCGCACTGAGAACATGCGCTCCGACCCCGGCATCTTCAACTTCGTGAAGTGGCTGCGGGTCGGCAAGGAGGCGTGCCCACGCTGGAGCAGGCCAAGGCGAGGCTGAAGGAGCTCTACCCCTCCAAGCCCGTGGCCGGACACCACGCTGGTCACAGCCACAGCAAGCGCATGGCCGTCAACGCAGCGGCGAACCGGGCCCTGGCGCCGGAGAGCTCCAAGCTCTTGGAGCTGGAGACACACGTCATCCACATAGATTTGGGTTGTTGCCAAACAACCAATGAATATTGCCAAACTGCAACATGCAATGGGTGTCATAAACCTATAACACAAAACAGCCCGCAGAGCATGAGGGTTTGGCCGGGGCTGCGCCTCATTGGGGCCGGCGGAAAGATACCCAAGGGGGTCTTTGCGGCCGTGGCGGAAGTGGAGCCGGACGGAGTAAGGCTGGACAACGGCATGCGGCTGAAGAACCAGGAGCTGCTGCGGGCCACCCAGCCGAGCCACGCAGTGACCTACGCCAGCTGCCAGGGGCTCACCCTCCACAACCGCGTCCGCCTGGACCTGGAGTCCTGCCACCTTACGCTGCGCCACCTGTACGTGGGCGCCTCGCGGGCCACAAGCTCCGAGCTGCTGGAGGCGGCCTAGAACGGGCAGCACGGCGCCTCCAGGGGTTCCAGCATGAGGTGGCGCACCTCGAAGAGCAGCCCCACTGCCTGCCCATCAGCCACACGTGCCGGGCCTCCAAAGCGCGCGGCCCCTGCGGCGCGCGAACTCCGCGGGGCGCGGCACGCGGTTGCCGGCCGGGTCCCACAAGAGGCAGCGCTCCAAGTCCATCTTGCACTTCACGTGCTTGCCCTTGGCGCTCACCTTGACGGCGCGCTGCAGCTGGCTCTCAAGCTCCGTGCGGGCGGCCCCCGGAAAGGGCTTCTGGACGACGATCATGTTGTCGATGACGCCCTGCTCCACCTCCTCCGTCCACAGCTCCAGGTTGGTGTTGCTCGCAAAGCACACGCCCACCCTCTTGGCCCCGTCGACCTGGAAGTTGCCGGGCTCCCACAGCACCTCCACGTCCACCTTGCACACCAGCGCGCCCTGATGGGAGTCCTCTATGGACATGAATTTTCCCCCCTTGGCATTGGTCTGAACGTCCAGCCCGAGTGCAAGCTTCATAGCGAAGTTCGGCTCCTTTTTTTATCCGTAGGAAAAAAGTCCGGTCCGATGAACGCGCGAGTCTTCTTGGTCGTCGCAGTGGCGGTGATCTTGCTCTTTAAAAACGCCGAGGCTCCTGGAGCTTGTCTGCGGCACCAAGTCGGTGGGCAGGGCCTTCGAGGCGGCGGGCTGGGAGGTCGTCTCCCTGGACATCGTGTCGAAATTTGAGCCCACCATCCTGTGCGACATCCGGAGCTGGGACTACACGACGTTCCCGCCGAGGCACTTCGACATGGTCTGGGCCAGCCCGGTCTGCACGGAATACAGCCGCGCGCTGACGACGCGCCCGCGGCGGCTCCTGGAGGGCGACGCGCTGGTGCTCAGCGCCCTTGAGATCATTGCGCACTTTGACCCGCTCATGTGGATTGTGGAGAACCCGGCCACCGGGCTGCTGAAGACACGGCCGTTCATGGAGCGTCTGCCCTGGGTGGACGTG
>CAUJNA010002266.1:0-38896 GCA_963377175.1 Effrenium voratum | reverse complement strand
AGACTCAAAACAGAGGTTGAATTGCCCACTGGTGTATTGCAAAGACTCGTCAATGAAGGCACTGAATGTCGCAGTAGGTTCCAACGATTCTGGCAGATGAGGGCGAGGCTGATGCTGCATATACTTCGCACTGGTGAGGAATTCCACATCCTGAACATTCAAGATCTGAGCGCTGAGTTCATGACCGATGAGGGCAGTATTCCATTCGGCTGGCGGTCGATCCTGAAGTGAATCCCAAATGCAGCTGGCCTTGATCCAAGCAAAAGCAGATTGACAAGGGACAAAGGAGTTCCCAAGCAGCTTATAGCATGCGTCAAAGTCCAACGGAAGTTTCAAGGCAACTCCGATGACGTATGCAGGGTAGCCCAAAATCGAGGCAATCTCAAAGGGGTGCAGGAGCCTGTATTGTTCATCTGTTGAGACCACATGTGCCAGCAATTTCTTCTCACAAAGGAATTTGTAATCGAAACAAATACTGCTCCGATAAGATGCCATGATGGCGCGCACCTCCTGAGTGTGACGAATGTCTCGTGCCTTGAGCGTCTCGTCCGCAGTCCTAGCAGTCCCTGAGATCAGGGCCGGATCAGAGAGCCTCATAAGCTCCTTGATGCTCAATTCCAGAGTAGCGCAATGGAAATCCGGCGGCAGCAAACACCCAAGCGAAGAGATGGTAGCCGGAATGTTGGGCGGGGGTATGACCAATGCAGCTGCATGCTGAATCACTTCGAAAGGTATACCAAGGTCCCGGCGTTTGAGAATACACAGGAGTCGTCGCCGGTCAGTTGCCAGCAAGTGGCATGAACGCATAATCTCCACATGGATAAGCTGCAGTCCAAGTTCATGCCACAAGGTCGTGAGGAAAGGAAAATGAGGATGGCCCCTCAACCCAACCACGTTTTCCAAAAGCACAATAGCCGGTTGAACTCTCGCCAGAAAACTGGAAAATTCCAACATTGCCTTGCCAGTATCAGCAAGGAGGCCCAAGCCACTGCCAGAAACCGACCAAGATTGGCACGGAGGGCTAGCTGCAGTTACCAGAACATTGTACCTGGAAATGACGCCCATGCAGTTGACATTACCGACATCCGTAACCAACCAGTGTGACCCAGTTGCAAGTTGCTGAAAACTGAGGTAGTGCTGGATTTCACGATCCGTCCAAATGCGTGCTGGAAGGTTATGCGTAGCCGCCCTTGCAGTAGCGAAATCCTGTTCAACATGAAACCTCAGACAAGGGAAATCGGGGCACATGAAAGGAGCGACTCCAAGCAACCCGAAACTCCATCCTCCAAAACCCGCAAACAAGTCCACAGCACATGCAGGTGAGCCAACTTTCGGGCGATAGCAAAGACCTCCAGAGGGATGGACATGCATCAACTGCGGGTCACATGACTGATCAATATTGCAATTCCAAATCGAAGCCTCAAAAGGGCATTGCACTGCTGCATCCAAGAAATGTGAGGGCAATACCAGAATACCTCTCCAGAAGTCCTGTAATGCTGCACCTTCGTATCGCAGTGCCGATGCATGGAAAGCCGTACACTTATCAAAAGTGACATCATGAGCGAGATCGTGGGCTTGAACTAAAACAGGACGTGGTCCAAAATCCGCAGAACGCAAATCCCGGATATGGCAAAGACTACAAACCTGCTTCTCAAGAGCAAAAGGCAGCGGGGTATCCCGATCCAATGTACGCCAGATATCATGCAGTTGAGTACAAGGCCAAGAAGGGCACGCCATGGCTGGTAAATTGCCCAGATCTGCAACCCCTACAGGCAGTGGCTGTCACCGTCGCCACGTGAAGGCTTGAGCTGAACGGCTGAACACTGTTATCACCATGGCCACATAGGACACAGGCACGTTGCAACCAAGGGGCCGATTGCCGGAGCAGCGTGGTAGCGGAATCAAGGTGCCCGTCATGTCGAAGCGCAGGCGGTGAAGGCAACATGACGGGCAGCGAAGGCAATGAGCTAGTATGGACCCCAAGGGCAGCAGCCTCTATGGGTACATGTCGCATCCACTCAATTTCCAGGTTTAGATGTGCCTGTGAGAGGGCACCCGCGAAAAAGCCACGAGGAAAGAGTTTGCTGTCAGCACCACATCCACAGGCACACACCGACTGTCTTGTCCAACGGCGCCTAATGAGGAACCAAGTGTCGCTTTCCTCTCGTCAAAAGCCCACTTGAGGACAGCCTGCCGAACAGTAGGCGCAACAGTCTTATGTGGCAATGCATGAAGGAGAGTTAAGAAAGAAATGTCCGATCGATCCTTCCAGGCGGCAGTGGCCATACGGCGAGTTAGGAAGGCAATAGCACGCTCTTCCTCAATCAGACCAATATATTTGGCAAGATGGGTCTTCATAGCCGCGGCCGGCTGTCCGCATCCAGGACATGAATTCCAAACTTCACGAATGCGCGGGAAGGCGTAGAGCAGCCTGCTAAGCACACGTCCCAGAGCCTGGGGGAGAGCCGTCAACGCGGATTCCCAACTCAGGAGGTTCGGAGCCAACAACCGACTGGCCAGCCCGATAACTGCCTTGAGTACCAAGCAATCTGGAGCGAGCACAGGCGCAATGCGCAAATAGCGCAGTACTTCCGGCAAGGCGTTCATGTCAATCCATGCACGCGAAGGATAAAGCGCACGGGCAAGCACACTGTACGCATATAAGTACGTGGACTGCAGGTAGAAAGCACAAAACATACCGCGTTCCCGCACGGACAGATTTAGGTGCCTAAAGACGCGCAGTCTGTCTGTGCAAGTGGCGTGTGCCTTAGCAGCAAAGGCTGCTGCGATACGAGGGGGGCCAAGGTCTTGACCGTGTCCGTGTAGGGCAGGCCCAGCATGGTAGCACCAGAAGCAAGAATGCGGGCCCCCCAAGGGGCAGCGTCAGCGACACTGATGTCGTGGCTGGTGGCATTGCTAGAACCTAGTAGATGCGTTTTGCATTTGCAGGCGCATTCAACGTCTAGGAGGTGTGCCCAAATGTCTCGGAGCCTGTCTGACCATCAAGGAAGTCGGCAACATCCGCACTGGCAAGATGGGCGCGGCGAGTGGCGCACCCCAAGATGACATCTGCCCCTACTGGCATAGAGACCAGCGCCTGAGAGAAGGATGGCCCCCCTTGCTTGATTAGGGTCTGGTCTGGGAGAGGCTGAGTAGTACCCGCACTCTTCGCAGACCAAGCCCCAATACAGTGATGTCCAAGGACCTGAAAACCTGCCGTGGTGGCCAATGTGAATGCTCGTTGTGCTTCCGAGAGCCACAGCCCATCTGCACCACAAGTAGCGTTGTCGTCCATGTAGCCCTTGACACTGAGCACGCCAGGGATAGCGTTCAGAACGACGTCCATGACGACACAAAATAGAAGAACTGAGACAGCACGTCCCATGTCGACTCCTTGATGTACTGGGATGGGTGGGCGATAAAAGCGTCCAATACGATGGCGCACCGAACGGCCAAAGAGGACGTACGTAGCGTACTGCAGCACCCAAACAGGTGCATTGAGGATCTGAAGGATACGGAGGACCCAATGCGGATTGACTCGTTCGAAAGCTTTGGCTAAGTCAGACAGCAGCACAAAGTATGGCCGTGTGCGATCGCCGAGGTAGGTCTGCATATCCAGGAAATTTCCCTGGGGTTCCCTGAAAATATTGACAAGAGTCTGACTAGGATGAAGGGACCCTCGAAGGGCTGAGTACATTTGCACATACACAGCTTGGTCAATGATGCGGTCAGCCGTATTAGGGAGCCCCAGCGGCCGAAAGTTGTCCGCGTACGACCCTGCATCGGCTTTGGGAATGAAGACTAAGGCCTGTACCGGAGCCGGTGCTTGGAGGCCGACATAGTCATGTAGACGGTGCGTAAGCACACGGGATGCGGCATTAGGCGCCGCCCGGTAGGCCGCGTAAGGTAGCCCGTCAAGGCCAGGGGCACTGTCCGGAGAGCGTACCACAGCACGTAAGAGGTCATCATCAATAGGCAGGGTACATTTGGCAAAGGGTGGTGGTGAATACTGTGAAAGCAACTCCTCCCACTGTGCATCCCATACTACAGGCTCGTCTTGCCAAAAAGCGCGCGGGGCTCGCATGGCTTCATCGACCGCCTCCGTGGTCCTACATTGCCGACCAGCTTTGTCCAGCACAAGGCCACTGGTCCGGGCAACGCGCGGCGCAGCGACTCTGCATCTATCCCAAACTCGGGCCTGTCCTGGTGTCGCGGCAATTCGATTAGTGTCGTGAATGACCCCTGGATGCGCACTTGCTAGTGCCCGACCGGCTTCGTAAGTGTTAAGAATGGCTTCGGCAACTAGGCGAGGCACCAAATAGGCTTGATCATTGATGCGCAAGGAGGAGAGAGGGACAGGAAGCGACATCGTTTCGCAGAGACTTTGCATAGTGGCGAAAGGGACATGCACGTTGCCGCCCTGGGTACTTTTCAAGGCTTTCCGAATCAGGCAGTGGGCAGGCAACGTTTGTCGTGGAAGGGGCTGCTCACGCCACCAGGTCCATACAGCAGCCTTGAAATCACAGAGGTCATCAGCAGCATGGACCCTGCGTACCAGTTTGGAATACTGCTCATCGGACGCGGCACCTCCCCCTCTATGGACAAGACACTCTGTAATTACGACTTGCATAACTAAGTCCCCCGGGGAGGGAGAAATGCTAGAGGCGACCTTAAGCGTGCCCCATAGCGCTCCATGCTGGCTCGGACGGGTAGCAGGCCAGCGTACATGATATGTGACCCGAGCACTGTCATTGTCCACCATGGGGTGCCTGAGCAGGAGGCGATCAAGCGCGGATCCGATACCACCGCTCAAATAGGTAGTAAGTTTGGGCGATACACACGAGAAGTGAGCGACCAGGTCTGCCCACATTGGAGTGTTGGAAAGTTGGTTGAAGTCTCCTCCGAGGACAACACACGAGTCGGAAATATGGGCGAGGTGTGAGATTAATCGCGCACCAACTTCCTTAGTCCGAGCGGGATGGACGTAGACGTTGATGACACGGACTTGAGCTCCATACTTTTCGTAGAGTGCGTCCTGTAGAAATCCCGGGATAATTTCAGTATGCTCGATCTGAGTCCACCCTAGAATTGGGAGGATGCACACACCACCACTGCCTGTCTGGTCAGGCGGAAGATTGCTGGCAGCAATATTAATATGTGGGTGGACAGTGGTTAAGGTGGCCGGTTGAGCAGGTGTCCAATTAGTTTCCTGGAGCAACACAAAGCCTTTAACACGGCCGACTTGAATGTGTGCGAGCTTATCATGGTGATTTTGCAGTGCGGCAAGGCTAGTAACATTCCATGTGCAAACGTGGAGATTGGGGGGGCAAGCCTGTGTGTATACGGCAAGCCGCCGTTGGATAGCATGCGCTCCCAGCCCTGCCCATAGATCGGGGTCAAAAGTAAAGAGGTCAACTCCCGGATACGCAGCCCGGAATTCATCAAATGTGAAATCCACAGGTAATTCACAGAGATAGCAAAAGCAGGCGAGACTGCGGACACGGAAGAAGGACCTTGATTGGAGTTGGCCGGCATGCAACGTATTCCATGCAAGCCTCATGCCAGATGTAAGATTGAGCAGAGGGATGACTTTGGAGGAGCGAGGGAGCCATCGAACCTCAAAAGTACCTTCATCCCCAGTCATTGTGGCTAAGGAGAACTCTCGGCACGGCCCCAAGGTCATGGCCTAAGAAGGCAATAGAGGGGACGAGCTTGCACACGAGGGCAACGCACTCTCTGTCCCGCACCGAGAGAAAGATCACAGAAGTGCGATCATGGGTGGCCGGAACAGAGACTTCAGGGAGGAAGGTGTACCATGTGGTCGGCACCCAACCAGAGTCGGTGGGGAGAGCGATAAGGACGACAGTATCAGCACATGCGTGCGCAATGAGGGCTGCAATTTGACATGACAGATCCAAGCCAGGTCGAGGTTGATGGTTATGCTTGGAAGGGGGGTGGGCGGGCCCTCCAACAGCACGTCCTATGGCAATGAGTTCTTCGTAAGGCGTAGGGTGATCAATACACTGCCACGTGATAGCTCCCTTATGGACATAGCCGAACTCACTAAAGACAGGGAGAGAGTGGTCATCAACGAGTGTTGTTCTCAGAATGATGCCTTTTTCAATTTCGGCAGTGGCAGACTGAATCAATGGCGGCACCTGCAAGCGAGCAATCGGAGAGAAAGAATTGTCACTGAGTACCTTGAGAAAACCGCCTTTGGGCGTAGTGGCAAAGTGTGACCAATACACTCGAATGAGTCGCCCTGGTGAGAAAGTGATGATGGCAGTCCAGCAACCGGGGGGCTGACAACCGACAGTGTGCACAGCCACTCGATCTCCGCAGTCACCAATGAAGAGTACACAGGAGCGCGCTGCAGGGGCTGTTTGCTCCCACTGTCGAAGCCATAAAAGCATTCCCGCTAAATTGGGCATGTCAGGGTCACAAGTGCCGAGCATGTCAAGGAGGCCAAGCAACTCAAGCTTCGGGAAGAGGGGCTCTTCACCCGAGGACAAGGACCTGAGAGTAAATTCAACCGCAGGCGAGCGCCGAATGACGTTCATAATAGGCTGTTCGCAATCAAGGATTGATCGTGGCTCTGACGGTGCTGTCGCGGGTTCTGCGAAGAGCGCTGGCGGAGCAGGCGCTGCGTTGGTTAGCTTGGGCCGCTGATACGGCATGGCCCGAAGAGCATGCCAGTAGTTTTCATCTCCAAAATTGCTCCCAAGCGGAAATGGATTTTGACAGCAAAAGCCTTGTAGGGTCTTATCGAGCTCTTTAAGTACTTGCTGTCGGATGGTAGCGTACTCAACAAGTAGGACGGAGGGAGTGCATGGCTTCCATGTCTGCGGTTCGACTTCTCCGCACTTGAGCTTACGCAAGTAATGTTTGCCGCCGAGAGCAGTGACAACTGCGCTGGGCTTGAAGTAATTTCCAATAAGATCGTGCATGAGACGATCGGGGATGTTGACGTCATGCATAGCATCTTCACCAAAACTGGTGAGTTCAGCATCAACAACCTTTTCTTCGAGGGATGGGAGTCGAAAGGGGAAGTTTAGGCTCGGATTGTCGAAGTATTCGGCCAAGATAGCGGCTGCTGCTTCCTGCTCTTTGTTCGGGAGCTGTGCAATGGGTGCCCCCCACTGAATAATTTGCTGTAAGGCTCGGACAGGCACTAGTTGTGAATCTTATGTGCCCACCCGGCGTGATCCCTCTCGTTCGCAGCCAAGGGGGCATAGGTGGCGAAACCGGCTTGTGCCTAGGTTTAGGCAGCATCCATCCTTGTTGCCAAGGGTCGGCTTGCCGCGAGAACACAATATAGGAGGAGTTACTGACAAAAAAGTAACGATTCCTAGATACTGCTGACCATTCGGCAGTATTGATGCGATGTATGCACGACGAAGGCACCCCACACGTGTCCTGGATATATTGTTTGAAGCGGTTGGCCATACTGCCTGCATTTTCAAGCATAGGAACAACCCGATGAGCCAAACCCATTTCCTGGAGCGCATACATGACAATGTAGACAACGTGGTAGTGAACACTTCGAGTGCCTGTAATGCCAAGTTTGCCACCACCCCTTCCAATCTTGGTGTTGTCCTGACATGGCGAGCCCGCACCAAATATAATGAGCGCGTCTTCTGGCAGCAGGGCTAGGAATTCCCTCAACGCGGCAAATTGATGGTGCACAATTTCCCAAACATCCGCAAGGTAGCGGACAGGGATCCTATGGTTGGCGTACGTCCAGATTGCAGGATCAAGATGGTACCCCTGTATGGCCGAAATCACAGTTCTGATACTGGAATCAAGTTCAGCAATGAGCATAGCACATGGAGGTCCCAACTCTTCTGCAAGAGTGTTCGCAAAGCTGCCACTCCCATCAAAGAAACTGATGATGCCATGTAGGACCGCGCACCACGTGTCTGAGGCGCAGTTTCCGTCGGGATTGCAGGCACTCTAGGCCAATAGTATCAGCGTTGCAGAGCAGAACGGCCGTAATGAAAGGTAAGAGATGTGTGATTTCCTCACTCAGCAGTCGCACACCTCCCCTGTTGGGGTGGTAAGCATGACCAAATTGGCCATCAAAGTGTTCAACCAGTAGAGGTGTGTCATTCTGGATAACCAGGAGGCCAGCAAGGCGTAATCTGACTTTGGCACCACGGGTCGAAAAATTTAAATTTCGCCCGAGGGATTGCACAAGGGTTTTGGCAAGGCTCGGTTCAGAAGAGACTGAGACGATGTAGAGTGGGAAGGATGAGCGCCCATAGAGGAGGCCGGCAGTGACAACCAGGTGGCATCTACTAAATTTGCGACCGGCTCGGTGTTGACGAACAATCTTTGATTGTTAGCGTCGACTCCAGTAAGGTGCTGAACATATCCTATGGGCATGAGAGCAAGCAAATTGTTGATAAGCTCTACAGTGCCCTTGTCGGCAATGTCTGGAAGGCTGGCAACAGCTTCACGCACAACATTGGGAGTCAGGGAAGCGTCACAGTGACCAATAGGAACACCATCGGCAACGCATTCCAGTAAGGTCTGCCTGGGGTGTTCAATACTGTCTGTAAGTCGCCAAGCACCATACGCAAGCACCCTTAGCGCGACATAGAGGTGCCTTAAGTCTGGTAATTTCTCCTTACCGTGCGGCTCATCTGGCTTAAGGGGGGAAAGTGGTTGGGCCTTGATCGGCTCATGGGTAGCGTTGTGGGTACCTTCACTCGTTGTCGCAGCAGCTGGTTGCACAACTGCAGTATCACTGCAGTATATGTAACATTGTTGCTGAACATTTTCAGGAAGGAGGGACATGACTTGCCCAAAACAACCACTGACATACATAGCTCCACCCTGGTGCCAGCCAATGTGGACAAAGGTAGATTCATGATAAAGGGCGATCTTATTGGAACCCTCAACATGAAATTTGCATATAATTTTGGAGTCTGGCGAGGGGACTTGCGCAAACGCAAGTTCGCAATGCATCCAAGGGAACTCCGATTGAATCGGCCAGTGCATACGGGCGAGGACGGCTTCCTCGAATTGATCAGGACCATACGGCATGGCCAAAATGGAAATCGGCGCCTCTAGAAGGAGTGCTTGTATGGACGCATTGTCGTTCGTCAAACCATAGGGCGGTCGAATGTTGTTGCGAAGAGGCATCTTGTACTGTGACAGCTCGAAAATGGTGGCCGTCCGCGTAGGTACAAAGCCACTCTAGAGTAGTAAATCCGGTGTAAAAATCAATTGGCGTTGGTTCATGGTAAGCAAACTGTAGTGTGGTGTCAACAGTTGCACCAGGGTGGACGAGTTTAGCGCATCTGTCTTTCATGACAATACGATACGCCCCGTCTTGACAGCTACTGGGAAAGACAACTCCCTGCTCGTTCGCAGTAAGCCGTAGTGCTTCAAATGCTTCCGGCGTAATTTGGGCAGCAAGGTAACCAATGAATGGAGCGACAGGAATTCCCTGACTGCGTAGGAAGTCACAAACTTGCGTGACATCATAAGCGTGCTTTCTTACCACAAAGACGACTAGGTCCTGAGTAAGTTCCTGTGAATCAATACCTTCATAGGCCTGGCGCAAGCTGACTCCAAAAATCTCGGAGGCGTGAGAGGCGGCTTGTGCAAACTGCAGTGCCCACTGGTAAGCATTGGGATTGCAGGTGGAGCTGTTGTGACTCTGGTAGCTAATCACCTCAGTGCTGCGTCGGTCGCCACCTGTTCGCAATGCAAGGGGGTTAGATGTGTCAGCGAGGAAACCATATCGCACGGGCAGACTAAAGTCGACCGATGCAAGGTCAACATGCTTGGGCTTCGCAGCAATTATATTCCAGTCACGAGCGAGGTTACCAATTCGGGTATTTTCATTGGGCGACTGCTGCAACCCAAACGCAATGATGTGATGCGTCCTCTTGTCAACACGTATGTGCCCCATGCAGTCAATGGTCCTGAGGTGCTTGATGAGTTGCGGCGAGTATTCACTAATACCTCTCGCTAGTACAGGCACCGCAGATTTATTGCCAAAGAACTGCAAGCAATATGTCGGGATGTGTGCATTTACAAGTCTTGTAATGGGGCCAAGGTGTTTTTCCAAGGAGATTGCCATGCAGCCAGGATGTTGCTGCCTAAAATTCAGTGCAAAACTCACATCCTGTGCATGGGTGGTGAGTACCCAGAAATTTTTTGGAAGTGACAATTTGATGCCACTCGGTCTTGCAGCGAAAACAAAGACATGTGGCACTTGCAGCATCTTGGGATGACTTGTGAGGTTGCGAAGCGCTTCATTCAGCGCCTCTTCTTTTTGTTTATTATTCCATTCTTCAAACTGCAGTGCAAGGGGTTCCTCAAAGATAGACTGCCATTCATCTTCGCAAAGGTTTATTTCACAAAGTGCTTCCGAGTCGTTTGCCACCTCACAGCTGCGATTCCCATCATGCTGATGTGGCTCAGGATTTGGAGAGCCAGGTCTTTGTACAGCCTTTACATTAGAGATCCCTGGACCGATGTGACTCCCTCGGGAGTCACCATCCCTGTGCCAGATAGTGATGACGATATCGATGATAAGACTCCTGTTGACACGGCTCACCCCAAGATGTCTTACTACGGACATGCCTTTAAGACCACTCCATGCCAGAGTCAGAGCGTTGCTATCACTCATATGGATACTCCTAGCAAGGCTGCCGCCAAAGATCTTCTTGAGCCCCTTAACCCTGCTTTGGATAACGACTCAGATACTCCTATGAATACACAACGTGGGCCTTGTTGTAGCACCACCGCTCCGCCTTCCCTGATTTGTATTATTTTCCTGTGAGTGAAGAAAGACCGGATAGGGTGCCACAGGCTTACCCGCCGCTCCTTTCTTGGCTTTGGACTTATGGTTGCTGTTCTGTAAGGATTTTCCTTTGGAGTCCCTTGTTCTCTTAGCCTGGTCTGTAGACTTACCCAGTATCAAATTTGGTTCACCCTTATTTTGTTCATTCTTAGTACCCTTTAGGGCATATCTTTGATGACAGGCGAAACCAAATTTGATGAGGCATTCACTCTGCCTGATTTCTTCGCTTCAGCTTCCCTCATTGGTCACTTGGCCCTAAATTTTGAGAGCACAGTAGCTGCTCCGCCCCTGAGGGAATTTGGGTCAGTGCACACTAAGGTCACGGCAAGGCAGGTCAACAGACTAGGCGAGGCAGTGCCTCACACTGGCAGTGAGTTGGTCACACAGACTAGGCGAGGCAACGCCTCACACTAGCAGGAATTGGTCACACCAACTAGGCAAGGCAGTGCCTCACACTCGCAGTGAGTGGACACGCAAAGGAGGATAATTCAACTTAGACCAGGTGGGCAGTGCCCGACACTGTTCTAAAAGTTGAATTTGGCCGGTGTTATCTTTTTTGAGTTGGAAGTGAGCACTTTCAAGCAGTCACAGGGAATGCTGAAAGCTTTCAGGCAGCACAAAAGTGTCCCTATACAAGTTGTGCGGGCACAGGGCAGTGCAAGTGAGGGCAAGCTTTGTTCCTACGGACACAACCAAAGCAACAACCTACGGGCCTACCCCAAACAAGCAAAAACCCCATTAAGAACCGCACCTAGTCACTCTAGGAGCCTCCAACAGTGGGCCGTGGAGGGCTTCGACGGTGAACGACTCCCGGACGCGCGGTGCACCAGAGCGGCCACGCGGACGTGCTGCTGCGCCCCACCATGGTGGGCATCTCCGCTGCGGCAAGACGCTGGCGCTGCAGCTGAACCTTGATAGAAATCAAGTTCGCAGACGCGACCACTGCGCTGTGGTCCGAGAACGCCGGGGCGCACCCGGCGGGAGCCACGCTAAGCACCGACTTCGAGATCCAGAACGTCCGAGTCCCACGGTGCACACACAGCAGTCCACGGTGCCGTCGCGCGCGCCTTCACGAAACTGATGGGAGCGTTCGTGACCTTCTGGGACAACAACGCGGGCTCTAAGATCCACAACGTGGCCCCCATCGGCGCGGCCAGACTCTCCTGGAGTCGCAGATGCAGCTGGGCAGCCTGCAGTTCCGCACAACCCGATGAAGGGAGCCTTGGAGCACTTCCTCATTCTTTTCCGTATTCTGCCTTTCTGGTCTCTACGTCGACTTCTTTTTCCCTGGTCATGTCGGTCCCCCTTGCAGGGGGACCTGACAACGACACGGTGCGCAACATCGACATCGGACGCCGAGGGCTACTGCCACACAGCCTTTTCATAGCGGGGCTTCCCGGACAGAGCGCGTAACCCAAGATGCCTCTGAGCGGCTGTTCTGCACCCGTTGTGTGCGGGCGAACTGGCCTCGGTTTTCACTTTTTCAAGGCGCTTCGACGGTACGATGACTGTATGTGTTTTTCCACTCCACATTTTAGTTTCCATCCGACATGCACCCTGATCCACGTCGACTATCGCTGGTGTGACGTCTGCCGACCCACGCTTTGATCTCCGCTGTAGCTTTTCCGCCGCTACTTCCCGTTGTCCTTTTCTACTCCCTTTCCATTCTATCTTGGCACTGGGGATCTTGTTGATCTTGCTTCCTCTTCGACTTATTCTGCGCTACTATCTTTTTCACGGCTTCTCTGTGCTGACTAAAGCTAGCAAGGATCCATAGCACAATCGGAAGAGGCGCAGCAGCTCTGAAGCTTCGAGACCGCGGGCTCGATTCCACCAGGGCGCGGATCATTTTTTTTACTTGGCGAGTGCCTTTGGGAATTCTTTTTTTCCCTCGACTCGAGACGGATCTCCGAGACGGATCTTTCCGAGACGGATCTTTCCGCCTCCAACCCAGTGACCGCCTCTCTGGGAATAAGAAATTCCCGAGACGGATCTTTCACCCCGAGACGGATCTTCCCACCTC
The DNA here is from genome assembly GCA_963377175.1 of Effrenium voratum. Classification (NCBI taxonomy): domain Eukaryota; class Dinophyceae; order Suessiales; family Symbiodiniaceae; genus Effrenium; species Effrenium voratum. The sequence continues at coordinate 26,054 of CAUJNA010002266.1, read as the reverse complement.
CAACCCAGTGAGCGCCTCTCCTGAGAATAACAAAATTTCCGAGACGGATCTTTCCGCCTCCAACCCAGTGAGCGCCTCTCCAGAGAATAAAAAAAATGTAGCCAGGTCCGAGACGGATCATCTCGAGACGGATCTTTCCACCTCCAGCCCAGTGAGCGCCTCTCCTTGGGAAAATATTTCCCCATGTCCGAGACGGTGCTTTTCGCCTCCAACCCAGTGACCGCCACTCCTGGGAACAAGAAATTCCCGAGACGGATCTTTCACTCCGAGACGGATCTTTCCGCCTCCAACCCAGTGACCGCCTCCCTGGGAATAAGAAATTCCCGAGACGGATCTTTCACTCCGAAACGGATCTTTCCGCCTCCAACCCAGTGACCGCCTCTCCTGAGAAAAAAAAATGTTCCAGGTCCGAGACGGATCATCTCCAAGACGGATCTTCCCACCTCCAGCCCAGTGAGCGCCTCTTCTTGGGAAAGTATTTTCCCATGTCCGAGACGGTTCTTTTCGCCTCCGACCCGGTGTTTTACACCTCAGCGTAGCCTTTTGCATACGCGCTCAGGTGACCTAGCTTGTTTTGCACTATTTTTGCATGGCTTTGCATGGCAAGATTTTGCATGGCATGACATTTGCATGGTTTTGGCATGACATGATTTTTTTTTGCATGGTTTTCGCGTGTTTTTTCACGGTGTCCCGCTCGGGACGCCTCTGCTGGGGACGCCTCTGCTGGGGACGCCTCTGCTGGGGATGCTGGGATTTGTTTCTTAAACGTTTTTGGACGAGCTTTGCAATGTTTCGTGCTTCGCAAGATCTCGGCCCGGATCGGACAGCAGCAACCCTCGGCTCGGAGACAGCAGCAACAGCACCAGCAACCCTCGGCTCGGCTCGGAGACAGCAACAGGAAACATCAACAGCACCAGCAACCCTCGGGCGCCCTCCGCGATGGGGGGTCATGGTGTAGAGGCCGGCTTTTTTTTTGTTTTTTGAAAAAACGCATGTTTTGTTTGGCTCAGGCGAGATGTGGGGCCTGTGGGGGCCTGACGCAGGCAGGACGTTGGGGTGGGAGTTCAATCTTTTTTAGTTGCTCGGGGGAGTTTCGCCGTTCCGTCGTGTCCGAAAGTTGCTCGTTGCCAGGTTGGTTTGGTGAGGATTGGAGCCAAGGCGCGGTCGCGCGAACCTCAGTGCACTCATGTTGGTGCGGCGACTCGTTGCCAGGTTGGTTTGGTGAGGATCGGGACCAAGCACAATCATGTGATCCTCTTTGTGCTCATGTTGGTGCCCGTTGACAGGTCACGGAGGTTGGCAGGCGGAGGGTTGGCTGGGGTGTGGTTTTATGACGTTTGTCCGTTGCAGGAGGGATGCTGCCTGGGAGAGGCGGCAGGAGAAGCAGAAGAAGCTGACGGATGAGAGGATCGAGGAGGCGCTTCTTTTTTTCCTGCATGGCTTCATTCATCACCCCGTGACAGGCGAAGGAGCGAGGGCGCTTGCAGGCGCTCCTGGAGGCCGAGGAGAAGAAGGGCCTGGAGCTGGAGGCGAAGGTGGAGTCCTTTCGCGCGGAGCTCCAGCGGGTGAACGGCATCTACGATAACGGCGCAGTGCTGTACGCCCAGCTGGAGCTCCGCGTGGCCCAGAAGGACGCGGAGATCGCTCGCCTCAAGACCGAGCTGGGGCAGCTCAAGGAGGAGCTGGAGAAGGCATGTTGTCTCTGTCTTTTCGTTTGATATGACAAGATTCCTGGCAGGCCGTCAAAGGTCGGAAGAAGGCCAAGACGTAGCTCCGCCAGGTTGGGGACTTGACATTCTGTTGCAAATCATCCGGATTGGCCCACACGCTCAGGTCTCTCGTGAGGTGCGGTGTGGGTTTGTTTCACAAAGAGTTGCAGCGCCGACGGATTTGCCACGCGCTTTAAAATTGTTTCCCTTATCTGGCCAGGTTCTCCTGCCCTGCTGCAACAGTGATCCGCGAGGCGTGGCGACATCTTTCCGTTGTAGGGAGCTGTGATGAGCTGTGTCCTTCTCCCCGGCTGGCAGGTAGGTTGCTGGGTAGCTCCTCGACGTATCATGTGAGAGGTGCGGAAAAACATGCTGATGTCGGGAAAGCATTGTTTGGGGTGTCTCGCATCGAAATGAGGGGACTGCGACGTGATTTTTTTCTGACCCTTTTGATGTCGTTTTTTTTATCACGAGGTTTCCAGGTTCTAGGTCGTCCTTGATTGTGGCCTGTAGCGCGGCAGCGGAGTCGTCGGCGAGATCACTGGGGGAGGCGGGCTTCTTTTTTTTTGCCCACTGTGAAAGTGGAGAAAACCCACTGTAAAAGTGGAGAAAAGCCCACTGTGAAAGTGGAGAAAGCCCACTGTGAAAGTGGAGAAAAGCCCACTGTGAAAGTGGGGAAAAGCCCACTGCGAAAGTGGAGAGGAGCCCACTGCGAAAGTGGAGAAACTGACTTTGAGAGTTGCGAATGTTTGGTGTGAGATATCCTTGGTTCGCCCAACGACCCTTAGTACGGGTTCGCCCAACGACCCTTAGTCCTGACTTGCCCAACGGCCCTTAGTACTGACTAGCCCAACGGCCCTTAGTACCAACGAGCCTTAGTACGGCTTCGCCCAACGACCCTTAGTACGGGTTAGCCCAACGAGCCTTAGTGCGGGTTCGCCCAACCTCGTTTGCTACTGGCTCGCCCAACCTCGTTTGATACTGGCTAGGTGCGGGCTTCGAATGTGTGCCGATTGCGCTTTTTTTTTCAGTCAGGATCACGTATCGGAAATACGATGCCTGCTCCGGACTCCAGGACGGAGCCCGAGTACTTTGATTGCGGGGTATATGTTGCCTCGCTGTGGGTGCAAGACTCAGTGCTGCATACATTGCACCTTCCTTAGACCAAACACATGCAAATGAGCATCATGAGCATCTTAAACTTCAGGGACGTGCCCCGTTGTGCCTGAGAGTTGGACCCCTATTTCATTGTTCCAAGACCGAAGCCACCCAGCCGCCCAACTGGTCTAGCTCTGTGCACCGGTGGGATTTGGTGGGTCCAGGTCCGAGAAGGATTTTATAAGAAATGATCCTCGCTTCAGTCCGGGATGCTCTGCCGATTCGTAAGCTCTGTCGTGGCCGCGCTCGCAATCTCCTCGCATAGGAATGCTGTAAAGCAGCTCGCGCGACTGGCCTCTGACCCTCTCGCGCTGGCCCCCCATGAGTCGAGGCCCCCCTTGGGCGCCCCTCAGATGCCTCCCGTCTTCCCACGCATCGCACCGGCAGCCGCTCCTGCACAGCCGGCCGCACCCAAGGCCAAGGCCAAGGCCGCGCGGTGCGCCCTGCAGGCCGCGACTACAGCCACCTCAGCCTCCGAGTCCTCTGCAAGTCGGGCGAGAAGTGCCTGCAGATGAGCTGGGGCCCGTTGAGGTTCGTGGACAGCATGAACGTCTTCCCCACGAGCCTGGCCAGCATGATCGACGACCTCAGGGCCTGCGCCCACAAACAGCTGCCTGAGCTCTTCCCGCTGATGGCCTCGCTTCACCCCGAGCTGCAGCTGCGCACGCCGACCGACTCTCCGCCTCAAAGACGGCCTCTCAAACAGCGGCGGACGCGCTGCGATCTGGAGCAGGCGTGGGACTGCATCCTGCGCAAGCTGCCCATGCCCTTCGAGCACTTCTGCGGCGCCGAGGCGTGGGAGATGCCTGCGGTGTGGGAGCAACACTGCTACGACAGCGTGCTGGCTGGAAAAGCGGTGAGCGCAGAGGACCACCGGCTGGCCGTCAACACAGCCAATCTCATGGGGTGGGAGACCTTCCGCGAGTTCCACGACTGCTACCTCCACACCGACGTCCTGGCCCTGGCTGACGTGATGGAGAGCTACCGGGACTCCTTCCGGGCGCAGTCGGGGCTCGACCCAATCCACTATGTCACGCTGCCCGGAGCCGCCTGGGACGCCATGCTGCGGCACTCGCCCGCGAGACTCCCATTCACCTCATCACCAACGAGCAGGCCTACGTGGACGTGCGGGCCTCTGTCATGGGAGGGCTGAGCTGCATCTTCCAGCCCTTCGCTCAAGCCAACAACCCCGAGCTGGGCGAGGAGGACTACAACTCCGAGGAGCCCGTCAGCTGGATCTCGTACTTGGACTTCAACGCCATGTACCCAGCAGCAATGTCGCTACCAATGCCCAACGGCCCCTGCGAGACGGTCGCCCTGCCAGAAGAAAACGCCGCAAGGCTGAGCTGGCTGCACGATACGTGCCTCTCCGGGCTGAACTGGGAGTCCGACTCCGAGGAGGTGAGTTATCTGCTCCTCGTGGACTACGACTTTCCCCCGGAGGTGCACGGCTCCGCCCGCGCGCATGAAGGTCGGGAAGGGCCTGTGCGGGCCGCACACAGCGAACATGGCGGAGCGCCTCGGCCTCTCCCCGTCGCCCTTCGAGAAGCTCGTGCCCTTCCTTGGCATGCACGTAGAGGAGGGCGTGGACGGCAAGCGGCTCAAGTTCCTGCGGGACGTGCTGGGTGCCAGGATCTGGAGGCTGCGCAGAGCCTACCGCTTCGCCTGCAGCCCCTTCATGGCGGGTTTCATGGAGCTCAAGCACAGCGAGCGGAGGCAGCTCAAGACGGCGGGGAGCGTGGTCGCCGAGAAGGTGGTGAAGCTCACCCAGAACGCCATCTTCGGTCGCTGCTGCATGACCCCCGACAAGTTCAGGAACACGAACGCCTACGTGGACCCGGTCAAGTTCGAGCGGGCTGTGGGCAAGAGCTCCGTGACGAACTTCGAGTTTCAGATCAACGACTCGGAGGGGTTCCTGGCCTTCGTGGAGACGCTCAAGACGAACCGCAAGGCCTGCGTGAGCGTGCCCACCCAAGTCGGCGCCCGCACGCTGCAGCTCTCCAAGCTCATGATGGAGAAGGCCTACTACCTCCACATGAGGAGGCTCTTCCCGAAGATGAGGCTGCTCTTCACGGACACCGACTCCGTGATGGTGCAGATCTTCGAGCTGCAGGACCCGCTCCACGCCATGGCCGAGGCGAACCTGAACGGCGCCGCCCACTTCGACGTGGCCGGCAAGTCCAAGGACCCCGAGAGGGACCTGAGCGCACTCTCTGCTGCGGCGCGCGCCAAGGCCATCGAGGTGATGGGGCTGCTGGGCAAGCTCGGCGACGAGACCTTCCCCGCCAGGATCCTGGAGTACGTCGGCCTGCGCTCCAAGATGTACAGCATCCTCACGGTCCAGCCCGACGGCGCGCGCAAGGAGAAGCGCAAGATCAAGGGCGTGCCCAAGAAGGCGGTGACCAACGTCGGCATCTCGAGTACAGGGAGGTGCTGGAGGAAGGCAGCGAGCGCAGGGCGACCTTCGCGCAGCTGCGCAGCCGCGCGCACGAGATCGCCGTGGAGACCGTCGAGAAGAAGTCCCTTTCGCCCTTCAACGACAAGGTCTACGGCCTCGACGCTCACAACTCGCGCCCGCTGGGACACTGGCGCAACCTGGAGCAGCTGCGGATGCTGGGCGCTTACGCTCCGACAGGCTCTGCGCCCTTCGACCTCGTGATGGAGTTCCTCGTGGGGCCCCCGCCTCTGGGGCCCGCTCCGACACTGCCGCTGCGGCTGAGCCGCTGCTGGGCGTAGACTGTCGGAACCTGAAAAAAAGAAAGATCCCGAGCTCTCGTTTTCTCGTCTTCTCGCTTTTATGATTTCGAACCGCCGCAGCTGCTCAATATGACTTCTCTGCGGCCTTCCGATGCGTGCAGGCATGGCTCCTGGAAAAGCCCGCCTCTCTCTTTAGAGGGGGTTTTCCAAATGGCTTATATTCTACCTGAGAGGCTTCTAGCACTCGTCCGTCCAGCATTTGACCTCGTCCTGCGAAGGATTCGAAGTCTAAAACGCTGCGTGCAGGCGTGTGGCTGCAAAATAGAGACCCCTAGATATGCTTGCAATTTGGCTCCAGGTTGCATTTCAAGCGAGCCAAGCTTTGCAGGGCTAAGGAAAAACAAAAAAAATCAAAAAAAGGGGTCCAAAAAAAAGGGGTCCCCAAAAAAAAGGGAAAGGGGTTTCCTTTGGCAAAGCTTGACATCGCTTGAAATGCAACCTGGAGCCAAATTGCAGCGCATATCTAGGGGTCTCTATTTTGCAGCCTCACGCCTGCACGCAGCGTTTTAGACTTCGAATCCTTCGCAGGACGAGGTCAAATGCTGGACGGACGAGTGTTAGGAGGCTCTCAGGTAGAATATAAGCCATTTGGAAAACCCCCTGTAAAGAGAGAGATACCGGGGATGCACATGTCGGAGTACATGTCGGATGAACATGTACTTGGCACTCCGGGTGCGCCACCTTCTGACACATGCTTGGGTACAAATCCAGTCCGGCAGGCCCGGCTGTGGCCCGGCATTGCCGCGCCAAGCCGCTGAACCCCCACTCTCCCCCGCGTCCTTGCTATATGTGCTATATGTGCTATATCTTACACGCCAAGCCGCGGAACCTCCACTCTCCCCCGCGTCCTTGCTATATGTACTATATGTGCTATATCTTACACGCCAAGCCGCTGAACCCCCACTCTCCCCCAGCTCCTTGCTATATGTACTATATGTGCTATATACTCTGTACGCGCGAAATCTGTGGTATATGTGCTATATAGGGCCATATAGCACATATAGTACATATAGCAAGGAACCCGGGAGAGAGTGGATGTTCAGTGGCTTGCCTTGTGAGATATAGCACATATAGCACATATAGCAAGGAACCCGGGGAGAGTGGATGTTCAGTGGCTTGCCTTGTGAGATATAGCACATATAGCACGTATAGCAAGGACCCCGGGGAGAGTGGATGTTCAGCGGGTTGCCGCGCCCTGCGTAGAAGCCTTGCCGCGCCTGCCCGGTGTAGACGCCAGCGTACGCGCCGCATGTTGCATGGTTTTTGCATGTTTGCATGGGTTTTGCATGTTTGCATGGTTTTTGCATGTTTGCATGGTTTTTGCATGTTGCATGGTTTTTGCATGTTTGCATGGTTTTTGCATGTTTGCATGGTTTTTGCATGTTTGCATGGTTTTTGCATGTTTGCATGGTTTTTGCATGTTTGCATGGTTTTTGCATGGGTTTTGCATGTTTGCATGACATGATTTTGACATGGTTTTTTTTACACGGTTTTGCATGTCATGTGGCTCAACCCCGTGCCCCTCCCCCTGTTTTTTTCCTGTCAGGCCGTACGTGTCAGGTGGAGCTGGAGAACTGCGAGGCAGGGCGGTGCCGAGCGGGCACCTAGGTAAACGTGCCGAGCAGGCACAGTGCCGAGCGGGCACTAGTAAGTAGATGTGCCGAGCGGGCACGTGCCGAGCAGGCACAGGCACCCCGGTGCTGAGCTGGCACCGTGGGGGTGCCGAGCAGGCACTAGATGTGCCGAGCGGGCACCGTGCCGAGCTGGCACCTAGGTAAACGCGCCGAGCAGGCACAGTGCCGAGCAGGCACGTGCCGAGCAGGCACTTAACTAAACGTGCCGAGCTGGCACCGTAGGAGCGCCAAGCAGGCGCAGCTTTGAAGCAGGCGTGGAGGCCACTGTGGTTGAGTGGCTCGCCCAACGGCCCCTTAGTACTGGCTCGCCCAACTGGCTCGCCCAAGTACGGGTTGGTCAGCGGCAAGTCCGCGAGTGCGCAAGACGTTCGTGTCGTACTGGAAGTATACCAGGAAATTGAATGATAATATCCTTCAATTCAAATTCCCTGGTGCGGGCAGCAACCAAAAAATGGTCCGTGCCTGTTTCCAGTTCCGAGGCACTTCGTGTTCACAGCCGCGCCTGCCCGGCATCGGAGCCCCGAACCCAAGGTCGGGATTCTTCCCAGGAAAAAAAATTCCAGTCCTCCCGTGGGGGGACTGCAGCACGCTTTTTTTGCCAATGGCTGCGAGGTCGGGAGTGTTTCACCGAAGTCGGAATTCCGACTTCGGTCTCTCAGCGAGGTCGGATTTCCGACTTCGCTTTTTTGCCGAAAAACCCATCACCGGGCCAGCGCCGAAGGTCCGGGAGATATGCTGTCCTCGCAGCATAACTCCCGGAGTGTTTTTTCCACCATTCACACGCCCTGCCGTCAATCCTGGCGTGGGCACAGGATTGCCACACTCACTCCTGGCGTGGGCACAGGATTGCCACACTCAATCCTGGCGTGGGCACAGGATTGCCCGGCGTCTCCCTGAAAACACTGGAAGCGCACTGCTATATAGCAGGGCACTCCCGGAAAACACCGGCAGTGCGTCGGTACACAGCGATGCACTCCCGGACTCGCCGCCCGGCTTGCCGGCTTCAAATTTGACAAGTAACGCAAAGGAACGTCATGGGAAAGATCAAGCTTTTCCCCACGCCAGAATACAGCAGCAAGCAGCCCTCGGACCCCGTGGTGCCCCTGGTCCCGTGCACGGGCATTTTCCTCGGGCCATCAAAATCGGGCAAAACCGTGACTCTGATCAGCCTGATTCTGGAGCAGTATCGCGGCGTGTTTGAGAGAATCTACATATTTAGCCCATCCATTGACATCGACGACGGCTGGATTCCCGTCAAGAAGTACATCGAGCAGGACCTGGGAGTGAATACTGAACGGGAGCAAGCGTACTGGGACGAGTGGGACGAGGCGGCGCTGCGCCGCATCATCCAGCAGCAGCGCAAGATCACCGAGGCGTCCAAGAAGTTGGAGATGAAGAAACTGTATCAGGTCCTGATAATAATCTGTGACGACCTAGCGGACGTGCCTCAGCTCCACAGACCCAACGGCGCCCTGGACACTCTCTTCATCAGGGGCCGGCACCTCCAAATCAGCACCTGGGTCAGCTCGCAGAAGCTGAGACTAATCAGTGCGGCCGTGCGGGTCAACCAGCAATTCCTCTGCTGCTGGAGGCTGCGCAACCAGCACGAGCTGGACGCCGTGGTGGAGGAGCTCAGCGCCCTGCTGCCGAAGGAGCAGCTCTAACAGTTGTACGAGCAGGCGACGCGGGAACCTTACAGCTTCCTTTTCGTCTACTACCTGAAGCCGAGGAATGAAATGTTCTTCAAGCGCTTTGAAGAGCGTTTCGCATTGGAAAGAGAAGCCGATGGGAGCGGCGCTAAGCTTCCTGGGCCAGAAGCTGTTCGCTAGCTCCACACTGATCAGCGCACGGTGCGAGAATATCTCCTGCTGCACCTCCGTCGCAGCCGTCCACCCGCCCGTCGTCCGCAGAACCGGCGGCCTCCTAAGAAAAGGCATGACGACTATCTACGTGGACAGCCGCAAGAGAGTGGCCGGCTCGGACAGCGACTTTGAGGTGGACCTGGGAGAGTCCCTGCACTTGCAGAGCGACGCCCGGCTTGCCGTCTACAAGATCCGCCTGGCCGACAGTTTCCTCTCGACGGACCGGGGCCGCTACCTGTACTGGGTCGACGCCGCGCTGGGCACGCTGAACTGGGCGTTGTTGCCCGAGATCGCGTACACTGGCGCACGGTTGGCCGCCTGGATCAGCTCCAACTTTGCCACCGCCACCTATAGCGAGACCACGAACAGCCTGAGCGTAGCCTACGACGGCAACAGGCTCATTCTGAACGACCTGGAGCTGCGCCAGCAATTCCCTGATGCCGTGGACTACCCCGCTGCGCCGCCCGCCTCTCCCACCAAGCCCTTCAGCGTGGACCACATGCTGGGCCCGAGCTTTGTCTCCGGCGGGCAGCAGGTCTTCGAGTTCGTCCGGATGATGGCGCACAACGAGGTCTACCTGCGCTGCGCCCAGCTGGCCAACGCCAGCAGAGTGCTGGGCAACCTGGGCGACGACATCCTCTCCAAGATCACGCTGAAGAGCGGAGTGGGTACCATTGTGGAGACGGGCTCAGACGACGGGCACTTCATGGCCCTCAGGGGCCGGTTACCCTGAGGCACATGCGCTTCCGCCTGACCGACCTGGACGGCAACGTCGTCCGGCTTCGCGGGTCGTCTTTGTCGTTCGTGTTATATCTTGACCACGTATAATTAAATGGAGCCAACCGAACACGAGGCGGCGCAAGAGGCGGAGGTGCACGCTGCGCCGGAGGCACCACATGCTGCGCCACACGCTACGCCGCACGCTGCGCCACACGCTGCGCCGGAGGCACCGGAACCGAAACGGCGGGGCAGGCCCCCTGGGAGCAAGAACAAACCTAAGCAGGACGCTGAGCCGAGGCTCCGGTTGAGACGCCGGCGGAGGCACCGGCTGAGGCTCCACCGGAGCCGCCTCAGCTCACAAGAGAGCAGCAGCGCGCCCTGCGCATGCTGGAGAGGCAGTCCGCTTATGACCGGCTGACCACAGGCGCAAGTGTACTGGTATAAAAGCATGATGTCCTTAGAGCCCCGCAACGAGCCGCGGATGCTCCGGTGGTTCCGCAAGACGTACCCCAGTTACAACTTGCAGCCGCTGCTGCTGAAGCGCTACCGAGAACTGGAGGAGGCGCGGGCCTTCAACAACTGGCTGGGCGAGCGCAGGCAGGCGCAGGAGGGCAGCGGCACCTGGACGACGTGAGCCGGCTGACGGAGGCCGTGCACCGCCAGGTACCCCAGCTGCGCTACGCGCGGGCCGAGCGCCGGGGCGTGGAACGGGCGGCGGACGAAGTTGCGCAACAGTAATTGAAGACACTTCGGGCGCACGGCTTCAACCAGCGCCCGCGCTTTGAGCAGGTGGTGGGCTACCTGGAGCGGAACGAGCCGCTGCCCCTGGACCAGCCGGACCGCAAGGCCACCTCGTTCATCACAAGCCACTTCTACCTGGACGATTTTGTGCATTCCAGCGAGGACCCCAACCCCCGGCCCCTGCAGCACACGCCCCTGCATCCCGAGGAAGGCTTCCGCACTCCCGCAGAGGCCACGGACGAGGACGTGCGCCTTGCGCGGAGGTACCAAGGGTACAGCGGAACCCGCTTTGTTGAGGACGACCTGGCGGGAGACTCCGAGGCCGGCGCGCTGGCCAGCAACGGGCAGGGGCCGCCCTCCATCACGGACCGTCTGCGCGGCACTGCAGACGGCGCTCAGGCGGCAGCGGACCTCGTAGGCGCAGGGGCAGGGCTCGCAGCCGCGCATCTCAGCTGCCCCAGGACGCAGCTGAGTACGTGCGCCTAAATGTGTTGCCCCGTCCGGGCCCGGCGCAGCCGCCTCCGCAGATCATAGGCCGGCCCAGTGATGTGGAGCGCCTCCTGGACGAGGCGGGGCAGCGCGCGCAGGAGGTGGAGCGTGGCGCGGAGGCAATAGAGGAGACGGCGGCCGTGGCAGCGGAGGAGGGCGAGGTGGCCGTTGCCGCCGAGGGCGTGGGCGGGGCCTTTGGCTACTGGGGGGGCCTGGCGGAAGGAGCAGCAGCACTGGCGCCCACCGCGGGCGAGGTTGCTGGAACGTTGGCTGGCGCGGCGGGAGTCGGCGCGGCGGCAACGGCGGGGCTGGCCGTGGGCATTGCGGGCGGCGCAGCCTACGGGCTGGCCCGCGGCACGGGCTGGGTGCTCGAGAACACGCTCTTTCCTGGCCCAAGAAGGGCAGCGAGGTCGCCGGCCGTGCAGGGACGTCCGGTCCGCCAACAACATGAATGACGCCTCGCAGCCCCAGACGCAGCCCAAGCACTTCACGCTGCGCCACCGGCTGCAGCACTTCAGCTGCCCACGCAAGCAGCCGAGCGCCTCCTCGCAGTCCAGGGCTTTCGCGTTGCAGGCGAGTCCAACACACGCCGCGCCCTTTCTCCTGGGGCCTGAACCCCGGTTGGCCCTGCCCCAGTGCCCAGCCGTGCTCACGGTGCGGGCTGACAGTTCACGCCGGGAGCCTGCCTGCCCGCCCAGCTTTGACCTAGCTGGAGCGAGACTGTGAGGCTGCTGAATAAATTATATAAAACTCTCCTAGGGGATGATGGTTGATTTGATTTTTGCACGGTTTTGCGCTGCAAAATGCTATTAGTGTCGTCCGTACATAGATGTACGGACTAGACTAATAGCTCGTTTTGCACGGTTTTGCGCAACAAAAATGCTATTAGCCCAGTGCCTACCCAAATGTAGGCACGAGGCTAATAGCTTTTGCACGGTTTTGCGCTGCAAAATGCTATTACTTCAGGCCGTACATACATGTACACCCTGGAGTAATAGTTTTTTCGCACAATTTTGCGCTGCAAAATGCTATTCCTCCAGGCCGTATATCAATATACGCCCTGGAAGAATAGCATGTTCCTTCGCCGTACGAGTCAAAATGCGTGTATATAAACAAGCATGGAGGTAGTCACCGCCGGAGCCCAGGATGAGCTGATGCAGAGCCTGGACTACAAGCTGAAAACAAGCAACACCAGCTACGTGACGGCGCGGCATGACGTGCAGTACTTCCCCAGCTCGCTGAGCTCCTTCTCCCCCACAACCTCTAGGGTCTGCCGCATCCCGCTCACCAGCGGCACGTCCTTCATCGACCCGAGTCCATCAAGATCGCCTTCCGCGTCAGGAACACGGACGGCGCCAACCCGCTGGCCCCGGCCACGCCCAACCCCGCCTGCTTCGTCCAGCGCGTCCAGGTCTTCGCCAACGGCCAGCGCTGCGACGACATCAACTACTACGGGCGCACCGTGGCCGTGCACGACCTGCTGAAGGGCAGAGTGTACAACCGCAACAAGGCCATGGAGGGTTTCGACGAAGTGAACGACCCGCGCATCGCCCGCGCGGTGCACCAGGGCGGCTACGCGGACGTGCTGCTGCGCCCCACCATGGTGGGCATCCTGCGCTGCGGGAAGATGCTGCCGCCGCAGCTGAACCTGGTGATAGAAATTGAGTTTGCGGACGCCACCACTGCGCTGTGGTCCGAGAACGCCGGGGCGCACCCGGCGGGGGCCACGCTGAGCACCGACTTCGAGATCCAGAACGTCCGAGTTCTGGCCTCCCAGGTCGTCCTGGACTCTGCGCTGGTAGAGTCCTTCAACCGCGTGCTCCTCTCAGGAAGGTCCCTGGTGTTCAGCTACCCCACGGTGCACACGCAGCAGTCCAGCGTCCCGAACGGCGTGGCGGAGCACAACGTCACCGTGGCGCGCGCCTTCACGAAACTCATGGGCGCGTTCGTGACTTTTTGGGACAACGACGCTGGCTCTAAGATCCACTTGCTGGCCAACCCGGGGCAGGACGTGGCCCCCATCGGCGCGGCCAGGCAGGAGGACAGCCTCCTGGAGTCTCAGATGCAGCTGGGCAGCCTGCAGTACCCTCACAACCCCATGAAGGGAGCCTCGGAGCACTTCCACTTCCTCTCCGTCCTCGCGGGCACCTACGACGACACGGTGCGCAACATCGACATCGGCCGCGTTGGCTACCTGCGCCACAGCTTCATTGCCGGCTTTCCCACCGAGCGCGTGCCCAAGATGCCGCTGAGTGGCGTCAGCACCCGCTCGGGCGACCTTGCCCGGTTCACCTTCAAGGGCCTGGACGGCACGATGACGGACCTGTTCATTCATTTGGTGGCCTACCAGCTGGTGACGCTCTCCGGCACGGGCGTCTCAAGCATGTCGCTCTGCGCCATTTTTTGGCGTTTAGTGACACCGCTTTTGAAGTTGAGCAAAAACGGCAAAAAAAAGGGCCGGTGTCCCTCTTCACCATTTTTGGTGTTTAGTGACACCGCTTTTGAGTGCGCCCAAAAAACGAGAAAAGAGGCCCGGTGTCCCTCTTCTTCATTTTTGAAGTTTAGTGACACCGCCCAAAAAACCAGTAAAAACATGGAAAAAAGGACTGTTCCAGGCTCGTCGGAATAGACGAAGCCTGAACGGTCTAATCCGGAATGCTCAGCCGCTCCGCCGTGGCCGCGCGCGCATCTCCTCGCACAGCGCAGCAGGGACGCTGTAGAGCAGCTCGCGTGATTGGCTGACCCTCTCGTACTGCCCCTCCATCAGCCGCGGCCCCCGCTGCGCGGCCCGGAGGTGCCTGCCGTCCTGCCACGCCTCGCAGCGGCTGCCGGGCTTGCACAGGCCTCGGCTCGGCCTCCAGCGCATGTTGGTCCACAGCCGCGTCTGCTTTTTGTACGGAGTTCCGTACTTACAGTAGGTCACGTCCACCCAGGGCAGACGCTCCATGAACGGCCGGGTCTTCAGCAGCCCGGTGGCCGGGTTCTCCACAATCCACATGAGCGGGTCAAAGTGAGCAATGATCTCAAGGGCGCTGAGCACCAGCGCGTCGCCCTCCAGGAGCCGCCGCGGGCGCGTCGTCAGCGCGCGGCTGTATTCCGTGCAGACCGGGCTGGCCCAGAACATGTCGAAGTGCCCCGGCGGGAACGTCGTGTAGTCCCAGCTCCGGATGTCGCAGAGGATTGTCGGCTCAAATTTCGACACGATGTCCAGGGAGACGACCTCCCAGCCCGCCGCCTCGAAGGCCCAGCCCACCGACTTGGTGCCGCAGAAAAGCTCCAGGAGCCTCGGCATTTTTAAAGAGCAAGATCACCGCCACTGCGACGACCAAGAAAACTCGCGTGTTCATCGGACCGGACTTTTTTCCTACGGATAAAAAAAGGAGCCGAGCAATGAAGCTTGCACTCGGGCTGGACGTTCAGACCAATGCCAAGGGGGGAAAGTTCATGTCCATAGAGGACTCCCATGAGGGCGCGCTGGTGCGCAAGGTGGACGTGGAGGTGCTGTGGCCCGGCAACTTCCAGGACGACGGGGCCAAGAGGGTGGGCGTGTGCTTTGCGAGCAACACCAACCTGGAGCTGTGGACGGAGGAGGTGGAGCAGGGCGTCATCGACAACATGATCATCTTCCAGAAGCCCTTTCTGGGGGCCGCCCGCACCGAGCTTGAGAGCCAGCTGCAGCGCGCCGTCAAGGTGAGCGCCAAGGGCAAGCACGTGAAGCGCAAGATGGACTTGGAGCGCTGCCTCTTCTGGGACCCCGCCGGCAACCGCGTGCCGCGCCCCGCGGAGTTCGCGCGCCGCAGGGGCCGCGCGCTTGTGGAGGCCCGGCACGTGTGGCTGATGGTCAGGCAGTGGGGCGTGCTCTTCGAGGTGCGCCACCTCATGCTGGAGCCCCTGGAGGCGCCGTGCTGCCCGTTCTAGGCCGCCTCCAGCAGCTCGGAGATCGTGGCCCGCGAGGCGCCCACGTACAGGTGGCGCAGCGTGAGGTGGCAGGACTCCAGGTCCAGGCGGACGCGGTTGTGGAGGGTGAGCCCCTGTCAGCTGGCGTAGGTCACTGCGTGGCTCGGCCGGGTGGCCCGCAGCAGCTCCTGGTTCTTCAGCCGCATGCCGTTGTCCAGCCTCACTCCGTCCGGCTCCACTTCCGCCACGGCCACAAAGACGCCCTTGGGTATCTTTCCGCCGGCCCCAATGAGGCGCAGCCCCGGCCACACCGGGCTGTTTTGGGGTGTTGCAGTTTGGCTACACCGATTGGTTGGTATAGATTTATCACAACCCAAATCTATGTGGATGACCTGCGTCTCCAGCTCCAAGAGCTTTGAGGCCTCCGGCGCCAGGGCCCGGTTCGCCGCTGCGTTGACGGCCATGCGCTTGCTGTGGCTGATGACCAGCGTGGTGTCCGGCCACCCGGGCTTGGAGGGGTAGAGCTCCCTCAGCCTCGCCTTGGCCTGCTCCAGCGTGGGGCTCGCCTCCTCGCCGACCCGCAGCCACTTCACGAAGTCGAAGATGCCGGGGTCGGAGCGCATGTTCTCCGTGAGCTCGTGCCTGTGCCCGCCGGCCAGGTCGCGGATCAGCTGGCTGTGCTCCAACGGCGCGCTGATGGGCCGCCCAGCCCAGGAGTCCAGCACGGCCGGCAACTGCCGGAAGTTTTTTTTTTGAGGAGCAGAAACTTCACGTCGGCGTTCAGCCCCACGCAGGCCAGGTCCGCCCAGAGCGCCATGTCCAGCTGCGTGATCTCCTCCACCACCAGCCAGTCCAGCTTTTGCGCGCTGCCGCCGCGCACGTACCTGCGCACCCAGTGGTCGGCCGTCTGCGCCCCAGGCCCAGGTTCTGCGCGGAGCAGTGCGTCTTGGACACCAGGTGCACCGCCTCGCCCTGCTCTCGCAGCCTCGCCACAATGGTGCGGGCCAGGTGCGTCTACCCGGTGCCCGGCAGGCCCGTGAGCAGCAGGGAGTTGCCCGCCAGGCAGTGGTTCACGGGGTCGTCCACCCCGTTCCACCTCCGCTGTTTGGGGCGCTCCGCCTCCATGCGCGGCGCCCTGCCGCTGAGCAACGGCTTCGTCTCTTCCACGCGGGAGACCGGCGTGCCGTCCGGGTGGCGCAGCGCCTCCAGCGCCCGCAGCCGCTCCGCGAAGCGCTTCGGCAGCCGCTGCGTCAGCAGGCAGTCCGGCTTCACCTGCGCCAGGTAGCGCGGCGGCGCGTCCAGGATGCGCCGGGCCTTGGCCACCATGCAGTGCTCAAAGCCCAGCACCGCGTCGTGGATGGGGCGGTAGGTGCCGTTGCTCAGCAGCCTCCGCGCGTAGACGAAGTCCCACACCATGCCCCCCTCGTAGGCGAAGGCCGAGAGAAGTCCGCGCCCGCGCCGTCCAGCTCGCTGCTGCTGCTGCGCACGCTGTAGACCACCTCCGTGCTGCGCGCCCACAGGCCTATCATCGCGTTCACGCTGAGCTTGGCCATGTGCTCCTCGCCCTGACACGCGGCGTCCATGCGCTCCAGCGCGCGCCGCAGCGTCGCCGCGTCCACGTGGCTCCGCGCGGAGATGCCCAACACGACGTGGTCCCAGCGGCAGACGCCCAGGTCCAGCATCGCGGCCAGCGAAACCTTCGGGTACCAGCCGGGCCCCACGTACGGCAACAGGTTCAGGCAGGACTGCCTCGCGTCGCAGCAGCCCTCCACAAAGCCCAGGTCCGGCAGCACGCCGTCCACGGGCTCACGCCGTCCGCCGGGCACAGGATGGGCAGGGGGAAGGGGGCGTTGGCCAGCCCGTTGCGCCTGCAGCGCACCACGTCCACGCCGACGTACAGCGCGTCTCTATTGCACGTCTGCGCCTCAAAAAACCAGAGGGGGCAGCTGGGGGCGTACTCCATGACTCCGGGGGCCACGCGGCTCTCCAGGCTGGTGGGCTGCGCGCTCTCCCTCAGCGTCTTCTCGCTGTGGCAGTCGCCGCACAGCGCCTGCAGAGTTTGCACGCTGCCCGCAAGGCCTGCCTCACCGGCACCACGTGGTCCAGCTCGCAGGTGCCGGCCGTCAGCCCGCAGCCGCACAGCGCGCACTTGCCGTCCTGCGCGGCCAGGGTCTTCTGCTATGTGCTGCATCGCCCCATACGGCCTCTTGTCCTCATCTGTCTCTTCTGATATCTTGCTTTCTGCCCCCCACCATATCTCCCTCTTGCACTGCTGATCTGCTACCTCCTTCTCCGCGTCGCCGGGCACTTCCCGTTTCGCCTTGAGCAGCTTCAGGAAGATCTCGTGCGCCAAGCCGGCCAGGCGCTGGCCCCTGTACTCCTGCCCCAGCGCCTCGCACTCCGCAGCACCTCGTGCTCCTCCGGCAGCTCTCGGATCCTCGTGCCCCGCCTCAGCCTCAGCCCGCAGTACTGCGCCGGGCTGCTGATGGCCACCTTGGGGCTCTCGCCGACGGCCCTGAGCTGGCGCCGCGCCTCCCGCAGGTTCTTCGCACCAGAACAGGCCGGATGCACCGCCGCGGCGTCGAAGCGCTCACTCTTGGATGGTTAGAGCACGCGCGCCGCTGCCTCTCCAGCACCCTCTCAACGGCCAGTACATGTAGCAGTGCCCGTCGAAGGCCAAGAAGCACACGGTGCGGTGCTCCTTCAGCGCCGGATCGTAGCTGTCCACCAGGTCGCCCTGCGAGCTCAGCACGCGCATCGGGGCGTTGCGCCAACACGCAGAACTCTCGCACCTCCTTTGGCGGAGATCCCGAGGCGCCTCCAGTCGTGGCGCAGCATGGCGTCGAAGTCCGCGCACACCTCCTCCACGCTCAGCTGCAGCAGCTCGGCCAGCTGTCGGGGCACGCAGAGCGGCTTGTCCTTGAAGGCGCTCTGCAGCACGTCCTCCTCGCAGGGCAGCTGGAAGCTCACGCTCCTCAGGCCCCTCATGCGCTGGCGCAGGAGGATCTCCACCCTCGGCCCTCTCCCCTGGCGCCCCCTCCTCCTCCCTGCCACTCCGCCTTCCTCTGCTCCTGGAGTTCATGTGTTCGCTTTTTGTGTTATGTTGGTACGGGCGTGCTTCTGGGTTTTTGCTGACCACCCAGTGCCCCTCGGGGTCGAGGAAGTAGGTCTTGTCCGGAGCTGCAGGATGGGGCCGCGGTCCAGCGAGGCCTCCACTTGTTGCCTGACCCGCTGCGCCCTGCTCCTCCGTAAGGTGGCCGGGTGCCTCGTGGCCCCGCCCAGCTCATTCACCGGCAGCCAGTCGCTGCGCTCGTAGTTCCGCCCGCTGCGCCGCCTGCCCCGGATGATCACCGGCTCGTGGAACAGGTACTCGTAGGTACTTGTCGCGGAAGGAAGCCCTTGCCCCTTGGTTCAGCCGGTGCTCTCCGCCCTGCAGGGAGCGCAGAGCTTCTTCTGCCCGTTGCCGCTAGCAGGATGTAGTCGTTGGGCCCTCGCGGATGGGGGCCTGGTTGTAGTCGAAGTCTTGGCTGGGGTGGGGCCGCGGCCTTGGTTGGGAGTATTAGTCGCTGGCCCGCCCGGGTCATCTGCCCGTCCCCGCGCGCGTTTGTGAGAACGGGGGGGGGGGGAGCAGCGAGGGGGCCGCGTAGGCCCCAGGGCCGCGCCGCAGGTTCAGCACGACGGCACCATCCGCCCCCGTGCGAGCCCGGGCGCCGCCGTCCGCGGCCTCCGTGATCTGCTGTCGTTGTCTCGCCCAACTTGCCATTCTTTTTTTACGGGCCCAGTTTTTTTTTGCCCGGCCGCGCATTCTCCCCGATCATACGTGCCCGTATGGTTGGGGAGAATAGCTTTTACACGGTTTCCCGATTCCTATTCTCCCCGGCCATACGCGCAGGTATGGCCGGGGAGAATAGCCGGTTTCGCACGGTTTTGCGCTACTTGTGCGTCGTCGTGCAGCTTCCGGGGTGCGTTCAAACGGGTTATGCCCTCAGAGCGTTTTCGCAGCGGGCGGGGTGGTGCCTGTAGGGTTTAAACACAGCTGGCTTTCAACAAAGTCACTATTTGCTCGAGAAGCAAGCTCTGCGACAGTCTGCGATGGCGACTCGATCCGAGTGCGAGCGCGAGGCGCGCGAGGTGGCAGCGAACCTGGTGCTGTCTACCGCCCTTCCGCACTCCGTGAGAATGGGGACTCGCGTGCTCGAGACCCTGGGCGACATGCGGGAGATACGGTCCTACCACAGCATCGGCTGCAAGCAGGCTCTGCCCATCTTTGAAGAACTCGTCAAGGCCGGCCAGGAGCCCGCGGGTGAAGACTACCCGGCGACGAACTTGGAGCATCGCCTGGTGGAGTGGTTGGATTGCCGCGAAGCCGCCCCGGACACTCCGCCCGTGAAGCCTCAGTCTCCGCGCCAGCCCATTTACCTGAACTTGAAGAGGAAGGCGAGCGAGAGCGAGCCGGAGCCGGAGAAGCCGGAGCCGCAGGTAACCACCTTCTTGCTGCCAAGGGCCGCCGAGCCGCGAGACGAGGATTTCATGAGGAACAAGGCCGCTCCCGTCTTCCACAGCAGCAACCACGTTCTGGTTCCCTGCGAGTTCCGCCACACAGGCCCGGGTGTGTCCGAAGCAGAACTGCTGGAGCGCCTTTACAGGGTGGGGGACGACAAGTACCAGGGCAAAGGTTGCGCTTGGATGGCGTGGCGCCTCGTGGGCCAAGCTCAGCCTCCTGACGTCGGCCACCACGTCGTGCTTCGACCCGAAAGAGGGGCAAACTTGTGGGTCTTCTTCCACAAGCCCACCAGGAAGCTGCTGCCCCATCCTCCGGCGTCCACCCAGCTCTACAAGCTTGGCAAGGGGAAGCTTCACGATGTCGTGAAGCTGATGGCCAACTGCTTGGAGCAGAAGGGGACCATGCGGGCCATGAGTCGGGGCGAGTACGACGGCATTGTTGCAGCAAACGAACCTCCGGCGCCAGAGTTCTCCCCACGACGGGTTTTGAAGAACTACGGCGATATGACGACGTCCGAGTTCCAGAGCCATCTCATCAAGCTCGACACGACCTTCCGAGGCGACAAGGCCTTGAACACCGGCAAGCGCCCGCCGAACAGTGAGGACGAGTTCGTGCACTTGCAGAGCAGGGCCCTCTTGCAGCTCCGCAAGCAACTCCAGGACGACCAGTTGCAAACGGAGAGCCTGCTGGTGTCGCGCCATCGCCAACTTCTGATGACCGACTTCGTCATCAACGAGAGCACCGTGAACTGCTGGTGGTACATCCCCGAGGTCCACCAGAAGCAGCCACTGGACTTTTTCGAGGCCTACGGGCGAGCTCGCGACGAGCGAAGGACTCTGATCTTCTACGGAGACAGCGGCAAGGGGAAAACTCCCCTGGCAAGTTGCCTGGCAGCCATGGTGGCCCGCGACGTGGGTCTGGACGAGTTCGTCATGGTGTCCAGCCCGGACATGCTGCGATCCGCGGTCGAGCGCAGCCTCCTGCGCGACGAGAGGTCTTTGCTCCTGGACGAGCTTCAGATCAGCAGCAGCAACATCGGCGCCCAAGGCGGGGGAGTGGACACGCTGAAGCATCTCCTCGGTCTGTCGCCCGACTTGCCAGCCACCATCAAATGTCGCTACAACGACGTGAAGGTGCCTGCGGAGACGTTCAGGATCATCACGGTGCAGGACCTGGCGAAACTCCACCACAGCTTGGACGACATGGCAAAGATTTGCCCTCCGGACCTCATGCTCGACGGTTTTGAGTGGCGCGCTCGCCCGCTTGACAAGGTCTTCGACGCGGACACGCGCGCGGTGCTGAAGCGCTGCATCCTCGTGGAAGTGACGGCGCAGTGTGTCAAGGACTCTGTGCGCGAGAGGCGAAAGTTCGGGTCCGACAAGGCGGTCTCCATGGCGGAGAGTTTGAGGGCCTTGTACAACGGCCAGTAATTCGCGACACGGGGGCCTGCCTTTTAAGGGCACAGACCAGGCAGAAGCCCGACCGAACGCATACAGATCAGCCTTGCCCAAAGACGCACAGTTGGGCGCGCTGACCCCCGCTCTGGCGCACACCCTTGCCGGGCTCGTGAGGCCGTCTTGCCCAAAGACGCACAGTTGGGCGACGCGCTGAACCTCCACTCCCCCCCGGGTCCTTGCTATATGTACTATATGTGCTATATCTCACAAGACAACCCACTGAACATCCACTCCCCCCCGGGTCCATGCTATATGTACTATATGTGCTATATCTCACAAGACAACCCACTGAACATCCACTCCCCCCCGGGTCCATGCTATATGTGCTATATGTGCTATATCTCACAAGACAACCCACTGAACATCCACTCTCCCCCGGGTTCCTTGCTATATGTACTATATGTGCTATATGTTCTGTACGCGCTTCAAAATGTAGTATATGGGCTATACAAGGCATATTTGGTACATGTTGAGATGCTATGTGTATAGTATACAGGCTTCTATACCATATAGCACATATAGCACATATAGCAAGGAGCTGGGGGAGAGTGGATGTTCAGCGGGTTGCCTTGTGAGATATAGCACATATAGTACATATAGCAAGGAACCCGGGGGGAGTGGATGTTCAGTGGGTTGCCTTGTGAGATATAGCACATATAGCACATATAGCAAGGAACTCGGGGAGAGTGGAGGTTCAGCGGGTTGGCGTCCATATAGCACATATAGCACATATAGCATGGAGCTGGGGGAGAGTGGAGCCAAACCCAGGGACATTTGTGCGGTTTTGCGCAACAAAATGCTATTCCTCCAGGGTGTACATGTATGTACGGCCTGTAAGAATAGCTCGTTTTGCACGGTTTTGCGCCACAAAAATGTTATTCTTACAGTGCCTACATCAATGTAGGCACTAGAGGAATAGCTTTTGCACGGTTTTGCGCTGAAAAAATGCTATTAGTCCAGGCCCTACATCAATATAGACCCTGGACTAATAGCTTTTGCACGGGTTTTGCACGGTTTGCCCCCAGCCCCGCTTTGATTGGTTCGCCCAACCCGTTGGTTTCCCCGAGCACCAAAAAGGAGCTGAGCAGGCTCCGGGAATTTCCCCCCAGCCTGCGCACGCTCGATCAGGCAAACTTGAGTGTGATCAAAGTTTTTTTTGCGCCAAAACGGGTCCGATCAAGCTTCCACGGAAATGCAGAGGCCTGAGCGTGCCTAAAAATCATTTTCAAACTAGTCGAGGGTCCTGGGCCTCGGAGGCGCCAGGAAGTCACAGCCGCCGGCCTGCGTCTCGTCAACCGGCCCGCCGCGTTGCCGCTGCCCTGCGGCGCCGGCAGCGCCAGCTTCAGCAGGGTCTCCCGGCCCTCCGTGCTGCGGACGGTCATGGAGTCCACGGCCCCCAGCTGCTGCCGTACTGAGGGTTGAAGCTCCTCGCCGCGTTCGTCGGCGCTCGGAAGGCGCCCGCGTCCTGCACCGCCTTCACGCGCCGCTCGGTGAGGTCCTTGTTGCGCTGGAACTTGTCGGCGTTGTCCTGGAGGACCCTGAACTCCGTGGCCGGCTGCTTCTCCACGTCCTCGGGCGCGCCGTGCACCGTCTCGTGGGGCCGCGCGTTGTAGGCCCCGGCCGCCCGCTCGAAGTGGTCGCTCCACTGCCCGCCCTTGCGCGCCACCCTTGTGGCCAGGTCCTTCTTCAGCGTCTGGATGCCCCGGTCCACCACGGCAATGGCGTTGCGGTCCTCGGGCCGCTTCGTGCGGTGCACGGCATTTTCGGGCAGCTCCCGGTCCAGCGTGGCGAACTCGGTGCCCAGGTCCGTCGTGACCACGAAGTTCCCGTCGTCCCCCGTCAGCTCCCGCGCGGCGCGCTTGGTGGCGCGGCCCACCGTCTCGGCGTTCTTGTTCTGCAGAGGTTCCACGGCGGCCTCCCGGGTGAAGACGTCCATCACCACCAGGCCGTACTTCGTCATCCCCCGCGTGTTCTGGCTGAAGTCGATGAGGTCGGCCTGCAGCCGGTCGTTCGGCCCCTCGGCGGCCGACTTGCCCAGCGCGCGCGGCCGGGGCGCCTGCACCTGCCGGCCCACGTCGGCAGCGCCTCGAAGGCCATGGCCTGCGTCACGTCGAGGTCGCGCTGCCTCGCGAGTCGGTACAGCTTCCGCGGGTCCCTCACGTTGAAGTCGTCGGCCAGGTCCCTCAGCGCCTCCATTTAAGATCAAGGTTCCCTGGACGCAGGGAGGCCTGAACACCGTTTTTTTCCCTACTTGTTGCCCCAAAAAGGAGCTGATCAAGGTTCCGCGGATGCGAGGAGGCCTGAACACACCTCCTTGCCCCAAAAAGGAGCTTGCGCAAGGTTCCCTGGACGCAGGGAGGCCTGCACACACCTAGCCCCAAAAAGGGGCTTGAGCAAGGTTCCGCGGATGCGAGGAGGCCTGCTCACACTACTCGTTCTTCGGCCCCCGCTGGGCCTGCCAGGCTTCCACCTCGTCCAGCCGGGCCTGGAAGCCCTTGCACACCCCCCACAGCACGCTGGTGAGGTGCGAGTAGTCGAGGGTGATCATCTCGGTGCCGTCGCTCCACCGGGCGGTGCCCGTCAAATTCTTCCACTTCGTTCCTGCGAAGTCGTTGGAGGCGAGGCCCAGCCTCAGGTCGCCGTTCATGTCCGGGCGCTTGTACTGCTTGGCCTCCACGGAGTCGAAGAGCTGCTGGAGCTCCGCCACGTCGGCCTCGTCCATCTCCGTCTTCACCCGGCTGTCCGACAAATTCGTGAAGCTCGTGTTGCAGACCACGTTGCCCGTGTTGCCCGCGATCACGAGGCAGCCGGGGTTTCTCTGGTTCGTGGTCAGGGACAGCTGCGTGGAGAGGCTCTTGGTCTGCACCAGCGCCTCGTCGTTGATCATGATGAGCTCGCACTGGTGCGCCCCGCCGTCCCGCTCCAGGAAGACCCTGGCGCTCTTCCAGGAAGACCCTGGCGCTCTGGTTGCCCAGCTGCCGCAGCTCCGGGCCGCTGTCGGGGGCCGCGCTGTTGTTGGACACCTGCAGCTTGCTCCAGCCCGCCCAGTTCTTCGTCAGGAAGAGATCGTCCGAGAAGTCGGAGGTGTTGGTCACGGTGAGCGTGTTGGAGGCGAAGAGCTGCAGGGCGGAGACCGTGCCCGAGCTCGTCACGTCGCCGCACACCACGCTGCCCGTCGACACTCCGCCGCTCGTGGCCGTGAAGGTGCAGTCCAGGCTCTCGCAGTCCAGCGGGCCCGTGGACGCCGCACCGGTGATGGTCAGCGTGGCGCCCGTGAGCGCCCCGGTGGTTGCGAAGCTCGCCGCGGTTGCTGCGCCCGAGGCCGTCAGCGTGCCCGTGGACACGTCGCCCACCGTGGTGAAGTTCCCGGCGTTGGCCGTGTTGTTGATGGTGAGCGTGCTGCCCGTGATTCCCGTGGCGGAGCTCAGCAGGCCCACGCTGGCCGCGCCGCTGATGCTCAGCGAGCTGCCTGACACGACCCCGTGGACGACAGCGCGGCTCCGGCGACGGTGCCGGTGGCTGTGAGCGCAGCGCAGGAAATGGCGCCCGAGGCGTCCACGCCCGTCGTGAAAACGTCGGTGCAGTTCACGTCGTTGCACAGCAGCTGGTCGCAGCCCACGTTGCCCTGCGCGGTGAGCCCGTCCAGCGTGGCCGAGCCCGTGAGGGCCAGCGAGTCAGCCAGCAGGTCCGTTACCGAGACAGACTCTCCCTCGAAGGCGCTGGCCCTGATCTGCATGCTGTACAGGTCCAGCGTGCCCGCCGACTGCTGCACCAGCCCGGGGTTGGACCCGCCGAAGGCTCCGAAGTGCAGCTTCGCGATTCCGCCCGGCGGCACCGAGAAGTCCAGGCGCGCCGTGCTCCAGACGCCCTGCGAGGGCGTGCCGAGGAAGGTGCCGGTGACGCCCACGTAGTCGTTGTCGGCCGCGCTGACGTACATCACCAAGTTGGAGGCCGTGCCCAGCCTGTACCGGCAGCCGAAGGAGTAGCGTCTCCCCGGCGTCAGCGTGTAGGTGCGCACGATGTTCCAGGCGAAGGCGCTCAGGGTCATGGCGTAGCCCTCCAGCTGGAAGCCTCCCACCGTGAAGCTGGCCGAGGCCACGGAGCTCTGGCTGTTGGAGCGCACCAGGAAATTTCCTAGCGTGGTGAGGGTGGGCTCCAGCAGCACCTCGCCCAGGGTGGCCAGCGTGACGTCGTCCGCCCCTCCGTCGAGGAACTCGTGCTTCAGCAGCAGCGCCGAGGCCGCCGTGTCCTCCTCCTCCGCCGTGCCGGCCTCCAGGGTTGCGTCCAGGATCTGGAGGCCGTAGACGTCCACCGTTCCTGCCGTTTGGTTGGGCAGGCCCGGCGCCTGGAAGTGCGCGCCGAAGTGCAGCTTCGCAACTCCGTTGGGCGGCACTGTGAAGTACATCTTGGCCGTGCTCCAGGCGCCCTGGTCGCCCACGAAGCTGCCGTACAATGGGTCGTAGACGTTGTCGGCCTCTGACATGTACACCACGACGTTGGAGGCCGTGCCGAGCCGGTAGCGGCAGGCGAAGAGGAGCTCTCGGCCCGGGGTCAAGTTGTAGGTGCGCACGATGTTCCACGGGTTCGCCGCCGGGGTCAGGGTGTAGCCGTCCACGCTCACTCCCGCGGTGTGCGTGGCCAGGACCACGCTGCAGCCGCTGCTGGGGCGAACCGTCCAGTTTGACAGCGAGACGTCCGTGGGGCCCAGGATCTGCTCTCCTATGACGGCCACCACCTCGTCGGCCCCGCCGTCGTCCGGAAAGCGCACTGCTATCTGCAGCGCCGAGGCCGCCTCCGTGACTCCGAGCTTGCCGGCGAGGAGGCCGTCTACTTGTGCGATGGTGTAGTGGCTGAGCAGGGCGGCGGCGATGCTCGAGGCCGTCGCCGTGTCCTGGTCTGCGGCTGAGCGGTACGCCACCAGCGCCGAGGTGATTTGGTTGGTGGTGAACACGTCTTGGTCCGGGCCCGTCCGGTAGGCCAGCAGCGCGCCCGCGATGGCGGCCTGCGTCTGCGTGTCCTGCGCGCTCGCCGTGCGGTAATCTCCCAACAGGGCGTCCACTTGTGAGGAGGTGTAGTAGGCCAGCAGCGCTGCTGTGATGGCCCCGGTCGTCTCCGCGTCCTGCGCC
>CAUJNA010002265.1:0-38915 GCA_963377175.1 Effrenium voratum | reverse complement strand
AACACAGCCCACCAAATCACCCCTTTCAGGAAGTCGGAATCGCCTGACTGAGCAGAAATGCAGTCCAAATCGCTTATAAGGCCTTGCAGGTTCCGTTGCCTTTGGGTGGCTAGGGCCAGATTCGATGCGCGTCCGGCAAGTAACATCTGGTATTTACTTGGCAAACACTGTCTAGCACAAGCGAAAGCTTTACGACTTTGGGCTCTTCTTCTGCGTTTTCCAGTTGCCTTTGCAAAGTTCCAAATCTGGCGTGCGGAGGTGTTTGGGAGCTTTGCCGGCCATTGCAGGCTACACGGCAGAGGGCTTAAGGCACCAGTTATTACTCCTTCTTGCAGGAAAGGCAACTGCTGCGCCAAATTAAAAGTGCCAAATGAAGGCGCGGCATGTGTCCAGCGGGTCCAAAGACGCCAACAGGGCCAGACCGCGGGTTCTTCCGGTGGACTCTAAAGCGTTGGACGGCCTAAGTATACTTAGGGCTTAGGGTTGGGTGGGTGGGTTTCAAGCGAGGCCTATTCGTAAGTTTAAGGGCTAGGAGCACAAAACACTGGGCTCCCGCCCGTGTGAAGGTTGGAAAGCTTGTACGGCCCACACTGCGGTCAGCTGCCAGAAGCTGGCATGCGCGTCAAAGAGGGCGACCAGCACCAAGGTGATCTGCTTACCGTCGGTAGGCCAGCAGAGGGCATCCACTGCGCCGAGGTGTAGCATGCCAGCAGCGCCGTCGCGATGGCGCTGGTCGTTCCGTGTCCTGCGCCGTCCCCGTGCGGTAGTCATTTCATTCGCGCATTGCCAAAGATGACAGGAGACTGGCCCACTCAGGCCTTGACTGGCAGCTTTGGCCCAAACACGAATGATATCATGCATACTTGAAGCATTAGTCAGTTCAACCCGGAGCATGCGGTTCGCAATGGAAGTGAGGTCAAGCATTTCCTGTTATTTCTGTGCATTGACCACCGCCATGGCCGTAAGAGCTGTCGGTGATCAGGAGCGCTGGCTGGATGGGAGTGACTGTCAAGGTTGTCAAAGGGTAAAGGGGTTGAGTCAGGCCCTTGTTCCGACAGTGATCCCGAATTTCGAGAATCACAAGTGCCAACTTGATTGAAATCCGCGCCAGCTGTCTCGAATAGAGGGATTCCTGAAATGTGTGTCTTTCGGGTTTTCTGTAAACCCAAAAGA
Source organism: Effrenium voratum (assembly GCA_963377175.1). Classification (NCBI taxonomy): domain Eukaryota; class Dinophyceae; order Suessiales; family Symbiodiniaceae; genus Effrenium; species Effrenium voratum. Next base: position 37,742 of record CAUJNA010002265.1, on the reverse strand, counting down.
ACACGCCACAGGAAGGGCATACTGAAGTTGTCAAGGCCATGTTCCGTGAGATTACTGAAGCCGATTTGAGGTGATTCAACCAGATTTTGGAGCTGGCTCAGATAAACACCTTATCTTGTTGCGCAATGCGCAACATCTGCATCGAAAATGGATCAAGATTCGTCCAGCCGGTATGTTGCGCAACATTCCCAAATTGCGGGTTAACATGGCAATGTTGCGTTTTTCCACTTTACGATGTGGGTTCCTCGTACATATTGCGAGCCACAGCCAAGTCTCTGCGAGCCGAACGATTCTTCTCGAACACCTGTTTAGATTGGCGCGCGAAATACGGTGGTCACATGAGAACGGGGTAAGAGTGTCACAAGCACGCGAAAAAACAGACTCCCATTTGGAATTGTGTTTCTTCTGGATCGACAAGCACACTGCTTGTCGCTGACTCGGCAAAGCAAAGGTTGGCCTGCAACAAACCGACGCCCTATGAGCTGTAGAGTAGAGTAGTGTTTGTTTGACACTGCAGATACTATGCTTGATCACTCACCAATGGCAACTCCGCAAACTACCTAGAAAGATGCTTTAACGGGTTCTTGCAAGATGACACTCTTCGCAAATTCGCCCAGATTTCCCACAGAGCCAACGTTTCGGACAGGTTTGGAGCCTATGCGTCTCCAAACCCATGCATGTTAAGCTGTTTTCGAGGGACTACGACCTGCGCCGCTACAGCATCAACATTGCCAGCACACCCACACCTGGCTTGCGAGCTTGCCAGTCCCCCTCCCCCCACCAATTAGCTGCCCCTGTTGTGCTTGATTCGAGCGCGCAGGCTGTGCTTTAAATATTTTTGCAGTATCAAGCAGAGATGAATGGGCCTACAGGCCATCATGGCAAGAAGATGGTTCTCTTGCATGGCTTGCGTAGTTATAGTTGAACTTTTCCCGCTGTCAAGTTCTTTTTGTCGAACAACAAAAATGCGATTTAGGTTCTAATTAAAGATAGACAGTCTAATTGAACTCTTCCCTTATTTAAATTCTATGTGCAGTTTACTTGTTAAGTCAAAATAATATGCGGAAAGGAATGCCTCTTTAACTCAGCATTCCTCTTCTTTAGATTAGCAGTGAATACGAACACTCTAGTTGAAGTATGCCCATATCAAATTCTATCTAAATTCTGATCAAATGATTTAATTAGAATTCAACTTGGTATAAGGTGCCATACAAGGAGCTTTAGGAAGGCTTATAAGGAGCAACAAATGAGCTTTACAAGCTTTGATATTTGTGCACTCATCATTTTGCAGACATGCTGGCAGTCGAGCGTGGGTGCGGTCGGGCGGGCGCCCTTGTCATGACGCAGTTGCTCATCATTTGGCGAGCGTGCTAACAGTGGAGCATGGGTGCAGGCGGGCGGAGTCGGGCGGGTGTGCTGATCATTGAGCGATTCGCTATGCGCATCACTTGTAAAGCTGGGCTTAATTATGTGTGATGGAGCGAACAAAAAGCAAACACAGGCCCGCAGAAGTATGAACACGTTAGCGAAGTTTTCAACTGATAGCGATGTTTCACTTGATGGTCAATTTGAATGTAGACCCAGCCACAGACACAATTTTGGCATGAGGGGCAGCTGCTTCCCGAAATCAAAATGGCAGTCTTTTGTTCACCCCTTGAATTGGATACAAGGAGAGGCCTTACTTGCTTGCCTTTTGGGGTTTGTTTGGCCAAACAAGCTGGTTGGTGCGTTCGGCCAGGAGTCTCCCAGATGGCTGAATATGTCTGGGACATCATGCCGCCTGGTGCAAGAATGATTTGCGCCCGTTGCCAGCTGACGTTCTAACATTGCCTGACACATCAGACACGTCCCATCACACAGGCGAGACCGTGAGAATGAGCGATGGGAATTGACGATTTTCCCACCGCTTTTTTTTGTGCTGCGTGGAGGCAACACCAGCTAACGGCGCGGCATGACGTGGTACTTCCCCAGCTCGCTAAGCTTGTTCTCCCACTGGGTCTGCCGCTTCCCGCTGACCGGCACGTCCTTTCATCTCGGGGTCGATCAAGATCCTTCCGCGTTAGGACACGGACGGCACCAACCGCTGGCCCCAGACCGATGAGACATTTGTAGCGCTCCAAAGAGATCTGCCAGCGCAATCCTGCACAATCTTTGCTGGGCATGTCTCGTGGGAAGAACGCACCCCAGTGTCACGCCTCACGTGGACCCTTGGCTTCACCTCACAAGTCGCACAGAACTTAAGTCCAATGCCTTTTGCTCAAACCCGAGATGCCACTTTGTGTGCACGGGGCAAGGCTGGAGTCTTGTCCATGCTGCAGCAATTTAGTGACAGCAACGGAGGTCTGCGTCCAATACACATCTTGGACATGTGAGGAAAAACCGGCAACTCGCGGCGCTCATGTGAGTGCAACTAAGCCAAGAGGCAAAGTGGAGTGTGCAAAAAAACATGAGATGCAATGAACAGGATGGGCGGACAACAACTGGGCAACAGAGACCAAAAGAGCAAAGCTCATCACTGAATGCTCTTGAGCAAGCAAATCATCACCGCATGTTCCCGTGGAATGTCCTTGACGTTGAATGATTCAGTCCGTGAACCCTTTTGTCGCCAAACAAAATGCTTTGCTGGATTGACGGCTCAGCTTGAAACGCAAGGCTAACTCCGAGCCTATGCGGCAAAACAGACTGATCGAACTTGCAAGGCGTTTCCAATCAGGTAAGTGGCACGTGCATTCAAGCTTAAGGCCAAGGGCGCAATTGCTTGAACGAAAGGCATGAAGCAAGCATTCTAAAGCTTTGGGACGCCTAGAGCTTTACAATGTTAATGGAGAACATAAATCGTTTTAGTGCAGCAAGTCACCTAAGCCTCAAACAGATTGGGATTCTTGCATCACCGACTGTGCTTTGCCACTCTTGATGATACACTTGCAACTCCGAAAATCAGCTGGCGGCGTGAGCAAAGCCTCCGCATGTGCCGCGTAAGCCAAACCGTGTATTGCGCAAGGTTTGCCGGCCACCGGCGGCTACCAAGCTGAAGCTTGTTTGCCTTGTTTGCAGGCTTTGTTGCGTGAGAGCAACAAGGTGCAAAGGGCCCCCTGCGTTTGCGTCCCAAGCTGCAGCGAAGCGCAGGTTCCTTGCTCTGTGCGAGTGTGCGAGTTTTGTTTTCTCTGTGTTGTTCGAACTGAGCTGCCATGCTGGCCGCAATCTTTGCTACGGAAGCTGACTCATCCTCGCCGTGCAGAAAGGAAGGCTGATTGGCGCACGCCATGTGCTGCACCTGGCGCCTACCCGGCCTCGCCATCAGCATACAATTTTGCCAACACAGTGAAAGCATGCTTTTTGCTTAGCTTGTCTTTTATGCGGCTTGGGTGCAGGTTGCCCAAAGTGCAGCCAAGGGTTCTGTGACACTTGGGTCTGCCTGTTGTGACTCAAGTAGCCAGGCTTGTTGGAGCACACAAGGGTCAGATGTAACAAGCGGCGACCGAGCAGCTGCAGTGTGTCAGAGCAGGTCGGTTTGCAGCACGCGGAAGCCAAAGGCCGTGTTGTCACTTTTATCACCTTGGCAATGCCGGTTCATGCGCACGGACTGTTTACCCTGATCTGCTTTCCATTTTCCGCGGCTCTTGCCTCCGTCGTATGGCTCGCTCTCCCGCCAGGTTTGTCGGGTGCTTGCGCACAGACTTGCTGATCAGGCAGCAGTCAGGCTGTCAGCAAGGCCACTGCTTTGTCCCACAAGTGCCCAGCGGGTGTCCAGCATGCTTGACTGCCGAATTCGGCTTGTTGCTGGAGAGATTTCCCAAGCCCGCTGGTTGTGTTTTCTTCGCCGCGCAGTATCAAACAGTTGCTGCTGTATCATGGCGGTTATTCGGTTTGGGCAGGCCACACTTGCTGGCCACCAAGCTGATGTTGGCTTGCCATGTTTGGCACACGCAGAGGCTACCTGTTTCTTGGCTTTGTCGCGCCAGACCAACAAGGCACACAGTGCTGGCTGCTGCCGCCAGTGCCTGAGCTGCACCAGGGAAGCAGCAAAGCGCAGGTTCCTTGCTCTGTGCGAGTTTTGTTTTCTCCGAACTGAGCTGCCATGCTGGCCGCATTTTTTGCTACAGAAGCTGACTAATCCTCGCCGTGCAGAAAGGAATGCTGATTGGCGCACGCCATGTGCTGCACCTTGTGCCTACCCGGCCTCGCCATCAGCATACAATTGCGCCGACACAGTGAAAGAATGTTTTTTGCTTAGCTTGTCTTTTATGCGGCTTGGGCACAGGTTGCCAAGAGTGCAGCAAATCATGCTGTGACACTCGGGTCTGCCTATTGTGACTCAAGCATCCCAGCAATTTGGTGCAGGCAAGGTTCAGATATAACAAGCAGCGACTGAGCAGCTGCAGTGCGTCAGATGAGGTCATTTTGCAGCATGCGGGAACCAAAGGCTTTGTTCACTTTCATCGCCTTGGCAATGCCGGATCATGCGCACAAATTGTTTGACCTGATGTGCTTTCCATTTTCCGTCCCTGTTGCTCTTGTTCGCTGGAGAGCAACAAGGTGCAAAGGGCCTCCTGCGTTTGCGTCCCAAGCTGCTGCCGCCTGTGCCTGAGCTGCACCAGGGAAGCAGCGAAGCGCAGGTTCCTTGCTCTGTGCGAGTGTGCGAGTTTTGTTTTCTCTCTGTTGTTCGAGCTGAGCTGCCATGCTGGCCGCAATCTTTGCTACGGAAGCTGACTCATCCTCGCCGTGCAGAAAGGAAGGCTGATTGGCGCACGCCATGTGCTGCACCTGGTGCCTACCCGGCCTCGCCATCAGCATACAATTTTGCCAACACAGTGAAAGCATGCTTTTTTGCTTAGCTTGTCTTTTATGCGGCTTGGGTGCAGGTTGCCCAAAGTGCAGCCAAGGGTTCTGTGACACTTGGGTCTGCCTGTTGTGACTCAAGTAGCCAGGCTTGTTGGAGCACACAAGGGTCAGATGTAACAAGCGGCGACCGAGCAGCTGCAGTGTGTCAGAGCAGGTCGGTTTGCAGCACGCGGGAGCCAAAGGCCGTGTTGTCACTTTTATCACCTTGGCAATGCCGGTTCATGCGCACAGACTGTTTACCCTGATCTGCTTTCCATTTTCCGTGCCTCTTGCCTCCGGCGTATGGCTCGCTCTCCCGCCAGGTTTGTCGGGTGCTTGCGCACAGACTTGCTGATCAGGCAGCAGTCAGGCTGTCAGCAAGGCCACTGCTTTGTCCCACAAGTGCCCAGCGGGTGTCCAGCATGCTTGACTGCCGAATTCGGCTTGTTGCTGGAGAGATTTACCAAGCCCGCTGGTTGTGTTTCCTTCGCCGCGCAGTACCAAACAATTGCTGCTGTATCATGGCGGTTTTCGGTTTGGGCAGGCCACGCTTGCTGGCCACCAAGCTGATGTTGGCTTGACATGTTTGGCACACGCAGAGGCTACCTGTTTCTCGGTTTGTCGCGCCAGACCAACAAGGCACAAAGTGCTGGCTGCGCCGCCAGTGCCTGAGCTGCACCAGGGAAGCAGCGAAGCGCAGGTTCCTTGCTCTGTGCGAGTGTGCGAGTTTTGTTTTCTCTGTGTTGTTCGAACTGAGCTGCCATGCTGGCCGCAATCTTTGCTACGGAAGCTGACTAATCCTCGCCGTGCAGAAAGGAATGCTGATTGGCGAACGCCACGTGCTGCACCTTGTGCCTACCCGGCCTCGCCATCAGCATACAGTTGCGCCAGCACAGGAAAAGCATGTTTTTTGCTTGGCTTGTCTTGTTTGCGGCTTGGGCGCAGGTTGCCCAAAGTGCAGCCAAGGGGGATGCTTAGACACTTGGGTCTGCCTGTTGTGACTCAAGCAGCCCAGCAATTTGGTGCAGGCAAGGTTCAGATATAACAAGCAGCGACTGAGCAGCTGCAGTGCGTCAGATGAGGTCATTTTGGGAACCAACCTTGGCAATGCCGGATCATGCACACAAGTCGTTTGCCCTGATGTGCTTTCCATTTTTCGTCCCTGTTGCTCTTGTTCGCCTGAGAGCAACAAGGTGCAAAGGGCCCCCTGCGTTTGGGTCCCAAGCTGCAGCCGCCTGTGCCTGAGCTGCACCAGGGAAGCCGCTAAGTGCAGGTTCCTTGCTCTGTGCGAGTGTGCGAGTTTTGTTTTCTCTGTGTTGTTCGAACTGAGCTGCCATGCTGGCCGCAATCTTTGCTACGGAAGCTGACTCATCCTCGCCGTGCAGAAAGGAAGGCTGATTGGCGCACGCCATGTGCTGCACCTGGTGCCTACCCGGCCTCGCCATCAGCATACAATTTTGCCAACACAGTGAAAGCATGCTTTTTGCTTAGCTTGTCTTTTATGCGGCTTGGGTGCAGGTTGCCCAAAGTGCAGCCAAGGGTTCTGTGACACTTGGGTCTGCCTGTTGTGACTCAAGTAGCCAGGCTTGTTGGAGCACACAAGGGTCAGATGTAACAAGCGGCGACCGAGCAGCTGCAGTGTGTCAGAGCAGGTCGGTTTGCAGCACGCGGAAGCCAAAGGCCGTGTTGTCACTTTTATCACCTTGGCAATGCCGGTTCATGCGCACGGACTGTTTACCCTGATCTGCTTTCCATTTTCCGCGGCTCTTGCCTCCGTCGTATGGCTCGCTCTCCCGCCAGGTTTGTCGGGTGCTTGCGCACAGACTTGCTGATCAGGCAGCAGTCAGGCTGTCAGCAAGGCCACTGCTTTGTCCCACAAGTGCCCAGCGGGTGTCCAGCATGCTTGACTGCCGAATTCGGCTTGTTGCTGGAGAGATTTCCCAAGCCCGCTGGTTGTGTTTTCTTCGCCGCGCAGTATCAAACAGTTGCTGCTGTATCATGGCGGTTATTCGGTTTGGGCAGGCCACGCTTGCTGGCCACCAAGCTGATGTTGGCTTGCCATGTTTGGCACACGCAGAGGCTACCTGTTTCTTGGCTTTGTCGCGCCAGACCAACAAGGCACAAAGTGCTGGCTGGGGTCGCCAGTGCCTGAGCTGCACCAGGGAAGCAGCGGAGCGCAGGTTCCTTGCCCTGTGCGAGTGTGCGAGGTTTGTTTTCTCTGTGTTGTTCGAACTGAGCTGCCATGCTGGCCGCAATGTTTGCTACGGAAGCTGACTAATCCTCGCCGTGAACTGAACTGACTTTTTGTTGTCTGAACTGACTTGTCATGATAGACACGATGCTTGCTACAAAGTCTGACTGGTGGTCGAAACGCCTGAGACAATGCGCAGGGAAGCATGCTTCTTGGCGCGCACCCTGTGCTGCATCTTGTGCCTACCCAGCCTTGCCGTCAGCATATGACGGCACCAACACATCAAAAGCGTGTTTCTTGGCCGGCATGTGGTTGATGCGTTGCAAGTGCAGATCGCCGTAGGCACGTCCAAGTTTGCGGTGACACTTGCGTTTTCATGTCGTCAGTCAAGTAGCCGAGGATGTGTGGCGCACAAGAAAGAGGGATAACAAAAAGCAACCAAGCCGCTGCAGTGTGTCAGATCAGGTCGTTTTGCAGAACGGGGGAGTTAAAGGCAGTGTTGTCACTTGTGTCGCCCGACAATGCCGGATCATTGGCTTGACAGGCTGTTTACCGTGATGAGCTTTCAAGTTTATCTGCCTGTCGCTTCCAACATATGGTTCGCGCTCCCGCCAAGCTTTAAGGTTGCTCGCGCACAGACTTGCTCGGACAGATATCAGCTTGAACATTTCGGACTTTGTTGATTGGCAGTCGGGCTGCCGGTAAGACCACTGCTTTGCCCCACAAGCGCCAATCGAGTGGCCAGTGTGCTTGACTGCCACATTGAGCTTGTTGTTGGACAGGGTTGGCAGTGGCGGCCGTCCTCTCGTCGTGTTTTCTTCGCCTCGCAATACTTATCCATCATTGGTTTCTGGGTTCTGGCTGTGTCTCCCTCTTGGCAAGTCACACTTGCTGGCCACCAAGCTGAAGTTTGCCTGCCACACTCTGCAGGCGCAGAGATGCGCAGAGGCTATGTGTCTTTTTAATTTGTCGCCAGAGACCAGCAAATCCCAAGGAGGCCACTGCACCAAAGTCCAAAGTCACCTTTTTCGGTGCGAGCACGCAAGCTTTGTTTCCTTTTTGTTTTCTGAACTGACTTGTCATGATAGACACGATGCTTGCTACAAAGTCTGACTGGTGGTCGAAACGCCTGAGACAATGTGCAGGGAAGCATGCTTCTTGGCGCGCACCCTGTGCTGCATCTTGTGCCTACCCAGCCTTGCCGTCAGCATATGACGGCACCAACACATCGAAAGCATGTTTCTTGGCCGGCATGTGGTTGATGCGTTGCAAGTGCAGATCGCCGTAGGCACGTCCAAGTTTGCGGTGACACTTGGTCTGTCCTGTTGTCAGTCAAGTAGCCGAGGATGTGTGGCACACAATTTTCAGAGATAAGAAGAAGCAACCAAGCCACCGCAGTGTGTCAGATCAGGTCGTTTTGCAGCACGTGGGAGCCAAAGGCTGTGTTTTCATTTGCGTCGCCTGACAATGCTGGATCATTGGCTTGACAAGCTGTTTACCTTGATGGGCTTTTTATCTGCCAGTCGCTTCCAACGTAGGGCTCGCGCTCCCGCCAGATTTCAAGGTTCGCGCACAGACTTTCTTAGACAGACAGCTTTGACATTGGATTTGGTGCCGCTTGGGCTGTCAGTGTTTGAGCACTCACTGCGCCCGTGTCCCAAGTTGCTGGTGCCTGAGCTGTGAGTCGGAGGAACAGTCCATCAGGGGAGCAGCGAGCTTTTTCAGGGTTTGCTCCAGTGGCAGTTTGAATGGACACCACCAGTGAATTGCAACTTTTGAAGGGGAAACAAGTTGTTGTTGTCAGTGCCTGAACTGTGCAAAGTGCAGGTGCCTTCCGCGGTGCGAGCGCACAAGTTTTGTTTTCTCTTGGTCGTATGAGCTGACTTGCCATGATAGACACGACGCTTACTACAAAGTCTGACTGGTGGTTGAAACGCCTGAGACAATGTGCAGGGAAGCATGCTTCTTGGCTTGCCGTCAGCATATGACGGCACCAACACATCGTAAGCATGTTTCTCGGCGGGCATGTGGTTGACGCGTTATAAGTGCATATCGCCGTAGGCACGTCCAAGTCTGCGGTGACACTTGGGGGTTGTCATGCAAGTAGCAGAGGCATGCAAGGGTGAGAGAACAAACAGACAGCAATCAGCTTCAGTACATCGGATCAGGTTGCACTGCAGCACGTGGAAGCCGGAGTTCGTGTTTTCACGTGTGTCACCCTGGCAATACCAGATCATTGGCTTGACAAGCTGTTTGCCTTGATGAGCTTTCGATTTTCGGTGCCTGTTGCTTCCAACGCGTTGCTCACGCTTTTGCCAAGTTTTAAGGGTGCTCGCGCACGGACTTGCTCAGGCAGATGACAGCTTGACATTGTTGGATTCGGTGGATTGGGTCTTGGGCTGTCAGTGTCTGAGCCGTGTCCCAAAGTTCAAAAATATCCAAACTGCCCGTGTTGGTAGTTACAGCGTTCCCCCACAAGTGTTCAGCGAGCGTCCAGCATGCTTGAGCTTGTTGCTAGAGAGGGTTGGCAGGCCGCCGGTTGTGTTTTTCGTTGCAAGGCAACGCTTGCTGGCTGCGAAGATGTTGGCTTGGCATGTTCTGCGCGCTTAGAGACATGTTCATAGTTTTTGTCACTCGAGAGAGACCAACAAGCCCAACAGGCTCACTGAGCCTGCCTCCCAAGTCGCTGCTGTCTGAGCCAGAGCAACAGTTGTCCCCTAGAGCAGAAGTAAAGTTCGGGCGGCGCCTTGCTCTGTTTAAGCGCTCAAGTTTCGTTTTCTATGTGTTGCTTGAACTCAGCTGCCAAGTTGGACGTGACTTTTGCTAGAAGAGCCGACTGGTTCTCGAAGCAGATGAGCAGTTGTGCAAGAACAAATGCTGACTGGCTCTGTCCATGCGCTGCACTCTCTGCCTTTCCGGCCGTGCCATTTGCGTGCATGCGAACTACTAAATTTAGACCGTGTCATTTGCTTGGCATGTCTTTCATGTGGCTTGGGCGCAGGTCACCGTAAGTACGGCCAAGAATGCTGCGACACATGAGCCCAAGGGTCAGAGATAACAAGAAGCGGCCGAACAGCGGCATTGCGTCAGATCAGTACGTGGGAGGCGAAGGCCGTGTTTTCACTTTTGTTGCCCTGGCAATGCCGAATCACTTGCACAAGCAGTTTTCCCTGATGTGCTTTCAATGTCCCATGCCTGGCTTCCGCTCTCGCACAGTTTGAAGGTTTCTCGTCAGCAGACTTGTTCACGAAAAAGACTGCTTTGGCGTTGTCAAGTTCGGTAGATTGGCTCTTGGGCAGACAGCAAGGCGTTGGGTGTTTCTTGCTAGGTAGTCACCGCGTTGCCCAACAAGTGCCCAGCGATGCTTGACTGCCACATTCAACTTGTTGCTGGAGAGGGTTGGCAGTCCGCTTGTCGTGTTTTCTTCGCCTCGCAATATCCAACATGAGTTGCTGGGTGCTGGGTGCTGGGTTTGGGCAAGCCACGCTTGCCGACCACCAAGCATCAGCTTGCTTGCCGTGCTTTGCGGGCGCAGAGATGCGCAGAGGCTACGTGTTTTTTGGATTTGTTGCTCGAACTCGTATATCCTCAGGAGACCACTGCACCGGAGTCTCAAGTTTTGGCTGTCAGTGCCTGAGCTGTGCAAAGTGCAGGTGGCACCTTTCTCGGTGCGAGCACGAAAGTTCTGTTTCGTCTTGATTAAGTGACTTGCCATGTTAGACCCGATGCTTTCCCAAGTTGCAGCCGTCTGTGCCTGAGCTGTAAGCCAGAGCAACAGTTGTCCCATAGAGCGGAAGTAAAGTTCGGGCGGCGCCTTGCTCTGTTTAAGCGCTCAAGTTTCGTTTTCTATGTGTTGCTTGAACTCAGCTGCCAAGTTGGACGTGACTTTTGCTAGAAGGGTCGACTGGTTCTCGAAGCAGAAGAGCAGTTGGCCAAGAAGGAATGCTGACTGGCTCTGTCCATGCGCTGCACTCTCTGCCTTTCCGGCCGTGCCATTTGCGTGCATGCGAACCACTAAATTTAGACCGTGTCATTTGCCTGGCATGTCTTTCATGTGGCTTGGGCGCAGGTCACCGCAAGTACGGCCATCAATGCTGCGACACATGAGCCTACCTGTTGTCAGTGAGGTAGCCCAGGATTCGTTGCATACAAGGGTCAGAGACAATAAGAAGCGGCCGAACAGCGGAAACACCGGCTCAAAGCACGTAAGCACTTACTGCAGGCACGTTTGGAGCACTCTGTTTATTGGTTCGTGCTTTCTTCACAGGCAATGACACAGCCAAAAACATAAAGCATGGAGCCGTCGTGATTTCAAGGAAGGCAGGTCATTGGTGTCACGCGCCCGATCCTGACAGCCCCGGCCTTGATGCAGGCGCCGTGGAAGGTGTGGCCGCAGGGCAGCTGAGCGGCTTGTGGGAGCCGAAGGCTGTGTTTTCACCTTTGTTGCCCTGGCAATATCCGATCATCTGCACAAGCTGTTTACCCTGATGTGCTTTCAATGTCCCATGCCTGTTGCTTCCAAGGTATGCCTCCCGCTCCCGCCCGGTTTCAAGGTTGCTCGCGCGCAGACTTGCTTGCCCTACTTTGCACGTGCAGATGCTTAGGCTTTGTCGCGCGTGACCAATGTCCAGAGCGCCCGCTGCACCCGTGTCTCAAGTCGCTGCTGTTTGAGCCGTCAGCTCGAGCTGCAGTGGTTCACCACGGCATTGCAGTGCGGGTGCGTGACCTGTAGCAAGCAGTGACGAAATGCTAACTGGCACAAATGTGCTGGGCATGAGTGGGCATCCGGCCGGAAAATATCAGCAAAAACGTGCGCCAGCGCACTTAGCTCTGGTATATCCTCAATGCGGCTTGCAGGTAGCTGTTTGCGACGGGTCTTCGTGTCGGGTCATGTCGGGTGTGACACTTGAGTGGTGTGTGTTTGTTCCCGCGCAAGCAAACATGTCCAGAGGTGGACACATGAACAAACAAGCTAGAAGAGTCGACTGACTCTGGAAGCGTGTGAGAAGTTGTGCAAGAAGGCATGCTGACTGGGGTCAGACGATTGCGTCAGATCAGGTCGTTTTGCAACACGTGGCACACAAAGGCCGTGATTTCACCTTTGTTGCCCTGGCAATGCCGGATCATTTGCACAAGCTGTTTACCCTGATGTGCTTTCAATGTCCCATGCCTGTTGCTTTCCAACCCATGTCTCATGCTCCCGGCAGGTTTGAAGGGTACATGGTCCCCCCAAGCTGGGCGAAGTTTAGCAGGTCCGGCACTACCTTTGTTGTTACCACCTCCGCGTGTAAGGGAGAGGAGTGGCAACCTCGGCGGCATCGCGCGACATGCGCTTCCCCGTATGCAGCCCGTTGTACCTCTGACCGACAATTGAGGGAGTGGAAGTGGGGTTATTGCGCTTCGAGCCACCCCATGGACTACCTGGATGAGTGGTGATGAGGATAGCCAGAGGATGAGGTCTACGAGGGCATTTTGCCCGTCGCAAATCGTTTGTGTAGGCAAATTTGTTTCGGCGGGAGACAGCCCCGGCTGTCACGCATATGAGGCTGAGGCGGCAGCTTTCTTTGACTGCCATTTTTGAGGAAGGGGCGTCTACCGCTGACTTCGCACTGGCCACGCCTAAGGTGATGTGGTCTACCTGGCCCATTGCCTGCCAAAACAAGCCCCGTGCAGTGGCTGCGGGAGCTGCTCGGCTTGAATGTCCATGTCACGACATAGTTTCGATAGAACATTGGTCACCGCCATAGGGCCAGGAACGAACACCACCCTTTCCATTTGCCTCATCAAACAAAAGGTAAACGGCGCGCCCCCCTTCCGGCTACGGTAGGGGGGATTTGTCGTATTGGAGCGAATCGGTGAAGTATTCCAAGGTCTGTCGGGAAAAACCGTCAGAAGCTGATGCGAGTCTTTGCCTTTCCAGTGGGCGTGTAGAGAGCCGTGTGATGCGCCTGAGATTGGCGTTCCCGCTGCGTCGTAGTGCCAAACCTCAGAGCAACACGGCGCCGCCCTGATGCCCAGGGCCGCGACATGCGTGCTATTCTGACAAAAGGCCCAGAATGCTCAGAGCAACACGATGCAATTCTTGAAAAGCTTTCCGGGCTTTCCAGTCGAGTCTCTCGAGGCAGGTGGGACATTTCACCCTAGTATTTTGAGCGTGCCAAAAGGAGCGTGCTAGTGTTGCCCAGCGTGGTATCAGGGTACAGCAAGACGTTCAAGGCCAACACGCAATGAAGCCGAAACGCAAGGCACGCATGGCTGTGTGTGTGAGAGTGTACCCATTTGATTGTTTAAAGGGAAGCCAAGTGGTAAACCACCTTGAGTCATTCTTTTTGTGGGTCCGCTATTTTAACACACATCCACATGCTGGGGTATCAGTCGTCTTATTTTAATGTGCAACCAGGTGCAGCATTTATGCACTGTTCCGGTCGTATACATTCGGGTGGTAGCCAATGTCCGGAGCACCTTGCGTTTGTTTTCACGCTTTCCTTCTTTTGGCCTGTGAAACATTGATAGGCCCATCTTTTTTGGAGCTGCTGGACACAACATGGCACACACACACACAGGACTTGGGGAAACGCGGTTAAACCTGATCCAAGTTGAGTCAACCATTCCGAGCTGTTCTTTTGCATTCCGGAACGCGCGCCCTGAAAGGCCCCTCCTAGAGTGTTTTGACTATGCTGGGGCTGCAAGTGAGCTTCCCTTGCATGGGACAGGGAATCCTGATGTTTTAATTTGAGCTAAATTAAAACATCTCCAAGACCAACTGTTGTGGTTTGCTTTGCACGCGCATTCCTTGGACAGCTCCAAGTATCAGCACCGAAGTAGAGCGCATGCACACATAGTTCTTTATGCGTTTCAATTGTGGCTCAATGGGGTGATTCCAACCATTCCTTTCAACCAGTGTTGTTTTCAGAAGTCAGGTGTCCCCTGTTTTGTTGTTTCTGGAAGCAAGGATGCCGGAACAGAAGGTATCCTGCGACTTGTTGTCTTGGCATTATTCAGATTGCATGAATTGCTGTTGGATGATGGACGGCCAATTAATATAGAATGCCTGTTTGGATTTCGGCAGATTTGACGTGTGTATGTGTAGTTATTTGTTATGTAATTTGCTCAGCTTATAAGGCCCACATGTGGGCATTTCCATGGGGGGCGCTCGTGTTTAGGGGTATGCGCCGAAACTACGGGTGCTGATCTCGTTCCCCCCCCCCCCCTCTCTCTCTTGTGTCTCCTTGTCTTGCGCGCTTGTGGCTAGAGATGCATGACCGAACCGCAGCTTTGGCCGTCAAGCGGAGCGGGTGCATCCCGGATCTCGTGCTTTTTTGCTTAGCTTGTTGGCTACTTGACCAATGTGAAACAGAATCGGAACATATGATGTTTGGTGTACCCCAGGGTTGCGATAAGTTTAGTTGTTCCCTCAAGAAACTTTGTTTCCCGAAGTATAGAGAAGGGTTCTTCCGGTAAAATCGTCATTGCACAGAGAGATGCGGCAAAGAGATCGCCCGAGAGATTGAGCAGGGAGATGTCGCGAAGAGATTGTTCGAGATATTGAGAAAGATGTCACCAAGAGTTCAACTTCATGGGAAGTGGGTGAACAGTTCCCAAGAAGGTTCCTTTCGAACCATGCCTGGGTGGATCAGGAGGGTTAGCTTCCTACAGACAACAAGACAAACCAGACAAAAGCACAAGAACAAGTGCCCAACTACCTTTGCGCAGGATATCTCTTGGAAGTCATGGCGGATGAGGACCACACGGCCAACGCCGGGAACTTCACCACGGTGGGCGACGTGTCCACGGGGACATTGACGGCCTCGGGCGCAGCGACGGCGGCGAGCTTCGCAGCCACTGGCGCGCTCACGGGCGCCACGCTGACGATCACCGGGGCGGCCTCCACGGGCCCGCTGGACTGCGAGAGCCTGGACTGCACCTTCACGGCCACGAGCGGCGGAGTGTCGACGGGCAGCGTGGCGACGTGACGAGCTCGGGCACGGTCTCCGCGCCGCAGCTCTTCGCGTCCAACACGCTCACCGTGACCAACACCTCCGACTTCTCGGACGATCTCTTCTTGACGAAGAACTGGGCGGGCTGGAGCAAGCTGCAAGTGTCCAGCGCGGCCCCCGGCGGCCCGGAGCTGCGGGCTGCTGGGCAACCAGAGCGCCAGGGTCTTCCTGGAGCGGGACGGCGGGACGCACCAGTGCGAGCTCATCATGATCAACGACGAGGCGCTGGTGCAGACGAAGAGCCTCTCGACGCAGCTGTCCCTGACCACGAACCCCGGCTGCCTCGTGATCGCGGGCAACACGGGCAACGTGGTCTGCAACACGAGCTTCACGTTTGTCGGACAGCTGGGTGAAGACGGAGATGGCCGAGGCCGACGTGGCGGAGCTCAAGCAGCTCTTCGACTCCGTGGAGGCCAAGCAGTACAAGCGCCCGGACATGAACGGCGACCTGAGGCTGGGCTTCGCCTCCAACGACTTCTCAGGAGCGAAGTGGAAGAATTTGACGGGCACCGCGCGGTGGAGCGACGGCACGGAGACGGTTACTCTTGACTCACCTCACCAGCGTGCTGTGGGGGGTGTGCAAGGGTTTCCAGGCCCGGCTGGACGAGGTGGAAGCCTGGCAGGCCCAGCCGAAGAACAAGTAACGGAGCCTTGCTCAAGCCCCTTTTTGGGCAACAAGCAGGCCTCCGCTCCTTTTGGGGCAACAAAGCTAAATGGAGGCGCTGAGGGACCTGGCCGACGACTTCAACGTGCGGGACCCGCGGAAGCTGTACCGACTCGCACGGCAGCGCGACCTCGACGTGACGCAGGCCATGGCCTTCGAGGCGCTGAAGGCCGACGTGGGCCGGCAGGTGCAGGCGCCCCGGCCGCGCGCGCTGGGCAAGTCGGCCGCCGAGGGGCCGAACGACCGGCTGCAGGCCGACCTCATCGACTTCAGCCAGAACACGCGGGGGAAGACGAAGTACGGCCTGGTGGTGATGGACGTCTTCACCCGGGAGGCTGCCGTGGAACCTCTGCAGAACAAGAACGCCGAGACGGTGGGCCGGGCCACCAGCGCGCCGCGCGGGAGCTGACGGGGGACGACGGGAACTTCGTGGTCACGACGGACCTGGGCAACGAGTTCGCCACGCTGGACAGGGAGCTGCCCGAAAATGCCGTGCACCGCACGAAGCGGCCCGAGGACCGCAACGCCATTGCCGTGGACCGGGGCATCCAGACTTCGAGCGGGCGGCCGGGGCCTACAACGCGCGGCCCCACGAGACGGTGCACGGCGCGCCCGAGGACGTGGAGAAGCAGCCGGGTCCTCCAGGACAACGCTGACAAGTTCCAGCACAACAAGGACCTCACCGAGCGGCGCGTGAAGGCGGACGCGGGCGCCTTCCGAGCGCCGACGAACGTGGCGAGGAGCTTCAACCCTCAGTAACCGTCCGCAGCACGGAGGGCCGGGAGACCCTGCTGAAGCTGGCGCTGCCGGCGCCGCAGGGCCGGCTGACGAGACGGGGCAGGCCGGCGGCTGTGAGGCAGCTGGACGACTTCCTGAGGCCTCCGAGGCCCAGGACCCTCGACTAGGGGTGCTCGGGAAACCAACGGGTTGGGCGAACCAATCAAATGAATGGGGCTGGCATGGGCAACCCGTGCAAAACCGTGCAAAAGCTATTAGTCCAGGGTCTATATTGATGTAGGGCCTGGACTAATAGCATTTTTTCAGCGCAAAACCGTGCAAAACGAGCTATTCCTCCAGGCCCTACATAAATGTAGGCCCTAGAAGAATAGCATTTTGTGGCGCAATACCGTGCAAAACGAGCTATTCTTACAGGCCGTACATACATGTACACCCTGGAGGAATAGCATTTTGTTGCGCAAAACCGCACAAATGTTTCTGGGTTTGGCTCCACTCTCCCCCAGCTCCATGCTATATGTGCTATATGTGCTATATGGACGCCAACCCGCTGAACCTCCACTCTCCCCCGGGTCCTTGCTATATGTGCTATATGTGCTATATCTCACAAGGCAACCCACCGAACATCCACTCTCCCCGGGTTCCTTGCTATATGTGCTATATGTGCTATATCTCACAAGACAACCCACTGAACATCCACTCTCCCCCAGCTCCTTGCTATATGTACTATATGTGCTATATATTCTGTACGCGCGAAAATCTGTAGTATATGTGCTATATGGCCATATATAGCACATATAGCACATATAGCATGGACCCGGGGGGGAGTGGATGTTCAGTGGGTTGTCTTGTGAGATATAGCACATATAGTACATATAGCATGGACCCGGGGGGGAGTGGATGTTCAGTGGGTTGTCTTGTGAGATATAGCACATATAGTACATATAGCATGGACCCGGGGGGGGAGTGGATGTTCAGTGGGTTGTCTTGTGAGATATAGCACATATAGTACATATAGCATGGACCCGGGGGGGAGTGGAGCGGGTCAGCGCGTCGCCCAACTGTGCGTCTTTGGGCAAGACGGCCTCACGAGCGTGCGGCAAGGGTGCAGTGCGCCAGAGCGGGGGTCAGCGCGTCGCCCAACTGTGCGTCTTTGGGCAAGGCGTGCGGCAAGGGTGCAGTGCGCCAGAGCGGGGGGCTTGCAACGATCTGTACGCGTTCGGTCGGGCTTCTGCCTGGTCTGTGCCCTCAAAAGGCAGGCCCCCGTGTCGCGAATTACTGGCCGTTGTACAAGGCCCTCAAACTCTCCGCCATGGAGATCGCCTTGTCGGACCCGAACTTTCGCCTCTCGCGCACAGAGTCCTTGACACACTGCGCCGTCACTTCCACGAGGATGCAGCGCTTCAGCACCGCGCGCGTGTCCGCGTCAAAGACCTTTTCAAGCGGGCGAGCGCGCCACTCAAACCCGTCGAGCATGAGGTCCGGAGGGCAAATCTTTGCCATGTCGTCCAAGCTGTGGTGGAGTTTCGCCAGGTCCTGCACCGTGATGATCCTGAACGTCTCCGCAGGCACCTTCACGTCGTTGTAGCGACATTTGATGGTGGCTGGCAAGTCGGGCGACAGACCGAGGAGATGCTTCAGCGTGTCCACTCCCCCGCCTTGGGCGCCGATGTTGCTGCTGCTGATCTGAAGCTCGTCCAGGAGCAAAGGCCTCTCGTCGCGCAGGAGGCTGCGCTCGACCGCGGATCGCAGCATGTCCGGGCTGGACACCATGACGAACTCGTCCAGACCCACGTCGCGGGCCACCATGGCTGCCAGGCAACTTGCCAGGGGAGTTTTCCCCTTGCCGCTGTCTCCGTAGAAGATCAGAGTCCTTCGCTCGTCGCGAGCTCGCCCGTAGGCCTCGAAAAAGTCCAGTGGCTGCTTCTGGTGGACCTCGGGGTTGTACCACCAGCAGTTCACGGTGCTCTCGTTGATGACGAAGTCGGTCATCAGAAGTTGGCGATGGCGCGACACCAGCAGGCTCTCCGTTTGCAACTGGTCGTCCTGGAGTTGCTTGCGGAGCTGCAAGAGGGCCCTGCTCTGCAAGTGCACGAACTCGTCCTCACTGTTCGGCGGGCGCTTGCCGGTGTTCAAGGCCTTGTCGCCTCGGAAGGTCGTGTCGAGCTTGATGAGATGGCTCTGGAACTCGGACGTCGTCATATCGTCGTAGTTCTTCAAAACCCGTCGTGGGGAGAACTCTGGCGCCGGAGGTTCGTTTGCTGCAACAAGGCCGTCGTACTCGCCCCGACTCATGGCCCGCATGGTCCCCTTCTGCTCCAAGCAGTTGGCCATCAGCTTCACGACATCGTGAAGCTTCCCCTTGCCAAGCTTGTAGAGCTGGGTGGACGCCGGAGGATGGGGCAGCAGCTTCATGGTGGGCTTGTGGAAGAAGACCCACAAGTTTGCCCCTCTTTCGGGTCGAAGCACGACGTGGTGGCCGACGTCAGGAGGCTGAGCTTGGCCCACGAGGCGCCACGCCATCCAAGCGCAACCTTTGCCCTGGTACTTGTCGTCCTGTGTGGCGGAACTCGCAGGGAACCAGAACGTTGTTGCTGCTGTGGAAGACGGGAGCGGCCTTGTTCCTCATGAAATCCTCGTCTTGCGGCTCGGCGGCCCTTGGCAGCAAGAAGGTTTCCGGCTCCGGCTTCTCCGGCTTCTCCGGCTCGCTCTCCTCGCTCGCCTCGCTCGCCTTCCTCTTCAAGTTCAGGTAAATGGGCTGGCGCGGAGACTGAGGCTTCACGGGCGGAGTGTCCGGGGCGGCTTCGCGGCGATCCAACCACTCCACCAGGCGATGCTCCAAGTTCGTCGCCGGGTAGTCTTCACCCGCGGGCTCCTGGCCGGCCTTGACGAGTTCTTCAAAGATGGGCAGAGCCTGCTTGCAGCCGATGCTGTCGTAGGACAGTATGTCCCGCATGTCGTCCAGGGTCTCGAGCACGCGAGTCCCCATTCTCACGGAGTGCGGAAGGACGGTAGACAGCACCAGGTTCGCTGCCGCCTCGCGCGCCTCGCGCTCGCACTCGGATCGAGTCGCCATCGCAGACTGTCGCAGAGCTTGCTTCTCGAGCAAATAGTGACTTTGTTGAAAGCCAGCTGTGTTTAAACCCTACAGGCACCACCCCGCCCGCTGTGAAAACGCTCTGACGGCCTGATAACCCGTTTGAACGCACCCCCGACTTGGCCGCGCCGAGCAAAAAAAAACTGGGCCCGTAAAAAAAGAATGGCAAGTTGGGCGAGACAACGACAGCAGATCACGGAGGCCGCGGACGGCGGCGCCCGGGCTCGCACGGGGGCGGATGGTGCCGTCGTGCTGAACCTGCGGCGCGGCCCGGGGGCCTACGCGCTGCTCTCGCGCGCGGACGGGCAGCTGACCCGGGCGGGCCAGCACTACTACTCCCACCTGGGCCTGCGGCCTCCCAGCAAGGACTTCGACTACAACCAGCCCCTCATCCGCGAGGGGCCCAACGACTACATCCTGCTGCGCAACGGGCAGAAGAAGCTCGTGCGCTCCCTGCAGGGCGGAGAGCACCGGCTGACCAAGCTGGGCAAGGGCTTCTTCCGCGACAAGTACTACGAGTACCTGGTCCACGTGCCGGTGATCATCCGGGGCAGGCGGCGCAGCGGGCGGAACGCCGGGGCGGGCTACGAGCGCAGGGACTGGCTGCCGGTGAATGAGCTGGGCGGGGCCACGAGGCACCCGGCGCACCTCACGGAGGAGCAGGTGGCGCAGCGGGTCAGGCAACAAGTGGAAGCCTCGCTGGACCCGGGCGGCCCCATCCTGCAGCTCTCGGACGAGACCTACTTCCTCGACCCCGAGGGGCACTGGGTGGTCAGCACCCAGAGCACGCACTACAGGAACTCCAGGACCGAGGTGGAGACGCTCCTGCGCCAGCGCATGAGGGGCCTGAGGAGCGTGAGCTTCCAGCTGCCCTGCGAGGAGGACGTGCTGCCGAGCGCCTTCGAGGACAAGCCGCTCTGCGTGCCCCGGCAGCTGGCCGAGCTGCTGCAGCTGAGCGTGGAGGAGGTGTGCGCCGACTTTGACGCCATGCTGCGCCACGACTGGAGGCGCCTCGGCATCTCCGCCGAGGAGGTGCGAGAGTTCTGCGTGTGGCGCAACGCCCCCATGCGCGTGCTGAGCTCGCAGGGCGACCTCGTGGACAGCTACGACCCGGCGCTGAAGGAGCACCGCACCGTGTGCTTCTTGGCCTTTGACGGGCGCTGCTACATGTACAGGGCCGTGAAGAGGGTGCTGGAGCGGGCGGCGCGCGTGCTCTACCGGGGCGAGGCGAGGCAGACCCTGCCGCCCATCCAAGAGTGGAGGCGCTTCGGGAGGCGCGGCGCCAGCTCATGGCCGCCGGCGAGAGCCCCAAGGTGGCCATCAGCAGCCCGGCGCAGTACTGCGGGCTGAGGCTGAGGCGGGGCACCAGGATCCGAGAGCTGCCGGAGGAGCACGAGCTGCGGAGGTGGTGCGAGGCGCTGGGGCAGGAGTACAGGGGCCGGCGCCTGGCCGGCTTGGCGCACGAGATTTTTTTGAAGCTGCTGAAGGCGAAGCGGGAAGTGCCCGGCGCGGCGGAGAGGCAGAAGACCCTGGCCGCGCAGGACGGCAAGTGCGCGC
Organism: Effrenium voratum; assembly: GCA_963377175.1. Lineage (NCBI taxonomy): Eukaryota > Dinophyceae > Suessiales > Symbiodiniaceae > Effrenium > Effrenium voratum. The sequence goes on along the minus strand of CAUJNA010002265.1, from coordinate 16,680 downwards.
TGTGCGGCTGCGGGCTGACGGCCGGCACCTGCGAGCTGGACCACGTGGTGCCGGTGAGGCAGGCCTTTGCGGGCAGCGTGCAGACTTTGCAGGCGCTGTGCGGCGACTGCCACAGCGAGAAGACGCTGAGGGAGAGCGCGCAGCCCACCAGCCTGGAGAGCCGCGTGGCCCCCGGCGTCATGGAGTACGTCCGGAGTTTCAAGCTGCCCCCTCTGGTTTTTGAGACGGCGTTGAGCCCGTGGACGGCGTGCTGCCGGACCTGGGCTTTGTGGAGGGCTGCTGCGACGCGAGGCAGTCCTGCCTGAACCTGTTGCCGTACGTGGGGCCCGGCTGGTACCCGAAGGTTTCGCTGGCCGCGATGCTGGACCTGGGCGTCTGCCGCTGGGACCACATCGTGTTGGGCATCTCCGCGCGGAGCCACGTGGACGCGGCGACGCTGCGGCGCGCGCTGGAGCGCATGGACGCCGCGTGGCCCGAAGGCGAGGAGCACATGGCCAAGCTCAGCGTGAACGCGATGATAGGCCTGTGGGCGCGCAGCACGGAGGTGGTCTACAGCGTGCGCAGCAGCAGCAGCGAGCTGGACGGCGCGGGCGCGGACTTCTCTCAGGCCTTCGCCTACGAGGGGGGCATGGTGTGGGACTTTGTCTACGCCAGGAGGCTGCTGAGCAACGGCACCTACCGCCCCATCCATGACGCGGTGCTGGGCTTTGAGCACTGCATGGTGGCCAAGGCCCGGCGCATCCTGGACGCGCCGCCGCGGTACCTTGCGCAGGTGAAGACGGACTGCCTGCTGACGCAGCGGCTGCCGAAGCGCTTCGCGGAGCGGCTGCGGGCGCTGGAGGCGCTGCGCCACCCGGACGGCACGCCGGTCTACCGCGTGGAAGAGACGAAGCCGTTGCTGGGCAGCAGGGCGCCGCGCATGGAGGCGGAGCGCCCCAAACAGCGGAGGTGGAACGGGGTGGACGACCCCATGGGCCACTGCCTGGCGGGCAACTCCCTGCTGCTCACACACCTGCCGGACACCGGAAAGACGCACCTGGCACGGACCATTGTTGCGAGGCTGCGAGAGCAGGGCGAGGCGGTGCACCTGGTGTCCAAGACGCACTGCTCCGCGCAGAACCTGGGCCTGGGGGCGCAGACGGCCGACCACTGGGTGCGCAAGCCCTCTTGGCTCAAGCTTCGCGGCGCTAGGGTTTGTTGTCTCGGGGTAGACGCCAAGAGCCATGGATATTGATCGACTTGACAACGATGTTTTTCCGGGTATGCGGCTTTCGCCTATGTATGGCTCCTTCGGACCACCCGTTGGCCTTTTGATTCAGGAGTTGTCAGAACTTCGCCTTCCTGAGCAATTCTTCCTGTGTACCAAGAATGCTGTTCTTGATATGTGGCCCGCTACATCTTTTACCTTGAACCAACCATGCTCCTTTCGATGTGGTTTTTCAGCTTTCTTGACTGACATTGATGACCTGGCCTCGTTTGAATCGCCTCACTTTGCGAACATTCAGATATTTGACTACAAAGGTGTTTGTTTTGATTTTGATGCCATGCTTCTTGTACCTCCTCGGGTTCGGCGAAATCTTGACCTCAGAGACGGAGATTTCGCTACGGTCTTCGATTATCAGATGATCGAGGAGACTCCTCGCAGAATTTTTGCACCTTGGGGCATTGAAGCTTGCATTGCTATGAACTTTTCCCCTCGTAAGAAGAGTTCCGCCTTGGACCTTTTTTCGGGCCTCGGGGGGTGGAAGATGGGAAAAGCCTGGACTGATCAGCTTCAGCTTCCTTTTGCTCTTCCGCCAGTGCTTTGCTCAGTGGAAATTGAACCACGTACTGCCAAGTTTTCCGCGGAAACATTGAACTTGAACACTGTTACGGCACACCATTTGGTCACCTCTGAACGAAAATTCTGGCCCAAATTTCCATTCATTGTCATTGGGGATGTTGATTCTTGTCAGATTCTGCAACAGATCTCTTGCATCAATACGTCGGTTTTGGTCGCATCGCCATCTTGTCCCCCATGGAGTGCAGCATCGAAAGATGTTTTGGGACTGGCATCTCAGCTCGGACAGAATATGATTTCTACAGCCCGATATTTGCACGCTTTGAGACCTCTGATCTTCGCCTTGGAGAATGTGGCCGCTCTGCCTCGGCATCCTCATTGGAGGTGGATCAAGCGCCTTTTTTGCGGGTTGGGATATCGATTCATCCATGAAACCACGGAAGATCCTGCTTCAGTCATCCCGGTCACCAGGCCCAGATACATGGCTATTCTACTTAGGTTTGATGTTTTCCAGCAGATTTCAGGCACCAATATTGCTTCATTTCTCAAGAAGATCAAGATGCCGCTGTACAAGGTGCCTCTGAGACAGTGCCTTTGGGATTTACAGCAAACTCTATTGCGGACAGAGTTGAAATTGTCTGATGTGGAAATCCAGAAACTCCTTGATCCAAGGTTTGTGCCTCAGTGGAATCGTGACACCATTTTCCGACCTGCAGACATTTGCAAAATGCGCAATTGCCTTGAATCTTTGAAGTTGGATTCAGTCATGGCATGTTACCGCACATGCCTCCAGTTTCATGACTGTCAGCTCTCAAAGGGTGTCTTCATGCAGGCCAAGGCTTTCAAGGTGGATGATTTGCAACAGGTCCTGTGGTTTGCGTTGGCACCTGATGAAATTGCTGCCGCACTTGGAGTGGCACATCATGGATTTGCATCTCTTTCGCACAAGGAGGCTTATCGCTTGCTTGGAAACATGCTTGTGCCAGTGCATTCAGCCTTCCAGTGGCTCCGGATAGCCCAGACGTGGACTGCAGTCATGAGCAATGATCATCGGTTGCCTCAACTTGATGCCTGTTGCCAGGAATTGGCAACTCTCTGCTGCCAGGCGGTTCTAATCCACAAGGACGCCGATGAGTTGACTATCCCGGTCTCGCTCCCAGTGACGTTGCCCTTCATTGCGTGGAGATTGGTTGAGTTCTCTCGAGATCGTTGCCAGGTGTTTTGTTGTGAGCCTACCTCTTCTGAGATTCAAGATGCTTCTGATCGCATCCTGCATGCCTGGAACGAAGACGGCACCTCGCTGTCAACACACTTCCTCAGACAGGCCCTGAAGCATGTGCGCTTGATCTTCTGGCATGGAGGCATGGCAATTTGTCCCGCAGATGTGACATTTCATTTTGCTCTGGATAGTTTACAGCAGTGTGTTTTGTGGTCAGACAGGCACTCCATTCTTTTGCAGTTGGATTTGCACACTGTGGCAATTGCTTGTGTGGTAGATGGTGATCCACGTCAAGGAGCCTCCGGGAATGCACCGCTTACACATGTGCAGCTGTGTCAAAACTTCAGGTCTACACAGCTGGGTTTGGGCAGGACAGACGCATCCATTTTCCACCTTGCCGACAGTGCAATCGCTTGTGCTTTTGAAAATGCTGACTTTGTCACGTGTGCCAACTGCCTCAGGGACTTTGAAGCAACAGCTCTTTCCGCGCTTTTTGGATGTACCTTGCAGGTCAGAATACCCGTTTTTGAGGATGACAGGGCTGGTGCGGTGCTTCTTCCATCCAGGATGGGTTTCGGGATGGACTCTGCAGACACAGCTATCCTGGTGAATGCTCGGTATTTCACTTCATTCTTGGACGGGCACTCTTTGCCAGTCTCTCAGAGTGAGGCTCTTTTTGCCTACATTGACTTTGATGGATTTCTTTTGTGGAAAGGATTCATGTCACCTCAGCAGACCTTGCAAACAATCGTTGATGCATGGTTGTTTGCCAACAATGTCATCTCCATTGCACCTGCTTGCCGAATCGTGATTGCTGGCAGACAGGCTTCGCCTGAATATGCTATAGGTGATTTCATCATGAATCAGACCTCGTCTATCAAGATCCACCTTAGATACTCTCTTCATGGTGGAGGCCCGTCAGAAACATCAGCCGACAAAATCCTTGAGGCAAGACGTGCAGTCGCTTCTTTCCTACAGGAACATGGTGCTCAGTTTGAGGATGCAATGGAGTGGTCTCAAAATGTCATTGATGCGCTGGGTTTTGATCGCTTCAGGAAATCGACCTTGCTTTCAGATGAGACCCAATTGGCCAAGGCGCTCCTTGGTATGTCTTCAGCTGCATCTGTCAAGATGCCGCCTGGACTGGCCTTGCCTCAGTTTCAGCGCAAGAGACAGAGACCCATTTCGGCGTCGCAACTCCAACTTGATTTAGCCCAGTTCTCGTCAACCGATGGCACTGAACTTGCTCTCCTTTTTGAGATTTCAGCACAAAGCCCGCCAGGGATTGCATTGTTGGACCCACTGCAAGCGAGACATTTCCTCACATGCACCCAACTTGTTGATCATGAACTCTTGATGTGTGTGCTTGGGCGATGCCCAGCAACTGACAATCAACATTGCAATTCCATGTCCATTCCCGCGAAAACCGTTTCTGGAGAAACCGTCGTGGTTGCCGTCTGCGCCCACCAATTGGGAAAAAAGAATGTGAAATTTGAGAAAGATGAACAGAGGGCCATTGCCTTGCCCAGTTCCTCTATTTGGCTTTTTCGTGTATTTCGTGATGAATTTGCAGATCAACAATGGGATGCTTTCATTTCACAGCCAATTCGCTCTGCTCTTGGTAGATTCCACAGGAAGCAGCCATTGCTGGCCCCGCCTTGGGGGCGTTCATGGTCCTCCCCAGGTAGGAAACGCGTGACACCACAGGAGGCTCAGATTTTTGCGTTTGCCGGCCGTGTTTTGGATGAGGACGTTGCTACTTTGTTGGCGCAGAGTGGTCACAATTCCGTTTACATGTCGCCTTTGCATGATGACAGCAAAGGACTCAACCAGAATGCTTTCAGAGTGATTTGGCTGAATCAGCCCAAATCGCAGATGGCACCTATTGCCCTCAAAATGAACTCGCAGCTTGGAATTGTCAAAACGCCCAAAGGCCATTTTGGCATTAGGGTTGGCAAGAACCAGTTTGAAGCTGCCTGGAAGCACCTTCGTCCTTCAGAACCTTTGCCGCCAGATGACACTGGTCATCGAACGTGGAAGATTGAAAATTGCCCGCCCGGGACAACCAGTTCAGTTATTATCACATGGCTTGGCCATCACAACTGGCAAGCTCGACCTACACGACAGCTTTCAGCTTCGACTTGGCTTGTAACCTCCTCCAAGGACCCACCAGCGACCACTATCCCTCTGAACAACCACTATGTCCTCATCAAAGAGGTTGTGCGCAACTTCCAACGCTCCGGAGGCAATCACGTTCTTCGTGCTGGTGAAATGCCTGATGACATCAAGACTACACTGCCAGATCAGAAAGTCGATCCACTCCAGATTTTTGATCCATGGATGTCCACAAGCAAAGCTATATCCTCGAGCTCATCAGTCAACGACAATGTTCGGTTGGCGCAGAATGAGAAGCAGATTCATGAACTGAAGGCTCATTTTGAGCAACTTCAGCAGCAACAGCAAATTGACGCGAAGGAGAATGCAAAGTTCCGTCAGGATTGCACTAAGGAGTTTGCAGAGGTTCGTCAGCAACTTACAGGTGAGATCCAACAGCTTCATGGCACCTTCCAATCCTCGTTGGAAGCTGCAGTATCCAAGCAGGAGGCGCGCATGACATCAGAGTTCTCCGACCTCAAGAAGCTTTTGCAGAATTTGGGAGCCGGACAGCGCCCTTCTAAGCGTCCCGCAGATGTCGCTCACATTAGTGACATGTCTGACTGACCTCGAGGTTTTTATTTTTTCGGATGGCTCTACATGGCAGTCATCCAAATTCATGCCAGGTGTCCTTCTTTGCAACGCGACTTTGATCGCTACACGGGGTGTAGGGTGGGTGAGGCATCTCACCCAGGACCACAACTTGTTCGAGTTTGTGTCTCCAACGTGGGGTCAATTCTTGGTAAAATTGATCACCTTGACACTCTTGATTCTCATGTTACCGTTCTTTCGGAGACCTGCGCTACCTTGGCCTCACAGGAGATGATCTCGCGCAAGTTGTGCAAATCGTCTCATACTCCATTATGGGGAGCTCCAGTGGATGTGAAAAAGACCTCGGACTCAAGTGCTACCTTGTTTCGTGGTCATAACTCCGGAGTGGCGGTTTTTTCCAAGGTGCCTGCTCGCTATCTTTATGCGCCTACTACATGTTCTGCTTTTATTTCAGGCCGGCTTTTGCCGTGTTTGATCCGGCTTGGACCTTTCGATGTCATTTTGATTGCTGTCTATGGTGTCCCCACTTCCCGGGACATTGATGGCAAAGTGAATGACGAAATCCTTCGTCAGGCATTTGATTTGGCATCGTCATATAAGATACCCAGCTTGATTGTTGGGGACTTTAACGTCCGGCCACAACAGTTGGATTCCTTTAGTTCTTTTCTGTCGCTTGGGTTCATTGAGGTATTTGAGTGGTTTCAACGGCAGGGGATTGCCTTGCCGCCAACTTGTAAAGATTCCACTTACCACGACACTGCATTGATTCACCCCACGTTAGTTCCGTATTTACAGCATGCCACTGTTGATGTCCTCAAGAAGGTTGACGTCCATGCTCCGCTTTTTTTGGACTTTGTTTTCGAAGACGTCATTCCCATACAATATCGATGGGTTTTTCCGGCTACATGGAGTGATGAATCGCCGCCTTCAGAATTTTTTGAGTCTCAATATGTGCAGCAATGTGATCGTCACCCTTTCTTGACTGAGGCCAACTTGTCATTGCAAGAACAGTTTTCACAATGGTCACGCAATGTCGAGCAGTCAGTACACCTTTATCGACAACAAGCCAATGCACATGGACAACACCACCTTCCACAGAGACAGCGGGGTAGATGCCAATGGCAGCCTCTTCGAAAAATGCATCCGCCCAAGACCGTTAGACAATGTTGGAACGGTGGTTACAACCCACCAGATGACACTACTTCGTTGCCGTCTCATCACAAAGTCAGACAAGTGCGCCGATTGCAAGGTCTTTTCAGATCTCGGGCTGCACTAGAGCACACGCCGGTCCTGTGCCCCAGGCGCTGCACCCAGTTGCATTTTCAGCACCAGAATGAATGGAATGCTATTTTGCATGCCAGAGGTTTTGGGCATTCGTTTTCTTCCTGGCTTTTGGGACAAGAAGGTATTTTCTATGTTCCTCAGCAATGTCCGGACGCAGATTTCATTTTTACTGCGTTTCAACTTGTCAAGTTTGATGCGGACATCTTGGTTAAACAGGAAGCCAGGCACCGTAAAGAACATTTTAAATCGCGATTGGCGGTGGAAGCCAAAAAGGGTAATCTCAAAACCCTGTTTGCTGACCTGCGTGGAAAAGGGCCGCCCCCGATCAAATGGATCGAGCACAATGTCACCACAACTGCTCGGCTACAAAGGTCGCCCAAAGGTGACGCCATCGTTTTCACCGACGAGGCTGCTGCATTTTCATGTGGCATGCCAGCTACCTTTGGTGACGCCCAGGTCTTTGTACGGGAGATCCATGGATCCTATCTCCACCTCCAGATTATATCAGGAGTATGCCCTACAGTTGGAAACCTGACGCAGCAGAAGTCGGCTACTCAAGTCTGTGAACTTGATTATGTCTTTACCAGCTATTGGAACACATTCTGGCAACGTGACCAGTTTGAACCTGTTTCGTCATGGGAGGAGGCTTGTGAAACCGTTGCGCAGTGTGTACACACCCTTCCTCAGATAGATATTCCATGGCAAGACCCTTTGGCATGGTCCCATGTTTTGTCACTTACCAAATCAGGTTCGGCAGCAGGTGCTTGCGGATGGAGATTTGAGGAGTTGAAACTCCTCCCGCCGTCGGCCTTGCAGCATCTTATTTCGCTTTATGGCCGTGTTCTTGACTGTGGGGAATTTCCAGAACCTTTCATGCGGGCGCGTGTATCCCTGCTTGGCAAGACCAACAATCCTCGCTTTGCAACTGATGCACGCCCTATTACTATCATCGGATGTATCGTCCGTCTCTTCACCAAGTTTTCAGCTTTCTTTATTTTGAGATCCTGGACTTCTTTTTTCCCTGCAGCCATATCTGGTGGACTTCCAGGCCGTGGAGTTCGGGTATTTTCCTGGCTGCAACAGCTTGCAGCTGAGGTTGCAAACATCAAGAAGACGCCAGTCGCCGGTCTTAGCCTTGATTTGGTTAAAGCTTTCAATTTGTTGCCGCGAATCCCGCTTGGCAAATTGATGGAGCACCTCAACGTGCCGCCCAATCTTGTTGCTGTATGGATGGCAGGACTTGGCAACCTTTCTAGAAGATTCGCCTTCCATGGTGCTTATGGACAACAAATTCCGTCCTTTTCTGGGGTTCCGGAAGGATGCGCACTTTCTGTTTGTGCGATGCTGGCGTTTGGCTTCCTTTTTCATTACCATGTATCACAGACTTCTGCCGTACCCACTACATATGTTGACAATATCAACTTCACGGCACACACCTCAACTCAGTGGGCTGCCGCTTTTGAGGTAACTAGAGTTTTCATGGACGTATGGTCTATGCAAATCGACTGGCGCAAAACATGGGTTTGGGCTAATGCCCCACACTTGAGAAAGTTTCTTGAAACCTTTCCAGAACTTCGTGAACTTTATCCAGACCAAGTCCCATTGTTGGATTCAGCACAAGAACTGGGAGTCGCTCGCATATACAATCAGAGACCATCACCATCAGCCCTGCATGCTCGGGTTGGAAAGGGTGTCAGTCGTGCAAAGTGTATTCCGCGAACTTTGACTTTCCTTGCAGATCGTGCCAGATTGGTTCAGAAGGCTATTTGGCCTTTGGCCTTGTATGGAGCAGAATCTCAATACTTGTCCTCTAATGAGATGCAAAGGCTGCGCCGTGCAGCATGCTCAGCCGTTGTAGGACCCTGGCAACAGGCTTGTGCTTGGATCGCATGTAGTTTCCTGCATCAGGAACTGGTTGATCCCTTCTTCTTCGTGATCATCAATATTTTTGCTCTCTTGAGGCAGGTGCACGATACCTATCCCCATATTGTCCTTGAATTTTTGGGCTTTTTGCAACTCGATCATCCTCACAGATCCATCGGTCCTATTTCCACTTGTGCGATGTATTTGAAAAAGTTGCAATGGAAGCTGAGTGACACTGGTCTTCTTTCTGGACCCCCCGGTTTCAGGCCGATCCAGATACTGCAAATTTCACGAAAGGACTTGAAAGCCAGATTGATGGCCTGGTGGCCCATTTTTGTGTATCAGCAAATTGCACACAGACGTGGCGTTGAGACATGGCTTATGTCTCGACAAATTACTGTTAAGGTGTTGAATAAATTTCATAATAGTGCACACGGTTTCTTGGCCTCGCGCATCACCAATGCTTTTCAGAGCCAGCAGGCCAAGGCGGGCTGGAATGGGAACGATTCCTCCAACCCTGCTTGTCAGCATTGTGGGCTTGAGTGTACCACAGATCATGTGATTTTTGCATGCCCTTTCTTTCAAGACGTCAGGCAAGAGCATGCGCCTGCTCTTGACTTGCTTCGTGACAAATATCCTTCCTGGAAATATCTCCCTGTCGCCGGAGTGTCCTCTGGGTTGGTTGCCATCTCTGAGCAGCTTAATTCTATTCCGGTTTATTTTGATCTTGAAATCCCAAGCCATTTAGTTGATTTGCCGGCCATGATTTTCTTTACCGATGGGGGTTGTCGTAACCCTTCCACCCCTTTGGCTCGCCGGGCATCGTGGGCTGTTGTCCAGTCTTTTCTCACAACAGATGAGCAGGTTGTTCGTTTTTTGCAAGCACCGCCAAGTGGATATCCGCTGCAAGATCAATTCTGTGCCTTGGGGTGTGGAATCATCCCGGGGCAGCAAGACATTGCACGGGCCGAGCTTTATGCCATTGCGGCTATTATTGTTGCGGCCCATCATCAGCAATACAAGGGTCAGATTACGGTCTATTCTGATTCTGCATATGCTGTCAGTATTCTTAAATGGGTGTCTCTACACCCACATGCAAGACCCGGGGATTTCAGACACCTGGCCAATCAAGACATTATCCAGTGCATTGTTCATTGCTGGCTTCCCGATCAGTTCCGGGTTTTGAAGGTTAAGGCGCACCGTGAGATTCATGACGCCGTCGATCCCTTCGACTGCTTTCTTGTTGTTGGTAACGACGTTGCGGACCGGCTTGCTTCTGCTGCACTTGACCTCGACGTGCCCGAGGCTCGCATTGCTGTACAATGTATCAGACACTCTGTGCATGAAATCGAATTGGATTTGCATCAAGTCTATTCTTTTTATTTGGCACTGGATCGCTTCAAGGTTGCTAACGAACAGAAGAAACCCGATAAGCATTGCCTTGATGTTGCAATCTCTGACCAAGTCCAGTCGAAGTCTTTTGATGAGACCGTGCAATGTATTACAACTTGGCAGACAGAGGACCCCATTCAGGTTACTTTTGAGACCCTGCCGGACATTTTTCGGCAGGCTATTCCTGCTGGGCAACTTGCGGCTGACGCAATTTGGACTTGGATGCATACCATCGAGTGGTCATCCAGGCGAGATCCTCTAGAATCAGATCCAGGTATTAATGCATTGGAATTGCTTTTGAGCTTTACCCTTCACACTGGTTTGAGACTTCCCGTGCCTTGGAAAACGAATTCCAAGACTTCATATACTTCCTTTAGGGATTATGACTCTACTGAGATCGGAATGCTCCCGCCAGAAAAAAGAAGCGCTGGTCAACAAGCCAATACTCTTGTTACGATTATGCGCCAATTGGACGCCATTTCTGGAAAGTGGCACTTACCCGTGCCGCAGCAAATGAACATTCAACACATGAAGATTTTCTATCCGCTGCGGATGATTCAGGTATTTCCCATTAGGCCAAAGCTGCCTTTTGCTGGTGACGTGATACGCGAATGTATTTCTTATTTGCAATTGTGTCGGACAGACTCCTGCACGGCTCAGCTCAATATGCCCTCAGGACCTTTTGCTTACACCCCGCCTGAGTTCACTGCTAATGCTCTCTCTACTCCTCAGAAGGGAGGGAAGCTCAAGAATCTCAGAAAGCTGGCACGTGGTCTGTGATTTCTTTGTCGTCTCACCTTTTCTGTTACATAGCTATCGGCCAGGAAAAACCATGGCGATAGTGACGTGGAGCTCGCTCCGCAAGCAGGGGGAAAAAAGACCACTGGGTGCGCAGGTACGTGCGCGGGGGCAGCGCGCAAAAGCTGGACTGGCTGGTGGTGGAGGAGATCACGCAGCTGGACATGGCGGTGTGGGCGGACGTGGCCTGCGTGGGGCTGAACGCCGACGTGAAGTTCCTGCTGCTGGGAGACTTCCGGCAGCTGCCGGCCGTGCTGGACTCCTGGGCCGGGCAGCGCGCCGTTGGAGCACAGCCAGCTCATCCGCGACCTGGCCGGCGGGCACAGGCACGAGCTCACGGAGAACATGCGCTCCGACCCCGGCATCTTCGACTTCGTGAAGTGGCTGCGGGTCGGCGAGGAGGCGTGCCCCACGCTGGAGCAGGCCAAGGCGAGGCTGAGGGAGCTCTACCCCTCCAAGCCCGGGTGGCCGGACACCACGCTGGTCATCAGCCACAGCAAGCGCATGGCCGTGAACGCAGCGGCGAACCGGCTGGCGCCGCAGGGCTCCAAGCTCCTAGAGCTGGAGACACACGTCATCATAGATTTGGGTTGTGATAAATTTATACCAACCCATGGATTTTGCCAAACTGCAACAACCCAAAACAGCCCGCAGAGCATGAGAGTTTGGCCGGGGCTGCGCCTCATCGGGGCCGGCGGAAAAATTCCCAAGGGCGTCTTTGTGGCCGTGGCGGAAGTGGAGCCGGAGTGAGGCTGGACAACGGCATGCGGCTGAAGAACCAGGAGCTGATGCGGGCCACCCGGCCGAGCCGTGACCTACGCCAGCTGCCAGGGGCTCACCCTCCACAACCGCGTCCGCCTGGACCTGGAGTCCTGCCACCTCACGCTGCGCCACCTGTACGTGGGCGCCTCGCGGGCCACGAGCTCCGAGCTGCTGGAGGCGGCCTAGAACGGGCAGCACGGCGCCTCCAGGGGCTCCAGCATGAGGTGGCGCACCTCGAAGAGCACGCCCCACTGCCTGCCCATCAGCCACACGTGCCGGGCCTCCACAAGCGCGCGGCCCCTGCGGCGCGCGAACTCCGCGGGGCGCGGCACGCGGTTGCCGGCGGGGTCCCAGAAGAGGCAGCGCTCCAAGTCCATCTTGCACTTCACGTGCTTGCCCTTGGCGCTCACCTTGACGGCGCGCTGCAGCTGGCTCTCAAGCTCGGTGCGGGCGGCCCCCGGAAAGGGCTTCTGGAAGACGATCATGTTGTCGATGACGCCCTGCTCCACCTCCTCCGTCCACAGCTCCAGGTTGGTGTTGCTCGCAAAGCACACGCCCACCCTCTTGGCCCCGTCGTCCTGGAAGTTGCCGGGCTCCCACAGCACCTCCACGTCCACCTTGCACACCAGCGCGCCCTCATGGGAGTCCTCTATGGACATGAACTTCCCCCCCTTGGCATTGGTCTGAACGTCCAGCCCGAGTGCAAGCTTCATTGCGAAGTTCGGCTTTTTATCTCGCGGAGAAAAAATCCGGTCCGATGAACGTGCGAGTCTTCTTGGTCGTCGCAGTGGCGGTGATCTTGCTCTTTAAAAATGCCGAGGCTCCTGGAGCTTTTCTGCGGCACCAAGTCGGTGGGCAGGGCCTTCGAGGCGGCGGGCTGGGAGGTCGTCTCCCTGGACATCGTGTCGAAATTTGAGCCGACAATCCTCTGCGACATCCGGAGCTGGGACTACACGACGTTCCCGCCGGGGCACTTCGACATGGTCTGGGCCAGCCCCGTCTGCACGGAATACAGCCGCGCGCTGACGACGCGCCCGCGGCGGCTCCTGGAGGGCGACGCGCTGGTGCTCAGCGCCCTTGAGATCATTGCGCACTTTGACCCGCTCATGTGGATTGTGGAGAACCCGGCCACCGGGCTGCTGAAGACCCGGCCGTTCATGGAGCCTCTGCCCTGGGTGGACGTGACCTACTGCAAGTACGGGAACTCCGTACAGGAAGCAGACGCGGCTGTGGACCAACATGCGCTGGAGGCCGAGCCGAGGGCTGTGCAGGAGCGGCAGCCGCTGCGAGGCGTGGCAGGACGGCAGGCACCTCCGGGCCGCGCAGCGGGGGCCGCGGCTGATGGAGGGGCAGTACGAGAGGGTCAGCCAATCACGCGAGCTGCTCTACAGCGTCCCTGCTGCGCTGTGCGAGGAGATTGCGCGCGCGGCCACGGAGGAGCTTGCGGAGCGGCTGAGCATTCCGGACTAGGCTTCCTCTTCAGCTACCCCACGGTGCACACGCAGCAGTGCAGCGTCCCGAACGGCGTGGCGGAGCACAACGTCACCGTGGCGCGCGCCTTCACGAAACTCATGGGCGCGTTCGTGACCTTTTGGGACAACGACGCGGGCTCCAAGATCCACTTGCTGGCCAACCCGGGGCAGGACGTGCCCCCCATCGGCGCGGCGAGGCAGGAGGCCAGCCTCCTGGAGTCGCAGATGCAGCTGGGCAGCCTGCAGTACCCTCACAACCCCATGAAGGGAGCCTCGGAGCACTTCCACTTCCTCTCCGTCCTCGCGGGCACCTACGACGACAACATCGACATCGGCCGCGTGGGCTACCTGCGCCACAGCTTCATTGCCGGCTTTCCCACCGAGCGCGTGCCCAAGATGCCGCTGAGTGGCGTCAGCACCCGCTCGCGGTTCACCTTCAAGGGCCTGGACGGCACGATGACGGACCTGTTCATTCATTTGGTGGCCTACCAGCTGGTGACGCTCTCCGGCACGGGCGTCTCTGTGCTTGACTAAGGCCCGGTGTCGCTCTGCGCCATTTTTGGCGTTTAGTGACACCGCTTTTGAGTGCGCCAAAAGGCGGGGGTGCCCCTCTGCGCCATTTTTGGCGTTTAGTGGCACCGCTTTTGAATGCGCCCAAAAACGAGAAAAGAGGCCCGGTGTCCCTCTTCTTCATTTTTGAAGTTTTGTGACACCGCTTTTGAGTGCGCCCAAAAACGAGAAAAAAAAGGCGGGGGTGTCACGCTTCACCATTTTTGGTGAAACGTGACACCGCTTTTGAGTGCGCCCAAAAAACGAGAAAAAAGGCGGGGGGTGCCCCTCTGCTTCATTTTTGAAGTTTAGTGGCACCGCCCAAAAAAACATGCAAAAACATGCACATTTTTCCACCAGGGACCTTCCTGAGAGGAGCACGCGGTTGAAGGACTCCACCAGCGCAGAGTCCAGGACGACCTGGGAGGCCAGAACTTGGACGTTCTGGATCTCAAAGTCGGTGCTCAGCGTGGCCCCCGCCGGGTGCGCCCCGGCGTTCTCGGACCACAGCGCAGTCGTGGCGTCCGCAAACTCAATTTCTATCACCAGGTTCAGCTGCGGCGGCAGCATCTTCCCGCAGCGCAGGATGCCCACCATGGTGGGGCGCAGCAGCACGTCCGCGTAGCCGCCCTGGTGCACCGCGCGGGCGATGCGCGGGTCGTTCACTTCGTCGAAACCCTCCATGGCCTTGTTGCGGTTGTACTCTCTGCCCTTCAGCAGGTCGTGCGCGGCCACGGTGCGCCCGTAGTAGTTGATGTCGTCGCAGCGCTGGCCGTTGGCGAAGACCTGGACGCGCTGGACGAAGCAGGCGGGGTTGGGCGTGGCCGGGGCCAGCGGGTTGGTGCCGTCCGTGTTCCTGACGCGGAAGGCGATCTTGATGGACTCGGGGTCGATGAAGGACGTGCCGCTGGTCAGCGGGATGCGGCAGACCCTAGAGGTTGTGGGGGAGAAGGAGCTCAGCGAGCTGGGGAAGTACTGCACGTCATGCCGCGCCGTCACGTAGCTGGTGTTGCTTGTTTTCAGCTTGTAGTCCAGGCTCTGCATCAGCTCATCCTGGGCTCCGGCGGTGACTACCTCCATGCTTGTTTATATACACGCATTTTGACTCGTACGGCGAAGGAAAAAGCTATTCCTCCAGTGCCTACATTGATGTAGGCACTGGAGGAATAGCGTTTTGTGGCGCAAAACAACGCAAAAAAAGCTATTACTCCAGGGCCTACATTTGCGTAGGCCCTGGAGTAATAGCATTTTGCAGCGCAAAACCGTGCAAAAAGAAACTCTCCCCGAGGAGAGTTTTATTTTATTTTTTTAAGCAGCCTCAATGTCTCGCGCCAGCTGGTCAAAGCTGGGCGGAGGCAGGCTCCGGCGTGAACTGGAGCTTGCCCGCGAGCTTGGCTGGGACTGGGGCAGGGCCACGGGGTTCAGGCCCCAGGAGAAGGGGCGCGGCGTGTTGTTGGACTGCGCCTGCACGCGGAAGCCGGACTGCGAGGAGGCGCGGCTGCTTGCGGGGCTGCCTGAAGTGCTGCTGCCTGAGCGCAGCGTGCAGTGCTGGGGCTGAGTGGCGTCGTTCATGTTGTTGGCGGACCGGACGTCCTGCACGGCTGCGTCCTCGCTGCCCTGCTGGGGCCGGAAGAGTGTGTTCTCGAGGACCCAGCCCGTGCCGCGCGCGAGGCCGTAGGCTGCGCCGCCCGCAATGCCAACGGCCAGCCCCGCCGTTGCCGCCGCGCCGACTCCCGCCGCGCCAGCCAACGTTCCAGCAACCTCGCCCGCGGTGGGCGCCAGTGCTGCGGCCCCTTCCGCCAGGCCCCCCAGGTAACCAAAGGCTCCGCCCACGCCCTCGGCGGCAACGGCCACCTCGCCCTCCTCCGCTGCCACGGCCGCCGTCTCCTCAACGGCCTGCGCCGCGCCACGCTCCACCTCCTGCGCGCGCTGCCCCGCCTCGTCCAGGAGGCGCTCTACGTCGTCGGGTCGGCCTATGATCTGCGGTGGTGGCTGCGGCTGCGGCCCTGGGCGGGGCAATACATTCATGCGCACGTACTCAGCTGCGTCCTGGGGGAGCTGGGAGCGGGGTGTGTGGGGGTGTGTGGGGGTGTGTGGGGGTGTGTGGGGGTGTGTGGGGGTGTGTGGGGGTGTGTGGGGGTGTGTGGGGGTGTGTGGGGGAGTGTGGGGGTGTGTGGGGGTGTGTGGGGGTGTGTGGGGGTGTGTGGGGGTGTGTGGGGGTGTGTGGGGGTGTGTGGGGGTGTGTGGGGGTGTGTGGGGGTGTGCGGGGGTGTGCGGGGGTGTGCGGGGGTGTGCGGGGGTGTGCGGGGGTGTGCGGGGGTGTGCGGGGGTGTGCGGGGGTGTGCGGGGGTGTGGGGGGGTGTGTGGGGGTGTGTGGGGGTGTGTGGGGGTGTGTGGGGGTGTGTGGGGGTGTGTGGGGGTGTGTGGGGGTGTGTGGGGGTGTGTGGGGGTGTGTGGGGGTGTGTGGGGGTGTGTGGGGGTGTGTGGGGGTGTGTGGGGGTGTGTGGGGGTGTGTGTGGGTGTGTGGGGGTGTGTGGGGGTGTGTGGGGGTGTGTGGGGGTGTGTGGGGGTGTGTGGGGGTGCGTGGGGGTGCGTGGGGGTGCGTGGGGGTGTGTGGGGGTGTGTGGGGGTGTGTGGGGGTGTGTGGGGGTGTGTGGGGGTGTGTGGGGGGGTGTGTGGGGGTGTGGGGGTGTGTGGGGGTGTGGGGGTGTGTGGGGGTGTGTGTGGGTGTGTGTGGGTGTGTGTGGGTGTGTGTGGGTGTGTGTGTGGGTGTGTGTGTGGGTGTGTGTGTGGGTGTGCGTGGGGGGTTGTGGAGTTGGGTGGGTGGGGGGGGGCTGCGGGTGGTGGTGGGGGGT
>CAUJNA010002264.1:0-38975 GCA_963377175.1 Effrenium voratum | reverse complement strand
GGGGCCGTTGGGCGAGCCAGTACTTGGGCGAACCCGTACTTGGGCGAGCCGGTTGGGCGAGCCAGTACTAAGCCGTTGGGCGAGCCACTCAACCACAGTGGACGCCTTGGCGCTCCTACGGTGCCAGCTCGGCACGTGCCCGCTCGGCACTGTTAGTTAAGTGCCCGCTCGGCACTGTTAGTTAAGTGCCCGCTCGGCACTGCCCTGCCTCGCAGAAGTTCAGCTCCAGGATGAACCTACGTACGGCCAGCCTGACAGGAAAAAAAACAGGGGGAGGGGGCACGGGGTTGAGCCACATGACATGCAAAAAACCGTGCGAAAAAAAAAACGTGCAAAATCATGTCATGTCAAAATCATGCAAAAACCATGTCAAAACCATGTCAAAATCATGTCAAAATCATGCAAAAACCATGTCATGTCATGCAAACATGCAAAAACCATGCAAACATGCAAAAACCATGCAACATGCGGCGCGTACGCTGGCGTCTACGCAGGGCGCGGCAAGGCTTCTACGCAGGGCGCGGCAACCCGCTGAACATCCACTCTCCGCCGGGTCCTTGCTATATGTGCTATATGTGCTATATCTCACAAGGCAAGCCACTGAACATCCACTCTCCCCGGGTTCCTTGCTATATGTGCTATATGTGCTATATCTCAAAAGGCAAGCCACTGAACATCCACTCTCCCCGGGTTCCTTGCTATATGTGCTATATGTGCTATATGGCCCTATATAGCACATATAGTACAGATTTCGCGCGTACAGAACATATAGCACATATAGTACATATAGCAAGGAGCTGGGGGAGAGTGGAGGTTCCGCGGCTTGGCGTGTAAGATATAGCACATATAGCACATATAGCACGGACGCGGGGGAGAGTGGAGGTTCCGCGGCTTGGCGTGTAAGATATAGCACATATAGCACATATAGCAAGGACGCGGGGGAGAGTGGGGGTTCAGCGGCTTGGCGCGGCTTCAATGCCGGGCAGGCGCGGCCGGAGTGCCAAGAACAGGTTCATCCGACATGTAATCCGACATGTTGAAATTAAGCGCGTATAGCGGCTTGGCGCGGCAGAAATGTGGCAATTGTGTTGGCACTTGTGTTGAAGAAATTAAGCGTATAGCAAGGAATCCTGGGGGTTCAGCAGTGTGTCAAAAAGTAACACACTTCAAATTCCCTGGCCAAGGCCAGCACGACACCCCCGTGGCCGACCTGCGCACCACTTGGCTGGCAATTGTGTTGGCACTTGTGTTGAAGAAATTAAGCGTATAGCAAGAAATCCTGGGGGAATTTCAATGCAGGGTTTCTGCAGGGAATCCCTGCATTCCCTTTATCCCTCTCTTTAGAAGACTTTTCAGCAGTTCTCAGGCGAACCTCTCTCTGTAGAGGGGGTTTTCCAAATGGCTTATATTGTACCTGAGAGGCTTCTAGCACTCGTCCGTCCAGCATTTGACCTCGTCCTGCGAAGGATTCGAAGTCTAAAACGCTGCGTGCAGGCGTGTGGCTGCAAAATAATGACCCCTAGATATGCGCTGCAATTTGGCTCCAGGTTGCATTTCAAGCGATGTCAAGCTTTGCCAAAGGAAACCCCTTTTCCCTTTTTTTCGGGGACCCCTTTTTTTTGGACCCCTTTTTTTCTTTTTTTTGTTTTTTCTTAGCCCTGCAAAGCTTGGCTCGCTTGAAATGCAACCTGGAGCCAAATTGCAAGCATATCTAGGGGTCTCTATTTTGCAGCCACACGCCTGCACGCAGCGTTTTAGACTTCGAATCCTTCGCAGGACGAGGTCAAATGCTGGACGGACGAGTGCTAGAAGCCTCTCAGGTACAATATAAGCCATTTGGAAAACCCCCTCTAAAGAGAGAGGCGCCTCTCCTTAAGAGACTGTAATTCCCAGGTCCGAGACGGATCTTATTGCCTCCAGCCCGGTGAGCGCCTCTTCTTAAAAGACTTTAATTCCCAGGTCCGAGACCGAGACGGATCTTATTGCCTCCAGCCCGGTGAGCGCCTCTCCTGGGAGCGAGAAATCCCCGAGACGGATCATTGTGGAGAGACGGATCATTGTGGAGAGACGGATCTTCCCGCCTCCAGCCCGGTGAGCGCCTCTCCTTAAAAGACTTTAATTCCCAGGTCCGAGACGGATCTTATTGCCTCCAGCCCGGTGAGCGCCTCTCCTGGGAGCGAGAAATCCCCAAGACGGATCATTGTGGAGAGACGGATCATGGTGGAGAGACGGATCTTCCCGCCTCCAGCCCGGTGAGCGCCTCTCCTTAAAAGACTTTAATTCCCAGGTCCGAGACGGATCTTATTGCCTCCAGCCCGGTGAGCGCCTCTCCTGGGAGCGAGAAATCCCCGAGACGGATCATTGTGGAGAGACGGATCATTGTGGAGAGACGGATCTTCCCGCCTCCAGCTCGGTGAGCGCCTCTCCTTAAAAGACTTTAATTCCCAGGTCCGAGACGGATCTTATTGCCTCCTGGAGAGAGGATCATTGTGGAAAGACGGATCTTCCCGCCTCCAGCCCAGTGAGCGCCTCTCCTTGGGAAAGTATTTCCCCAGGCCCGAGACGGTTCTTTCCGCCTCCAGTGAGCGCCCTGGCGGGCTAGCTTGTTTTGCACGAATTTGCATGGTTTGACATTATTTTGCTTGATTTTCGCATGACAAGGTTTTGCACGGATTTTGACATGATTTTGCTTGATTTTCGCATGACAAGGTTTTGCACGGATTTTGACATGATTTTGCTTGATTTTCACATGACACGATCTTGCACGGTTTTGACATGATTTTCGCATGACATGGTTTTACATGCTTGGAATCGGCATGCGCTTCACCCCCCCCCAACACGTCCCCCCCCTGAGTTTTTTTTTTTTTCCTGTCAGGCTGTCGTACGTGTCAGGTCCTGGAGAACTTCGTGGGGTGGGAGGCGGGGCAGTGCCGAGCGGGCACTTGTAACTAGACGTGCCGAGCAGGCACAGTGCCGAGCGGGCACTTATAGGTAGACGTGCCGAGCGGGCACAGTGCCGAGCGGGCACTAGTAGGTAGACCGCTTGTAGGTAGACCACTTGTAGGTAGACGTGCCGAGCGGGCACTTGTAGCTAGACGTGCCGAGCGGGCACTAGGACGTACCGAGCGGGCACTTGTAGCTAGACGTGCCGAGCGGGCACTAGGACGTACCGAGCGGGCACTGTGCCGAGCGGGCACAGTGCCGAGGGGACCCGGTGCCGAGCGGGCACCCTAGGAGCGAGCAGCACCAAGCAGGCGACGTTGTGTTGTGGGGCCACTGTGATATAGGCGGCCACTGTACAAACGGTTGAGCGTGCGCTTTAGTACGCCTCCGCCCAACCTCGTTTGATACAGGCTCGCCCAACCTCGTTTGATGCTGGCTCGGTCGGGTTTTTTTCAGTTCTGGTTAGCCCAGCGGGATCGTTTTTTCGAGTACTGGTCTGCCCAAAGGGCCCGGCATTTTTGGCTTAGTACTGGTCTGCCCAACGGGTCTGGAGGGGTTTCGGATTTTTTTTTAAGTTCTGGTTTGCCCAGCACGTCTGGAGGGGTTTCGGATTTTTTTTCGAGTACTGGTCTGCCCAAAGGCTTCGGGGGTTTTGGCTTGGTACTGGTCTGCCCAACGGGTCTGGAAGGGTTTCGCTTTTTTTTCAAGTACTGGCCTGCCCAACAGGTCTGGAGGGGTTTCGGATTTTTTTTTTCGAGTACTGGTCTGCCCAAAGGGCCCGGCATTTTTGGCTTAGTACTGGTCTGCCCAACGGGTCTGGAGGGGTTTCGGATTTTTTTAAGTTCTGGTTTGCCCAGCACTGGAGGGGTTTCGGATTTTTTTTTCGAGTACTGGTCTGCCCAAAGGCTTCGGGGGTTTTGGCTTGGTACTGGTCTGCCCAACGGGTCTGGAAGGGTTTCGCTTTTTTTCAAGTACTGGTCTGCCCAACAGGTCTGGAGGGGGTTCGGATTTTTTTTCGAGTACTGGTCTGCCCAAAGGCTTCGGGGGTTTTGGCTTGGTACTGGTCTGCCCAACGGGTCTGGAAGGGTTTCGCTTTTTTTTTTTCAAGTACTGGCCTGCCCAACAGGTCTGGAGGGGTTTCGGATTTTTTTTTTTTCGAGTACTGGTCTGCCCAAAGGGCCCGGCATTTTTGGCTTAGTACTGGTCTGCCCAACGGGTCTGGTGGGGTTTCGGATTTTTTTAAGTTCTGGTTTGCCCAGCACGTCTGGAGGGGTTTCGGATTTTTTTTTCGAGTACTGGTCTGCCCAAAGGCTTCGGGGGTTTTGGCTTGGTACTGGTCTGCCCAACGGGTCTGGAAGGGTTTCGCTTTTTTTTCAAGTACTGGTCTGCCCAACAGGTCTGGAGGGGTTTCGGATTTTTTTTTTCGAGTACTGGTCTGCCCAACGTGCCTGGGGGTTTCGTTTTTTTAAGTACTGGTTCGCCCAACGGGTGCGGGGGGGGGTTCGTTTTTAAGTACTGGTCTGCCCAACGTGCCTGGGGGGTTTCGTTTTTTTAAGTACTGGTTCGCCCAACGGGTGCGGGGGGGGTTCGTTTTTAAGTACTGGTCTGCCCAACGTGCCTGGGGGGTTTCGTTTTTTTAAGTACTGGTTCGCCCAACGGGTGCGGGGGGGTTCGTTTTTAAGTACTGGTCTGCCCACCGGCTCATGACCCAACCAGACGAAGGGCGTCGGAGTTTTTTTAGGCCCTTGTAGGAACCTATAGGAACCACTGGCTCGCCCAACCTCGTTTGATACTGGAGAAGGATCTTATAAGAAATGATCCTCGGTTCAGTCCGGAATGCTCAGCCGATCCGCAAGCTCTGCCGTGGCCGCACTCGCAATCTCCTCGCACAGCGCCGTAGGAATGCTGTAAAGCAGCTCACGCGACTGCCCTCTGACCTTCTCACGCAGGCCCCCCGTGAGTCGAGGCCCCCCTTGGGCGCCCCTCAGATGCCTCCCGTCTTCCCACGCATCGCACCGGCTGCCGCTCCTGCACAGCCCTCGGCTCGGCCTCCAGCGCATGTTGGTCCACAGCCGGGTCTGCTTCCTGTACGGAGTCCCGTACTTGCAGTAGGTAACGTCCACCCAGGGTAGGCGCTCCATGAACTCGGGTCTTCAGCAGCCCGGTGGCCGGATTCTCTATGACCCACATGAGCGGGTCGAAGTGCGCCATGATCTCAAGGGCTCTGAGCACCAGCGCGTCGCCCTCCTCGAGTCGTCGAGGGCGCATCGTCAGAGCTCGGCTGTACTCCGTGCAGACCGGGCTGGCCCAGACCATGTCAAAGTGCCCCGGCGGAAACGGCGTGTAGTCCCAGCTCCGGATGTCGCACAGGATCGTGGGCTCAAATTTCGACACGATGTCCAAGGAAACGACCTCCCACCCTGCCGCCTCGAAGGCTCGGCCCATCGACTTTGTGCCGCAAAACAGCTCCAGCAGTCTCGGCATGTTTAATAACCACCACCAGCACAACGAAGCACGCACAGGCGAGGGCGCGGCTCAAGCAGTTTCGCATGCTCGGACCAATCTTTTTTTAATCGGAGACAGAAAAGGATGACGAGCCAGACAAGCATGTGGAACTTGGGCGAGGTGCGCTCCAATGCTAAGGGTGGCAAATTCTTGTGCCTGGAGCCGCTGTTTTGGCAGAGCGAAGCCTCGCTGGAAATCCCATGGGAGCCCAGGGCTTTCTCCGAGGGGCAGCGCCCCAGTGTGAGCTTCGCAACCGACGAGCGCACGAGGCTCTTCTGGGAGCGGGCCGAGACCGATCTGGTCGTGCTGCTGGCGGCCGCATCCGAGCGCGTCTTCGACGCGAAGCTCACGCCCGAGGCCGTGCGCCAGCGGCTGCTGCCTTCTGTGAGGCAATCGCGCGGCGGCGATTGGATGCTGAAGGCCAAGCTGCCGGCCCACGCGCGCTTCTGGAACGCCGGCGGCACGTTTGTGGACCGCCCCGCTGAGCTGGCTCACTGCACCGCGCGCGTTAGGCTGAGAGCGCGCAGCTTGTGGTTGATGAGCGGCATGTGCGGCTTGAGTCTTGAGGTCACGGATCTGCGTGTGGAGCCACCGTCTCGCGAGTGCCCGCTGTAGTTTCTTCCGATGCCGCAGCCGATTTTTGCTCAGTAAAAAATTTCAGAATGGCCACCCACGTCCTGGAGCGCCGCGAGCAGCTGAGGCCTCTGCTGAGGGCCGCTGCCGATGCCGAAGCGCTGAAGCGGGGAGCCTCTTTGGAGGAGGTGAGCCGCCTGCATGTTGAGCTCACTCGGGGAGCGCCCGTGCTGGAGCGGCTGTTAGCTGACGGGGTCGCCGGCAGGTTCCCGGCGGAGGAGGTCGACATGCAGGACTGGAAGGAGATGCTGAAGCATGCCCGAGAGCTTCGACTCAAGCTTCGCAAGCGCCTGAATCAGCGCACGGCTCGCAGCTCTGCTCCCACGGTGGCCGAGGAGCGCAAGGAGGAGAGCTGGGAGACTATGGAAGCGCTCCGCGAGAAGCACGAGGCCCTGAGGCAGCGCCGCGCTTGCACGAGCGACATCGCCTCGCTGGCCCAGATCGAGAGAGAGCTCTACGAGGTGGAGGAGCAGCTCGTCAGCAAGAAAATCGCTGAGCGGCTGCCGGTCTCGCTGACGGCCAAGCGCGCAACCCTCGCAGCCTTGGAGCGGGTCGAGAAGGCGCGCAAGGAGCTGGATGAGGCCTCCAGAGAGCTCCTCACGGCGCTGAACCTGCAGGGCCGCACCGCCGACTCGCTGTGACGCGGTAGATGCCGAATCCCGGACAGAACATGACTGAAAAAAGGGCGAAGCTTGTGGTGCATGGTTGTTTCGCGGTCGACAAAGCAGGAGTTGTCGGCAATGCTGAGGGTGCTCGTCCGACCGACGGAATATTTATTATTTTTTCTATAGAAAGCAATTTATTCAGCTCAAACCAATTCGCGCCATGATCTCCGAGCTGTCTGATCGCATCTGGGGCCGCCTGGGGCTCAGCGCTGTCCGGGCGGTGCCTCTGGAGGAGCCGCGCGCGCCTAGCGCCGAGGCCGATGTGACAGAACTGCGCCCGCGTGGGGCCGCTTGGACCCGCGAGCTGCGGCTGCGCCCTCTTCCTGGGCAGCAGGTCTTCACCATCGACGCCATGCGACTGCTGGTGGACCGGCTCCAAGACCTGCTGGCCATTCGGCTGCCCTTCCTCGCCAAGGTCAGCTTCCAGATCCTGCTGACGCGCCCGGCCGTAAACGACGAGGACGAGGACGAGGACAGGGTGGAGCTCACGCTCCACTACCTCAGGCTGGCGCCGTGGATCGTGAGGCCCGCGCCTCTGTCGGCCCGCGCTGGAACCATGATGGCGGCCATCAGGACAAAGTTCGAGGTCGCGCTCGAGCGCTCCCGCTTCCCCGAGTCTAACTGGACCGTCGTGGGCATCACGGCCGCGTATTTGCTGACCGCGCCCTCGCAGCAGCTGGCCGACATGCCCGCGCCCCCGCCGCCCAACGAGGCGGGAGGCTGCTGGAAGGAGTTGCCCGAGACCCTGGCCAAGAAGAAGGCCATCTGGAACCCTCAGAACGAGGACCACCGCTGCTTCATGTGGTGCGTCCTCGCGCACTGCCTCGGGCTCGAAGGGCTCAACAAGCACCAGCGGTCAAAGGCCACAAGCTGCTCGGGCTCCTTCGTCTACCCCGAGCTGGCCGGCCGCCGAGGACCGCGCCCCCCGGGCTGGCAGCCCGCTCTGGCCGACGCGGGGGTGGACTTCTCTGGCCTGCCGACGGACCGCCCCGTGGGCTTCGACGACATCGAGGCCTTCGAGCTCCGCAACTCCGGGCGGGTGGAGGTCTTCGTCTTCGTGTGGCAGCAAACCCTGTGGACGGACGGACTGGAGTACTACCACGTCCTCCAGCAGCGCGCCCCGAGCGGCACGGGCGTCGTCCGGCACACCGTGCTGCTTCTCCTGCACAGCGGCCACTACAGCCTGATCCACAACTTCCAGGCGCTGGCCGGCAGGCAGGGGCTGACCCTGGGAGCCACGCCCACCAACACAGGCGGCTGCGCGGAGTACAAGTGCCCAAGGTGCATGGCCCGCTTCGCCAAGAAGGCCTCCTGGCAGCGGCACCGCGCCACCCAGTGCTATCGAGAGATGGCCGAGCGCACTCGGAAAGTGCCGCTGCCCGGGCCCGAGAAGAGCCTGCTGCGCTACATGGGCAAGGCCTCCGCAGAGCTCGCGCCCCTCACGTGCTACGCGGACCTCGAGGTCTACAGCACGCCCGCCCCGACGGTCCACATAGCGCAGCAGCAGCCGGCGCGCCAGACCGTCGCGGCTTCTTCCTGCTACGTCGCCGTCGGGCGCTGCGGCTACGTGCCACCCGAGGAGCTGAGGCTGAGGCTCACGCAACACGAGCGGGACAGCGGCAAGTTCCACGCCGTCCGCGCCATGCTGGACGACCTTCTCAAGCTGGCCGACCACTACCTCACCTGGAGACGCCGCACTCGGGCCGTCAGCATGACCCGGCGGGAGGAGCTGGAGCACAGGGCCGCCACTCACTGCAGGGAGTGCCTCGCGTCCTTCGAGACCGCCGAGAAGAAGCTCCACCACTGCCACGGCACCGGGCAGTATCACGGGGCGCTGTGCCACTCCTGCAACATCGCGGCCCAGACGCCCAAGACCATCCCAGTGGTCTTTCACAACGGGGGCGGCTACGACTTCCACTTCCTGCTGCGCTACATCGCCCCGATGGGCTCTCCTGTCAGCAGGGCGCCGCGCGAAGAGCTCGGCGAGGACAGCGACAACGACGGCACCGAGAGCGATGAGGAAGGAAGCGAGTCCGAGAGGCCCATGCCCCTGGCCAAGGCTGCACCAAAGGCCGCGCCCAAGGGCAGGGCAAAGGCCAAGGCCAAGGCCAAGGCCGCGCCAAGGCCCCTCAGCGGCTGGTGCGCCCTGCAGGCCCCAATCAAGCAGGGCGACTACAGCCACCTCTGCCTCCGAGTCCTCTGCAAGTCGGGCGAGAAGTGCCTGCAGATGAGCTGGGGCCCGCTGAGGTTCGTGGACAGCATGAACGTCTTCCCCACAAGCCTGGCCAGCATGATCGACGACCTCAGGGCCTGCACCCACAATCAGCTGCCAGAGCTCTTCCCGCTGATGGCCTCGCTTCACCCCGAGCTGCAGCTGCGCACGCCGACCGACTCTCCGCCCCAAAGACGGCCTCTCAAACAGCGGCGGACGCACTGCGACCTGGAGCAGGCGTGGGACTGCATCCTGCGCAAGCTGCCCATGCCCTTCGAGCACTTCTGCGGCGCCGAGGCGTGGGAGATGCCCGCGGTGTGGGAGCAGCATTGCTACGACAGCGCGCTGGCTGGAAAAGCGGTGAGCGCAGAGGACCACCGGCTGGCCGTCAACACCGCCAATCTCATGGGGTGGGAGACCTTCCGCGAGTTCCACGACTGCTACCTCCACACCGACGTCCTGGCCCTGGCGGACGTGATGGAGAGCTACCGGGACTCCTTCCGGGCGCAGTCGGGGCTCGACCCAATCCACTACGTCACGCTGCCCGGAGCCGCCTGGGACGCCATGCCACTCAGCCCGCGAGGCTCCCATTCACCTCATCACCAACGAGCAGGCCTACGCGGACGTGCGGGCCTCTGTCATGGGAGGGCTGAGCTGCATCTTCCAGCCCTTCGCTCAAGCCAACAACCCCGAGCTGGGCGAGGAGGACTACAACTCCGAGGAGCCCGTCAGCTTGATCTCGTACTTGGACTTCAACGCCATGTACCCAGCAGCAATGTCGCTACCCATGCCCAACGGCCCCTGCGAGACGGTCGCCCTGCCAGAAGAAAACGCCGCAAGGCTGAGCTGGCTGCACGATACGTGCCTCTCCGGGCTGAACTGGGAGTCCGACAGGAGGTGAGCTATCTGCTCCTCGTGGACTACGACTTTCCCCCGGAGGTGCACGACCACTTGGACTGGGCTCCGCCCGCGCGCATGAAGGTCGGGAAGGGCCTGAACGGGCCGCACACTGCGAACATGGCGGAGCGCCTCGGCCTCTCCCCGTCGCCCTGCGAGAAGCTCGTGCCCTTCCTCGGCATGCACGTAGAAGAGGGCGTGGACGGCAGGCGGCTCAAGTTCCTGCGGGACGTGCTGGGTGCCAGGATCTGGAGGCTGCACAGAGCCTACCGCTTCGCCTGCAGCCCCTTCATGGCGGGTTTCATGGAGCTCAAGCACAGCGAGCGGAGGCAGCTCAAGACGGCGGGGAGCGTGGTCGCCGAGAAGGTGGTGAAGCTCACCCAGACCGCCATCTTCGGTCGCTGCTGCATGAACCCCGACAAGTTCAGGAACACGAACGCCTACGTGGACCCGGTCAAGTTCGAGCGGGCTGTGGGCAAGAGCTCCGTGACGAACTTCGAGCTTCAGATCAACGACTCGGAGGGGTTCCTGGCCTTCGTGGAGACGCTCAAGACGAACCGCAGCAAGGCCTGCGTGAGCGTGCCCACCCAAGTCGGCGCCCGCACGCTGCAGCTCTCCAAGCTCATGATGGAGAAGGCCTACTACCTCCACATGAGGAGGCTCTTCCCGAAGATGAGACTGCTCTTCACGGACACCGACTCCGTGATGGTGCAGATCTTCGAGCTGCAGGACCCGCTCCACGCCATGGCCGAGGCGAACCTGAACGGCGCCGCCCTATTCGACGTGGCCGGCAAGTCCAAGGACCCCGAGAGGGACCTGAGCGCACTCTCTGCTGCGGCGCGCGCCAAGGCCATCGAGGTGATGGGGCTGCTGGGCAAGCTCGGCGACGAGACCTTCCCCGCCAGGATCCTGGAGTATGACGGCCTGCGCTCCAAGATGTACAGCATCCTCACGGTCCAGCCCGACGGCGCGCGCAAGGAGAAGCGCAAGATCAAGGGCGTGCCCAAGAAGGCGGTGACCAACGTCCGGCAGCTCGAGTACAGGGAGGTGCTGGAGGAAGGCAGCGAGCGCAGGGCGACCTTCGCGCAGCTGCGCAGCCGCGCGCACGAGATCGCCGTGGAGACCGTCGAGAAGAAGTCGCTCTCGCCCTTAAACGACAAGGTCTACGGCCTCGACGCTCACAACTCGCGGCCGCTGGGGCACTGGCGCAACCTGGAGCAGCTGCGGATGCTGGGCGCTTACGCTCCGCCTGGCTCGGCGCCCTTCGACCTCGTGATGGAGTTCCTCGTGGGGCCCCCGCCTCTGGGGCCCGCTCCGACATTGCCGCTGCGGCTGAGCCGATGCTGGGCGTAGACTGTCGGAACCTGAAAAAAGAAAGATTCCGAGCTCTCGTTTTCTCGCTTTCTCGATAATGCTGATTTCGAACCGCCGCAGCTGCTCAAAGAGATGACTTCCTCAGCGGCCTTCCGTTGCGTGCAGGCATGGCTCCTGGAGAAGCCTGCCGCGTGGGCGGACGAGGACGCTCCCTGCCTTGCGGCTGCTCTGATGGCCCAGCGGCCTCCCTACGAGCGGCCTCGCGAGGACGCGCTGCTTGAGGCCGAGCGTTCGCACCAGCGGCATCTCATCGCGCAGCTCGATGAGGAGCTCCTCGATGAAACTCAGCGCCGCGAGGATCGGGAGCTCGACAACAAAATTCTCCGCTGGCAGCTGGACCGCTGCAACGAGTTCCTCAAGCAAACACGCAAGCGAGCGGCGCGGGCGGAGGTGAGTGTTGAGGAGCTGCTCCTCGATGAAACTCTGCGCCGTGAGGAGCGGGAGCGCGAGAACAGTGATCTCCGCCGGCGGGTGGGCGGCCTCAACGATATCATCGACAGAGATCGCAAGCGAGCCAGGGAGCACGTTGAAGAGCTGGAGCGCAGCAACAGAATTCTCCGTCAGCGGGTGGAGCGCCTCGACGAGATCCTCGAGTGAGCGCGTTGATGAGCTTGAGGAGGATTTGGACAGGGCAAGGGGAACGCGCTAAAGAAAAAAAAGCCCGCCGAATGCTCGAATGGTCCCAAATGCTTGAATGGACTCAAAAAACCCGCAGCCACTTAAAGCTATCATGACTTCCTCAGCGGCCTTCCGGTGCGTGCAGGCATGGCTTCTGGAGAAGCCCGCCGTGTGGGCGGAGGAGGACGTTGCCAGCCTTGCGGCCGCTCTGATGGTCCAGCGGCCTCCCGCGCGGGCTCGCGAGGATGCGCTGCTCCAGGCCGAGCGCATGTACTACCGGCACCGCTTCGAGTACCTTGAAGAGGATCTCCTCACCGAAGCTGCGCACCATGGGGCTCTCCTCGGGGCGCTGGAGCGGCTCTGCGAACGCAGCGAGCGAAATCTAGCGTTGCTGCTGATGGCGCAAGAGTGTGCTGCTCAGCTTGAGGATGAGGCCAACCGTGAGACTTTGCGCCGTGAGGCGCTGGAGCGCCGCGTCGAGATCCTCGAGGAAGAGAACAGAAATCTTCGTAGGCGGACGCACTGACGAGCTTGGACTCGCGCAAAGAAAAAAGAAGCCCGCCAAATGCTCGAATGGTCCCAAATGCTTGAATGGTCTCAAAAAAAACCCGCCGCAGCTGCTCAAGATGACTTCCGATGCGTGCAGGCATGGCTTCTGGAAAAGCCTGCCGCGTGGGCGGACGAGGACGCACCCTGCCTTGCGGCTGCTCTGATGGCCCAGCGGCCTCCCACCAAGCGGCCTCGCGAGGATGCGCTGCTTGAGGCCGAGCGCTCGCACCAGCGCCGCCGCATCGAGCTCCTCAAGGAGCAGCTGCGCGCCGCGGACTTGGATGCCCGACGCCTCGCGAGAATGCTCGAAGACACCGAGCCCGCAGCGGTAATCGCGGAAGAGGCGGGTCAAATCTTCACGGCTCTTCGCACCCCGGCCACGCGCTCGCAGCGGGCAGAGCTTGCCCTGCGCTGGTTTGAGGCTGGCGTCACATGGCGCGCGCGGTGGGGCGATGACGACGACGAGGGCCCCCAACCCGACGCTGAGGAGCTCATCAGTGAGTGGCAGGCGGAGCTGTCGGAGACGTTGTAGAGACGTAGAGGCACACGTAGAGGCACAGTCAAAAAGGAGGTGGGAGCCTGGGGCCTCTCTGTAGCCTCCGCTGGCGGGATTGCACCTCCAACCCCCGCGGTTCGGGAGCTGAGTTTTCGGGACTTTTCGGAGATCCCTGTGCACCACCTTTTCCGGCCACCCCTCCAAGCCAAACCTCGCCCCCGTCTCCCCGCTCT
Organism: Effrenium voratum; assembly: GCA_963377175.1. Classification (NCBI taxonomy): domain Eukaryota; class Dinophyceae; order Suessiales; family Symbiodiniaceae; genus Effrenium; species Effrenium voratum. The sequence continues at coordinate 25,850 of CAUJNA010002264.1, read as the reverse complement.
CGGCGGAGACAACCCTGTATACCTTTTCGCTCCAGGCTATCTCGTTGACCCTGTAGGAGCCCCTGCTTTCGATCGGCTTAACCCTGATCCGAACCATATCCCCGACCTTGATTTCCGGGCGGGTCACCTTGTGTTTGGCCCTGCGCTCGATGTTGCGCAGAGCAATCTCAGCCATTTCGGGGTCCGAGTAGGCGAGGTTCGGCGCCACCTGCGTGGTAGCGTGCTTCCTTCCGTTGATTTGGTTCAAGATGTCAGGCAGCATGAGGTGCCACTGGCCCCGCCGGCCCGCTCCGGCTGCTATGCGACGCAACATGGCCTCCTTGATGGTGCGGATGGTGCGCTCCGCGAAGTAGGCGTGGCCCCTGGTCCCCTGCTTCTCGATGTCCCAGAAATCCATCAGCTCCTTGAACTCCCTCTTGAACTCGGAGCCGTCGTCGGAGTACACGTTGGCCGGCACGCCCAGGGCTTGGAAGACCTTCTTCATGCCCCCCGCTGTGGTGCTCGCGAGACGATCCTTCAGCGGCTCCGAGGCCAATTTTTTGGTCAGCGCATCGATGGCCACCAACATGAAGGGGTAGGGCTTGCCCCCGAAAGCCTTCATGTCTGCCAGGTCCACCTGCAGCTGGTTCATGGGCTCCAGAGGCACGAAGCTGTTGTAGCCTCTCTGCGGTCGGTCCTGGTTCACCCGCAACCGTCCAGAAACGCCTTCACTTCCTCTCTGGAGATGCTGGGGTCGCGCACCTGAGCCTGCCGCAGCGTCTGCGCTATGCTGCCGAAGCCTGTGCGGGGATCCTCGTAGACGGCCTTGATGGTTTGTCTGCGAGCGTCAGCCATGTTTCTTATGGGTTCTTCGGGCCGCGCTCAGCCTGCCACTTCTTCCACCTCGTCCAGCCGGCCCTGGAAGCCCTTGCACACCCCCCAGAGCACGCTGGTGAGGTGCGAGTAGTCGGGGGTGACCATCTCCGTGCCGTCGCTCCACCTTGCGGTGCCCGTCAGGTTCTTCCACTTCGTTCCTGCGAAGTCGTTTGAGGCGAAGCCCAGCCTCAGGTCCTCGTTCATGTCCGGGCGTTTGTACTGCTTGGCTTCCACGGAGTCAAACAGCTGCTGGAGCTCTGCCACGTCGGCCTCAGTCATCTCCGTCTTCACCCTGCTGTCCGAAAATTCGTGAAGCTCGTGTTGCAGACCACGTTGCCCGTGTTGCCTGCGATCACGAGGCAGCCGGGGTTCCTCTGGTTCGTGGTCAAGGACAGCTGCGTCGAGAGGCTCTTCGTCTGCACCAGCGCCTCGTCGTTGATCATGATGAGCTCGCACTGGTGCGCCCCGCCGTCTCGCTCCAGGAAGACCCGCGCGCTCTGGTTGCCCAGCAGCCGCAGCTCCGGGCCGCTGTCGGAGGCCGCGCTGTTGTTGGACACTTGCAGCTTGCTCCAGCCCGCCCAGTTCTTCGTCAGGAAGAGATCGTCCGAGAAGTCGGAGGTGTTGGTCACGGTGAGCGTGATGGACGCGAAGAGCTGCGGAGCGGAGACCGTGCCCGAGCTCGTCACGTCGCCGCAGACCACGCTGCCCGTCGACACTCCGCCGCTCGTGGCCGTGAAGGTGCAGTCCAGGCTCTCGCAGTCCAGCGGGCCCGCGGACGCCGCCCCGGTGATCGTCAGCGTGGCGCCCGGTGGCTGCGAAGCTCGCCGCGGTTGCTGCGCCTGAGGCCGTCAGCGTGCCCGTGGACACGTCTCCGACCGTGGTGAAGTTCCCGGCGTTGGCGGTGTTGTTGATGGTGAGAGTGCTGCCCGTGATTCCGGTGGCCGAGCTCAGCAGCCCCACACTGGCCGCCCCTGTGATGCTCAGCGAGCTGCCCGACTCGGCGCCTGTGGACGACAGCGTGGCTCCGGCGACGGTGCCGGTTGCTGTGAGCGCTGCGCAGGAAATGGCGCCTGAGGCGTCCACGCCCGTCGTGAACACGTCCGTGCAGTTCACGTCGTTGCACAGCAGCTGGTCGCAGCCCACGTTGCCCTGCGCGGTGAGCCCGTCCAGCGTGGCCGATCCCGTGAGGGCCAGCGAGTCCGCCAGCAGGTCCGTCACGGAGACCGACTCTCCCTCGAAGGCTGAGGCCCTGATCTGCATGCTGTACAGGTCCAGCGTGCCCGCCGACTGCTGCACCAGCCCGGGGATCGAGCCTCCGAAGGCTCCGAAGTGCAACTTTGCAACTCCGCCCGGCGGCACCGAGAAGTCCAGGCGCGCCGTGCTCCAGACACCCTGCGAGGGCGTGCCGAGGAAGGTGCCGTTGACGCCCACGTAGTCGTTGTCGGCCGCGCTGACGTACATCACCAAGTTGGAGGCCGTGCCCAGCCGGTACCGGCAGCCGAAGGAGTAGCGTCTCCCCGGCGTCAGCGTGTAGGTGCGCACGATGTTCCAGGCGAAGGCGCTCAGGGTCATGGCGTAGCCCTCCAGCCGGAAGCCTCCCACCGTGAAGCTGGCCGAGGCCACGGAGCTCTGGCTGTTGGAGCGCACCAGGAAATTTCCTAGCGTGGTGAGCGTGGGCTCCAGCAGCACCTCGCCCAGGGTGGCCAGCGTGACGTCGTCGGCCCCTCCGTCGAGGAACTTGTGCTTCAGCAGCAGCGCCGAGGCCGCCGTGTCCTCCTCCGCCTCCGCCGCGTTGCCGGTCTCCAGGGTTGCGTCCAGGATCTGGAGGCCGTAAACGTCCACCGTTCCAGCAGTCTGGTTGGGCAGGCCCGGCGCCTGGAAGTGCGCCCCGAAGTGCTGCTTCGCCACCCCGTTCGGAGGCACTGTGAAGTACATCTTGGCAGTGCTCCAGGCACCCTGGTCGCCCACGAAGCTGCCGTACAATGGGTCGTAGACGTTGTCTGCCTCGGACATGTACACCACGAAGTTGGAGGCCGGTAGCGGCAGGCGAAGAGGAGCTCTCGGCCCGGGGTCAAGTTGTAGGTGCGCACGATGTTCCACGGGTTCGCCGCCAGGGTCAGGGTGTAGCCGTCCACGCTCACTCCCGCGGTGTGCGTGGCCAGGACCACGCTGCAGCCGCTGCTGGGGCGAACCGTCCAGTTTGACAGCGAGACGTCCGTGGGCCCAGGATCTGCTCTCCTATGGCGGCCACCACCTCGTCGGCCCCTCCGTCGTCCGGAAAGCGCACTGCTATCTGCAGCGCCGAGGCTGCCTCCGTGACTCCGAGCTTGCCGGCGAGGAGACCGTCTACGTGTGCGATGGTGTAGTAGCTGAGCAGCGCGGCGGCGATGCTCGAGGTCGTTGCCGTGTCCTGGTCTGCGGCTGAGCGGTACGCCACCAGCGCCGAGGTGATTTGGTTGGTTGTGAAGACGTCCTGGTCCGGGCCCGGCCGGTAGGCCAGCAGCGCGCCCGCGATGGCGGCCTGCGTCTGCGTGTCCTGCGCGCTTGCCGTGCGGTAGTCTCCCAACAGCGCATCTACCTGCGCCGAGGTGTAGTAGGCCAGCAGCGCTGCTGTGATGGCGCTGGTCGTCTCCGCGTCCTGCGCTGGCCCTGTGCGGTAGTCTCCCAACAGCGCGTCTACCTGAGCCGAGGGGTAGTAGGCCAGCAGGGCTGCTGTTATGGCAGCGTCAGTGCCCGCCGTGGAGTAGCAGTCTGCCGTGATGCTCAGCGTGTCGTCGCCGTTGGCAAGCGCAGCAGAGAGAGGAGCCACGAAATGCAGGTTGCGAACGACGTTACTTCCATGAACGAGCTCCCAACTCGTGAAGCCCGCCCAGGCCGGCGCGTTAACAACTCCGCCGCTGCCGGAAAGCTGCAGGCGGCGAGCTCCGCGAGGATTGCGTCGAGGGCGCTCTGGAGCGTGGTCTCGCTGGCCGAGAGCGCGGCGTTCGTGGCGTATGAGGCCAGCAGCGTCGCGTCGGCCTTGGCCCCCTGGAGCGCCGTGATGCTGGCGTCCCGGCTAGCAAGCTGCGCTGCGACAAAGGCCTCGGTGGCGAGACCCAGCAGGGCATTTGCTATCTTGGTGTCTACCTCCAGCGGTGTGTCCAAGCCGTCCCATCGTGGAGAGCAGGGAGGCCAGCGCGCTTGCGTCCGCCTTGCCGAGGAGGGCGGCGTCCAGGGCTGTCGTGGTGACGGCGTCCAAGAGGGCCGTCGCTATCTTAGAGTCCACCTCCGAGGAAGTGTCCACGGCCGACTGCAGGGCGTAAGCAGTCAGGGCGCTGGCGTCCGCCATGGAGGCCTGCAGCCCCGAGATGGAGGCGTCTCGGCTCGCGAGCTCGGAGGCCAGCGCCGCGGCGGTGACGGCCCCCAGGAGAGCGTTGGCCACCTTGGTGTCCACCTCCAGCGGCGTGATCCTCGCCGCTATGTCCAGGGAGTGCTGGTCCACCTCCGTCTTGAGGCCGTAGTTGGCGGCCACCGTGGCCAGCGTGGCGTTGTTGGCCGAGGCGATGGAGCCGTTCATGGCCGCCGTGGTGCTGTAGTTTGACAGCTTCAGGTCCACGCCGTCAGGGGTGCTCTTCGTGGCCACCACGCCCTCCAGCACGTCGAAGGCCGACTGGTCTGCCTTGTTGGAGAGACCCGTGGTCAGCGAGCTCTGCAGCGCTGCGATGCTGCTTCCGTGCGCGGCCACCTGACCGTCCGTGGTGGCCAGGGCCGCAGCCGTAGCTAGGGGCGCAATCGCCGGCGCCAGCGCGCTGCTGTCCAGCTTTGAGGCCAGCTCGGCGGTGACTCGGTCGTCCAGGGACTGGATGGCAGCGGCGTTGTTGCCTGAGGCTGCCGTGTTCACCGCCAGGTCAGTCACTTGAGCGTAGGGAGTCAGAGCAAGGGCCAGCTGTCCTGCTGTGACGTGCGTGCCGTCAGTCACCTCTCCGTTGTCCAGGACCTCGGGGATGTTGCCCGTGACAGGTCCTTCAAACATGTTTTCTTAGGAGTAGACGTTACGAAATGGTATCGCTGGGGCATCGCACTTTCGCAACACCTTGAGTCGCTATTCGCCGGGTGTTCTGATTGTATATCGACTCGCAACATGGCAGCACGCGAAGTGGCGCAGTGTCCTATAAGATCGGACTCTGGGCATGAGGCGATGAATTGGCCGAAAATGTCGGTCAAAAAACGCTTGGGACACCTCGGCCACATGACGAGACCTGAGCCAACCTTGCCCATTCATGAACCAACCTTGCCCATTCATGAACCAACCTTGCCCATTCATGAGCCATTGATGAATCACCCGGTTCCATTATTGACTCTTAGGGTGATCAGGGGCGGACCCGGGAGGAATCGAGCCCGAGACCTTTTTAGGAACGGCTTTGAGACAAGCATATGACTACTGGCAGGATCAACCAGGTTTTCCAAACCCTGAACTCCAGAGTTTCAAGGTTCCAAACTCCAGAGTTTCGAGGTTCCAAACCTTGAACTTTGGAGTTTCGAGGTTGCAAACTCTAGAGTGTTGGTTCCAAACTCCAGCCGCGGAGCGCGCGCTTTTCGGCCCCAAAGAGAGCGGTGACGAAGCGGTGACGAAGCGGTGACAAGCGGTGACATGCTCGGCGGGCTGGAATTCGCCGCTTTTCCGGCCCGAATGCGGAAAAGTGGTCGTCTGGAGCCCGCTTTCCACCGAAAACCAGCGAATTTGGAGGCTCGGGCATCCCACTTGCAGTCCGACACGAAAAACGGACTCTTCGGACTCGACCGTTTTGAGCGCTTTTTTGCACCAAAAACGGAGCCGGATGGAGCGGTGACTTCAGTGGTGACAAGCTCGGCGGGCTGACGGACCACCTCGGCGGGCTGTCGCGTTACGTGGAAAAACCTCGGCGGGCTGACGTGTTACTCGGGAGCACCTCGGCGGGCTGCCGGGCCGCGAAAAACCCTGCGGAGAAGGAGCTCGGGAACTGGGCCCGATTTTACGCACTTTTGCACCCAAAAAGCGAGTGGTGACAAAGCGGTGACAAGCGGTGACGAGTTCAGCGGGCTGGAATTCGCAGGCTTTTCGGGGCAGAAAACGGAATTCGGAGCACGGCGCTGGAGCCGGTTTTCGAAGGAAAACGAGCGAACTTGGAGGCTCGGGCGCCACTTTTGACGTCTGACACGAAAAAACGCACTTTTCGGAGTTGACCGTTTTGAGCGCTTTTTGCACCAAAAACGGAGTGGTGACAAAGACCGGTGACATCGGAAAAACGTTCAGCAGGTTGAAGAATTTGGCTGTTTTGCAGGGTTTGGGGACCAAAAAACCAAAATAATTAGGTTACTATAAGCAGATGTTCCTTACTACTCCGAGGCGCTCCGCCATGTCCGCGGTGTGCGGCCCGTACAGGCCCTTCCGACCTTCATGCGCGCGGGGGGAGCCCAGTCCAAGTGGTCATGCAGCTCCGGGGGAAGTCGGTGTCCACGAGGTAGCTCGCCTCCTCGGAGTCGGACTCCCAGTTCAGCCCCGAGAGGCACGTCTCGTGCAGCCAGCTCCGCCTGGCCGTTTTCTTCGTCGGGAGCGAACAGCCCACCCATGACGGAGGACCGCACGTCCGCGTTGGGCCGAGTGCCTCAGCATGGCGTCCCAGGCGGCCCCGGGCAGGGTGACAGTGGATGGGGTCGAGCCCCGACTGCGCCCGGAAGGAGTCCCGGCAGCTCTCCATCACGTCCGCCAGGGCCAGAACGTCGGTGTGGAGGTAGCAGTCGTGGAACTCGCGGAAGGTCTCCCACCCCATGAGATAGGCGGTGTTGACGGCCAGCCGGTGGTCCTACCTCTGCGCTCACCGCTTTTCCTGCCAGCACGCTGTCGTAGCAGTGCTGCTCCCACCGCAGACATCTCCCACGCAGAAGCGCAGGATGCAGTCCCACGCCTGCTCCAGTTCGCAGTCCGCCGCTGTTTGAGAGGCCGTCTTTGGGGCGGAGAGTCGGTCGGCGTGCGCAGCTGCAGCTCGGGGTGAACCATCAGCGGGAAGAGCTGCTGCTTGTGGGTGAGGCCCAGAGGTCGTCGATCATGCTGGGCTTGTGGGGAAGACGCTCAGCGGGCCCCAGCTCATCTGCAGGCACTTCTCGCCCGAATTGGAGAGGACTCGGAGGCAGAGGTGGCTGTAGTCGCCCTGCTTGACCGCTTCCTTCTGCCTCGCTCTTGGTGCCCTCGTTGTTGCTGTCCTCGCCGAGCTTTTCGCGCGGTGCCCCTGACAGGAGAGCCCATCGTGGCGATGTCGCGCAGCGCCCCGAAATACTGCCCGGTGCCGTGGCAGTGGTGTCGTTCAGCATGGCGCGGACGGCGTGGTACTTGTCGCTGTCCCGCTCGTGGTGCGTGAGCCTCAGCCTCAGCTCCTCGAGTGGCACGTAGCCGCAGCGCCCGACAGCGACGTAGCAGGAAGAAGCCGCGACGGTCTGGCGCGCCAGCTGCTGCTGGGGCCTTGACTGGGAGGCGCGGTGGCGCTGCCACAAGGCCTTCTTGGCGAAGCGGGCCATGCACCTCGGGCGCTTGTACTCCGCGCAGCCGCCGGTGTTGGTAGGCGTGGCTCCCAGGGTCAGCCCCTGCCTGCCGGCCACAGCTCTTCAACGCGCTCCCTAGCTCGCTCGCGCTCTCTGTCGATGAGATTGTTGAGGCCGTCCACCCGCCGGCGGAGATGTCTGTTCTCGCGCTCCCGCTCCACACGGCACAGAGTTTCGCCGAGGAGCTTCCAAGAGATGAGATGCCGCTGGTGCGAGCGCTCGCGCCTGGAAGTTGTGGATCAGGCTGTAGTGGCCGCTGTGCAGGAGAAGCAGCACGGTGTGCCGGACGACACCTGTGCCGCTCGGGGCGCGCTGCTGGAGGACGTGGTAGTACTCCAGTCCGTCCGTCCACAGGGTTTGCTGTCGCACGAAGACGAAGACCTCCACCCGCCCGGCGTTGCGGAGCTCGAAGGCCTCGATGTCGTCGAAGCCCACGGGGCGGTCCGTCGGCAGGCCAGAGAAGTCCACCCCCGCGTCGGCCAGAGCGGGCTGCCAGCCCGCGGGGCGGCGTCCGCGGCGGCCGGCCAGCTCGGGGTAGAAGAAGGAGCCCGAGCAGCTCACGGTCTTTTTCCGCTCCTGCCAGGTGAGCCCTTCGACCCCGAGGCAGTGGGCGAGGACGCACCGCATGAAGCAGCGGTGGTCCTCGTTCTGAGGGTTCCAGATGTGGCCAGGGTCTCGGGCAGCTCCTTCCAGCAGCCTCCCGCCTTGTTGGCGGCGGGGGCGCGGGCATGTCGGCCAGCTGCTGCGAGGGCGCGGTCAGCAAATACGCTGCCGTGATGCCCACGACGGTCCAGTCGGACTCGGGGAAGCGGGAGCGCTCGAGCGCGACCTCGAACTTCGTCCTGATGGCCGCCGTCATGGTTCCGGCGCGTGCCGACGGAGGCGCGGGCCTCACGATCCACGGCGCCAGCCTGAGGAAGTAGAGCGGGAGCTCCACCCTGTCCTCGTCCTCATCGTTCGCAGCCGGGCGCGTCAGCAGGATCTGGCTGACCTTGGCGAGGAAGGGCAGCCGAATTGCCAGCAGGTCTTGGAGCCGGTCCACCAGCAGCCGCATGGCATCGATGGTGAAGACCTGCTGCCCAGGAAGAGGGCGCAGCCGCAGCTCGCGGGTCCAAGCGGCCCTGCGCGGGCGCAGTTCTGTCACGGCGGCCTTGGCGCTAGGAGCGCGCGGCTTTTGCAGAGGCACCGCCCGGACGGCGCTGAGCCCCAGGCGGCCCCAGATGCGGTCAGACAGCTCGGAGGTCATGGCGCGAATTGGTTGAATAGAATAAAACAGTCGGTCGGACGAGCGCTTCTTTTTTCTGTTGCGTTCTGTCCTGGCTTCTGTTCTGTCCTGGATTCTACCGCGTCACAGCAAGTCGGTGGCGCTGCCCTGCAGGTTCAGCGCAGCGAGGAGCTCTCTGGAGGCCTCGTCCAGCTCCTTGCGCGCCTTCTCAAGCCGCTCCAAGGCGGCGAGGGTTGCGCTCTTGGCAGCCAGCGAGACCGGCAGCCGCTCAGCGATCTTCTTGCTGACGAGCTGCTCCTCCACCTCGAAGAGCTCCCTCTCGATCTGGGCCAGCGTTGCGACATCGCGCGTGCGAATGCGGCGCTGCCTGAGGGCCTCGCGCTTCTCGCGGAGCGCTTCCATCGGCGCCCAGCTCTCCTCCCCGCGCTCCTCGGCCATGGCGGGAGCTGCGCTGCGAGCCGCGCGCTGGTTCAAGCGCTTGCGAAGCTTAAGCTGCAGGTCTTGCGCCCGCTTCAGCATCTCCCTCCAGTTCTGGATGTCGACCTCCTCCGCCGGGAACCTGCCAGCGAGCCCATCTGCTATCAGCCGCTCCAGCACGGGCGCTCCCCGAGCGAGCTCATCGTGCAGGCGGCTCACCTCCTCCCGAGAGGCTCCCCGCTTCAGCGCCTCGGCATCAACGGCGGCCTTCAGCACGGGCCTCAGCTGCTCGCGGCGCTCCAGGACGTGGGTGGCCATTCTGAATTTTTTTACTGAGCAAAAAAAGGCTGCGGCATCGGAAGAAACTACAGCGGGCACTCTCGAGAAGGTGGCTCCACACGCAGATCTGTGACCTCAAGGCTCAACCCGCACATGCCGCTCATCAGCCACAAGCTGCGCGCTCTCAGCCTAACGCGCGCGGCGCAGTGAGCCAGCTCGGCGGGGCGGTCCGCAAACGTGCCGCCGGCGTTCCAGAAGCGAGCGTGGGCCGGCAGCTTGGCTTACAGCATCCAATCGCCGCCGCGCGATTGCCTCACAGAGGGCAGCAGCCGCTGGCGCACAGCCTCGGGCGTGAGCTTTGCGTCGAAGACGCGCTCGGATGCGGCCGCCAGCTGCTCGACCAGATCGGTCTCGGCCCGCTCCCAGAAGAGCCTCGAGCGCTCGTCGGTTGCGAAGCTCACGCTGGGGCGCTGCCCCTCGGAGAAGGCCCTGGGCTCCCATGGGATTTCCAGCGAAGCTTCGCTCTGCCAAAACAGCGGCTCCAAGCACAAGAATTTGCCACCCTTAGCATTGGAGCGCACCTCGCCCAACGTCCACATGCTAGCCTGGCTCGTCATCCTTTTCTGTCTCCGATTAAAAAAAGATTGGTCCGAGCATGCGAAACTGCTTGACCCGCGCCCTTGCCTGTGCGTGCTTGGTTGTGCTGGTGGTAATTGTTAAACATGCCGAGACTGCTGGAGCTGTTTTGCGGCACAAAGTCGATTGGCAGAGCCTTCGAGGCGGCAGGGTGGGAGGTCGTTTCCCTGGACATCGTATCGAAATTTGAGCCCACGATCCTGTGCGACATCCGGAGCTGGGACTACGCGCTGTTTCCGCCGGGGCACTTTGACATGGTCTGGGCCAGCCCGGTCTGCCCGGAGTACAGCCGAGCTCTGACGATGCGCCCTCGACGACTCGAGGAGGGCGACGCGCTGGTGCTCAGAGCCCTTGAGATCATGGCGCACTTCGACCCGCTCATGTCGGTCATAGAGAATCCGGCCACCGGGCTGCTGAAGACCCGCCCGTTCATGGAGCGCCTACCCTGGATGGACGTTTCCTACTGCAAGTACGGGACTCCGTACAGGAAGCAGACCCGACTGTGGACCAACATGCGCTGGAGCCGAGCCGAGGGCTGTGCAGGAGCGGCAGCCGGTGCGACGCGTGGGAAGACGGGAGGCATCTGAGGGGCGCCCACGGGGGGCCTCGACTCATGGGGGGCCAGCGCGAGAGGGTCAGGGGGCAGTCGCGCGAGCTGCTTTACAGCACTCCTACGGCGCTGTGCGAGGAGATTGCGAGCGCGGCCACGGCAGAGCTTGCGGATCGGCTGAGCATCCCGGACTGAAGCGAGGAGCATTTCTTATAAGATTTTTTAATGACCCCAACGAGCTCATTTTTTTTCTTAGCAGGCATGCGCTCCGACGGCGGCCAATAAGCCGCCCCACGTGGCATAGCGCCACTGTCCGAAGACTGCGCCTCCACACTTTGGGCAGGACTTGCAGCTGACGCGGCACCCATCTATCTCCCGCGTGACTCTCAGCAGGAGCGGGTTGCCCCACAGCTGCAGCTCCTCCAAAGTGCGCGCGGCATCTTCGATCAGCAGCCGCGCGGCGTGCAGGCAGCGCATCAGCGGCTCGCTGCAGGGCTTCTCAGCGCAATCCAGCACCTGCGCAGCCGGGTCAGCTCCAGGAAATCGCCCTTGGTGTCGGCGTTGAGGTGCCCAAGCGAGGGCTCGGGAGCCAGCCAGTCGAACGTCTGCGACCAAAGATCGTCTCCGGGATCTCTGGTCATCACACGGCATCCGTCCTTCGAGAGGTAGGACTCCAAAGCGCCGTAGGGGCAGGGGAATCCGAAGTCAAGTCCGCTGACTCGGATGCCCCCCGTGTAGGACAGGCTCTTCCTGTCTCTGCGAGGATGCAGCAGCAGCGCCGAGAACAAGCCGCTCAGATCCAGCAGCTCGGAGATGCGCTCCACCGCTTCCAGCGCATCCGGAAGGGCGGCAGGCTGCTTGGCTGCCCACTCCTCCATGGTGACCAGCAGGCTCTCGGTCAATGCGTGCTGCATGGCAACGGCGCAAGCGCTTCGACCCATGCTCGATCCGCTCAAACACTTCGGTCCATGCGAACAAATAATTCCCTAGGGATGGTCTGGAGGCGACAAGATCCGTCTCTCCACAATGAAATCATCCGTCTCGGTAACGGGTCAATGTTTTTTGAGATCCGTCCGCCTCTATGAAATCCGCCGCTATCTCACACACGAATCCGGCTCGACCTGAACAACGGTCCCCTGGTAGGTGGGCGCTCACACGGCTGAGGGCGGAAAAGGTCCTCCTCCACAAAGATCCGTCTCGGACCAGGTTATGTTTTTTTAGACCGTCCTGTCCAACTATGAAATCCGTCTCTCCACTATGGATCCGTCTCGGGCCTTGGAATTAAGTTCTCCTAGGTAGTGGCGTCAATCACGTGCTGGAGGCGGAAAGGGCCGTCTCTCCACATTGATGACGAATACTTCCGTCTCGGACCAATTGTATTTAGATCCTCGTCTCCCAAAGATAATTCCGTCTCTCCACAATGATCCGTCTCGGACCAGGGTATGTTTTTTTAGATCCGTCTGTCCACTATGATCCGTCTCTCCACTATGATCCGTCTCGGACTTGGGAATAAAGGTCTCCTAGGTAGTGGCGCTCACCGGGCTGGAGCCTGGAAGATCCGCAATGATCCGTCTCGGACCTTGGATTAAAAGCCCCCTAGGTAGAGGCGCTCACCGGGCTGGAGCCTGGAAGCCGTCTCGGGGATTTCTTGCTCCCAGGAGGTGGAAAGATCCGTCTCGGAAATTTCTTGTTCCCAGGAGAGGCGGTCACCGGGCTGAAGGCGGGAAGATCCGTCTCGGACCTTGGGATAAAAGCCCCCTAGGTAGAGGCGGTCACCGGGCTGGAGGCGGGAAGATCCGTCTCGGGGAATTTCTTGCTTTCAGGAGATGGAAAGATCCGTCTCGGACCTTGGAATTAAAGTCTCTTAAGGAGAGGCGCTCACCGTCTCGGGGATTTCTTGCTCCCTGGAGATGGAAAGATCCGTCTCGGACCTTGGAATTAAAGTCTCTTAAGGAGAGGCGCTCACCGGGCTGGAGGCTGGAAGATCCGTCTCGGGGATTTCTTGCTCCCAGAAGATGGAAAGATCCGTCTCGGACCTTGGAATTAAAGTCTCTTAAGGAGAGGCGCTCACCGGGCTGGAGGTGGAAAGATCCGTCTCGGACCTTGGATTAAAAGCCCCCTAGGTAGAGGCGCTGGAGCCTGAACCCCGTGGCCCTGCCCCAGTCCCAGCCGAGCTCGCGGGCGAGCTCCAGTTCCGGGCAGTCGCGCCGGAGCCTGCCTCCGCCCAGCTTTGACCAGCTGGCGCGAGACATTGAGGCTGCTTAAAAAAGATATAGGGGAGAGTTTATTTTGCACGGTTTTGCGCAAAATGCTATTCTTCCAGGCTGGACGTAAATGTCCACCCTAGAAGAATAGCTTTTGCACGATTTTGGGCTACAAAATGCTATTAGTCTAGGCCGTATATGAATATACACCCTCACGGTTTTTCGCTACAAAATGCTATTAGTCTAGGCCGTACATGAATGTACACCCTGGACTAATAGCATTTGCGCGGTTTTGCGCTGAAAAATGCTATTCTTCCAAGGGTCTATATTGATATAGAGCCTGGAGGAATAGCATTTTCCTTCGCCGTACGACTCAAAATGCGTGTATATAAGCAAGCATGGAGGTAGTCGCCGCCGGAGCCCAGGATGAGCTGATGCAGAGCCTGGACTACAAGCTGAAAACAAGCAACACCAGCTACGTGACGGCGCGGCACGACGTGCAGTACTTCCCGAGCTCGCTGAGCTCGTTCTCCCCCACAACCTCTCGGGTCTGCCGCATCCCGCTGACCAGCGGCACGTCCTTCATCGACCCCGAGTCGATCAAGATCGCCTTCCGCGGCAGGAACACGGACGGCACCAACCCGCTGGCCCCGGCCACGCCCAACCCCGCCTGCTTCGTCCAGCGCGTCCAGGTCTTCGCCAACGGCCAGCGCTGCGACGACATCAACTCCTACGGCCGCACCGTGGCCGTGCACGACCTGCTGAAGGGCAGAGAGTACAACCGCAACAAGGCCATGGAGGGTTTCGACGAAGTGAACGTCCCGCGCATCGCCCGCGCGGTGCACCAGGGCGGCTACGCGGACGTGCTGCTGCGCCCCACCATGGTGGGCATCCTGCGCTGCGGGAAGATGCTGCCGCCGCAGCTGAACCTGGTGATAGAAATTGAGTTTGCGGACGCCACAACTGCGCTGTGGTCCGAGAACGCCGGGGCGCACCCGGCCGGCGCCACGCTGAGCACCGACTTTGAGATCCAGAACGTCCGAGTTCTGGCCTCCCAGGTCGTCCTGGACCCTGCGCTGGTAGAGTCCTTCAACCGCGTGCTCCTCTCAGGAAGGTCCCTGGTGTTCAGCTACCCCACGGTGCACACGCAGCAGTCCAGCGTCCCGAACGGCGTGGCGGAGCACAACGTCACCGTGGCGCGCGCCTTCCACGAAACTCATTATAGTGGCGCGTTTGTTGGACTTTTCCCGGGAAAAAAAAAAAAAAAAACAACGACGCGGGCTCCAAGATCCACTTGCTGGCCAACCGGGGCAGGACGTGGCCCCCATCGGTGCGGCCAGGCAGGAGGACAGCCTCCTGGAGTCGAAGATGCAGCTGGGCAGCCTGCAGTACCCTCACAACCCCATGAAGGGAGCCTCGGAGCACTTCCACTTCCTCTCCGTCCTCGCGGGCACCTACGACGACACGGTGCGCACCATCGACATCGGCCGCGTGGGCTACCTGCGCCACAGCTTCATTGCCGGCTTTCCCACCGAGCGCGTGCCCAAGATGCCGCTGAGTGGCGTCAGCACCCGCTCGGGCGACCTTGCCCGGTTCACCTTCAAGGGCCTGGACGGCACGATGACGGACCTGTTCATCCACCTGGTGGCCTACCAGCTGGTGACGCTCTCCGGCACGGGCGTCTCTGTGCTGGACTAAAAAAAAGGCCCGGTGCCGCAGAGTGGCACCGTTTTTGAAGTTGAGGGGCACCGCCACAAAAACGGCAAAAAAAGGCCTCTTAGCCTTTTTTGGCGTTGAGTGACTGCGCCACAAAAATGACAAAAAAAGGCCCGCTGTCCTTCTTAGTCGTTTTTGACTACAGGTGGCAGCGCCCAAAAAACCAGCAAAACCACGGAAAAATGGAGTTGTTCCAGGCCCCTTGGAGGAAGCCACTTAGTCCGGAATGCTCAGCCGCTCCGCAAGCTCCTCCGTGGCCGCGCGCGCAATCTCCTCGCACAGCGCAGCAGGAACGCTGTAGAGCAGCTCGCGTGACTGGCTGACCCTCTCGTACTGCCCCTCCATCAGCCGCGGCCCCCGCTGCGCGGCCCGGAGGTGCCTGCCGTCCTGCCACGCCTCGCAGCGGCTGCCGGGCCTGCACAGGCCTCGCCTCGGCCTCCAGCGCATGTTGGTCCACAGTCGGGTCTGCTTCCTGTACAGAGTCCCGTACATGCAGTAGGTCACGTCCACCCAGGGCTGAGGCTCCATGAACGGCCGGGTCTTCAGCAGCCCGGTGGCCGGGTTCTCTATGACCCACATCAAGGGGTCAAAGTGCGCAATGATCTCAAGGGCGCTGAGCACCAGCGCGTCGCCCTCCAGGAGCCGCCGCGGGCGCGTCGTCAGCGCGCGGCTGTATTCCGTGCAGACGGGGCTGGCCCAAACCATGTCGAAGTGCCCCGGCGGGAACGTCGTGTAGTCCCAGCTTGTGGGCTCAAATTTCGACACGATGTCCAGGGAGACGACCTCCCAGCCCGCCGCCTCGAAGGCCCCAGCAGCTCGGAGCTCGTGAGGCGCCCACCTGGCGTAGGTCACTGCGTGGCTCGGCCGGGTGGCCCGCAGCAGCTCCTGGTTCTTCAGCCGCATGCCGTTGTCCAGCCTCACTCCGTCCGGCTCCACTTCCGCCACGGCCACAAAGACGCCCTTGGGTCTCTTTCCGCCGGCCCCAATGAGGCGCAGCCCCGGCCACACCCTCATGCTCTGCGGGCTGTTTTGGGGCGCAGTTTGGCTACACCCATTTTGGGTCTCACCCAAATCTATGTGGATGACTTGTGTCTCCAACTCTAAGAGCTTTGAGGCCTCCGGCGCCAGGGCCCGGTTCGCCGCTGCGTTGACGGCCATGCGCTTGCTGTGGCTGATGACCAGCGTGGAGTCCGGCCACCCGGGCTTGGAGGGGTAGAGCTCCTTCAGCCTCGCCTTGGCCTGCTCCAGCGTGGGGCACGCCTCCTCGCCGACCCGCAGCCACTTCACGAAGTCGAAGATGCCGGGTCGGAGCGCATGTTCTCCGTGAGCTCGTGCCTGTGCCCGCCGGCCAGGTCGCGGATCAGCTGGCTGTGCTCCAACGGCGCGCTGATGGGCCGCCCGGCCCAGAAGTCCAGCACGGCCGGCAACTGCCGGAAGTCTCCCAGCAGCAGGAACTTCACGTCGGCGTTCAGCCCCACGCAGGCCAGGTCCGCCCAGAGCGCCATGTCCAGCTGCGTGATCTCCTCCACCACCAGCCAGTCCAGCTTTTGCGCGCTGCCGCCGCGCACGTACCTGTGCACCCAGTGGTCGGCCGTCTGCGCCGCCAGCCCCAGGTTCTGCGCGGAGCAGTGCATCTTGGACACCAGGTGCACCGCCTCGCCCTGCTCTCGCAGCCTCGCCACAATCGTCCGGGCCAGGTGCGTCTTTCCGGCGCAGGGAGTTGCCCGCCAGGCAGTGGTTGACAGGGTCGTCCACCCCGTTCCACCTCCGTTGTTTGGGCCCAGCAACGGCTTCGTCTCTTCCACGCGGTAGACCGGCGTGCCGTCCGGGTGGCGCAGCGCCTCCAGCGCCCGCAGCCGCTCCGTGAAGCGAGCAGGCAGTCCGTCTTCACCTGCGCGAGGTAGCGCGGCGCGTCCAGGATGCGCCGGGCCTTGGCCACCATGCAGTGCTCAAAGCCCAGGACCGCGTCATGGATGGGGCGGTAGGTGCCGTTGCTCAGCAGCCTCCTGGCGTAGACGAAGTCCCACACCATGCCCCCCTCACCTCCGTGCTGCGCGCCCACAGGCCTATCATCGCGTTCACGCTGAGCTTGGCCATGTGCTCCTCGCCCTGCCACGCGGCGTCCATGCGCTCCAGCGCGCGCCGCAGCGTCGCCGCGCCCACGTGGCTCCGCGCGGAGATGCCCAACACAATGTGGTCCCAGCGGCAGACGCCCAGGTCCAGCATCGCGGCCAGCGAAACCTTCGGGTACCAGCCGGGCCCCACGTACGGCAACAGATTGAGGCAGGACTGCCTCGCGTCGCAGCAGCCCTCCACAAAGCCCAGGTCCGGCAGCGCGCCGTCCACGGGCTCAACGCCGTCCGCCGGGCACAGGATGGGCAGGGGGAAGGGGGCCTGACCCGCTGCGCCACCTGCTCCTCCGTGAGGTGGGCCGGGTGCCTCGTCATGGCCCCGCCCAGCTCGTTCACCGGCAGCCAGTCCCTGCGCTCGTAGCCCGCGCCGGCGTTCCGCCCGCTGCGCCGCCTGCCACGGATGATCACCGGCACGTGGACCAGGTACTCGTAGTACTTGTCGCGGAAGAAGCCCTTGCCCAGCTTGGTCAGCCGGTGCTCTCCGCCCTGCAGGGAGCGCACGAGCTTCTTCTGCCTGTTGCGCAGCAGGAGGGCCGCAGGCCCAGGTGGGAGTAGTAGTGTCGCGCGCGGGAGCAGCGCGTAGGCCCCCGGTCCGCGCCGCAAGTTCAGCACGACGGCTCCATCCGCCCCCGTGCGAGCCCGGGCGCCGCCGTCCGCGGCCTCCGTGATCTGCTGTCGTTGTCTCGCCCAACTTGCCATTCTTTTTTTACGGGGCCAGTTTTTTTTGCTCGGCCGCGCATTCTCCCCGGCCATACGTGCACGTATGGCCGGGGAGAATAGCTTTTTACACGGTTTTGCACATGCTCTGCCAGGAAGGGGGGCAGCTTCCGGGGTGCGTTCAAACGGGTTACGCCGTCAGAGCGTTTTCGCGGCGGGCGGGCTGGTGCCTGTAGGGTTTAAACACAGCTGGCTTTCAACAAGCCACTATTTGCTCGAGAAGCATTCACAAAGCTCTGCGATGGCGACTCTCTCCAAGTGCGAGCGCGAGGCGCGCGAGGCGGCAGCGAACCTGGTGCTGTCTACCGTCCTTCCGCACTCCGTGAGAATGGGGACTCGCGTGCTCGAGACCCTTGACGACATGCGGGAGATACTGTCCTACGACAGCATCGGCTGCAAGCAGGCTCTGCCCATCTTTGAAGAACTCGTCAACGCCGGCCAGGAGCCCGTGGGTGAAGACTACCCGCCGACGGAATTGGAGCATCGCCTGGTGGAGTGGTTGGATCGCCGCGCAGCCGCCCCGGACGCTCCGCCCGTGAAGCCTCAGTCTCCGCGCCAGCCCATTTACCTGAGCGTGAAGAGGAAGGCGAGCGACCAGCCGGAGAGCGAGCCGGAGAAGCCGGAGCCGGAGGTAACCACTTTCTTGCTGCCAAGGGCCGACGGGCCGTGAGAGGATTTCATGAGGAACAACGCCGCTCCCATCTTCCACAGCAGCAACCACGTTCTGGTTCCCTGTGAGTTCCGCCACACAGGCCCGGGTGTGTCCGAAGCAGGGCAAAGGTTGCGCTTGGATGGCGTGGCGCCTCGTGGGCCAAGCTCAGCCTCCTGACGTCGGCCACCACGTCATGCTTCGACCCGAAAGAGGGGCAAACTTGTGCCCCATCCTCCGGCGTCCCCACCTCTACAAGCTTGGCAAGGGGAAGCTTCACGATGTCGTGAAGCTGATGGCCAATTGCTTGGAGCAGAAGGGGACCATGCGGGCCATGAGTCGGGGCGACTACGACGGCCTTGTTGCAGCAAACGAACCTCCGGCGCCAGAGTTCTCTCCACGACGGGTTTTGAAGAACTACGGCGATATGACGACGTCCGAGTTCCAGAGCCATCTCATCAAGCTCGACACGACCTTCCGAGGCGACAAGGCCTTGAACACCGGCAAGCGCCCGCCGAACACTGAGGACGAGTTCGTGCACTTGCAGAGCAGGGCCGTCTTGCAGCTCCGCAAGCAACTCCAGGACGACCAGTTGCAAACGGAGAGCCTGCTGGTGTCGCGCCATCGCCAACTTCTGATGACCGACTTCGTCATCAACGAGAGCACCGTGAACTGCTGGTGGTACAACCCCGAGGTCCACCAGAAGCAGCCACTGGACTTTTTCGAGGCCTACGGGCGAGCTCGCGACGAGCGAAGGACCTTGATCTTCTACGGAGACAGTGGCAAGGGGAAAACTCCCCTGGCAAGTTGCCTGGCAGCCATGGTAGCCCGCGACGTGGGTCTGGACGAGTTCGTCATGGTGTCCAGCCCGGACATGCTGCGATCCGCGGTCGAGCGCAACCTCCTGCGCGACGAGAGGCCTTTGCTCCTGGACGAGCTTCAGATCAGCAGCAGCAACATCGGCGCCCAAGGCGGGGGAGTGGACACGCGGAAGCATCTCCTCGGTCTGTCGCCCGACTTGCCAGCCACCATCAAATGTCGCTACAACGACGTGAAGGTGCCTGCGGAGACGTTCAGGATCATCACGGTGCAGGACCTGGCGAAACTCCACCACAGCTTGGACGACATGGCAAAGATTCGCCCTCCGGACCTCATGCTCGAAGGGTTTGAGTGGCGCGCTCGCCCGCTTGACAAGGTCTTTGACGCGGACACGCGCGCGGTGCTGAAGCGCTGCATCCTCGTGGAAGTGACGGCGCAGTGTGTCAAGGACTCTGTGCGCGAGAAGCGAAAGTTCGGGTCCGACAAGGCGATCTCCATGGCGGAGAGTTTGAGGGCGTTGTACAACGGCCAGTAATTCGCGACACAGCCGGGGCCTGCCGCAGAAGCCCGACCGAACATTCCGTACAGATCGCGCGGGCCGTTGCCGCTCTGGCAGCGCACGTGCTGCACCCTTGCCGCACGCTCGTGAGGCCGCCTTGCCCAAAGACACACAGTTGGGCGACGCGCTGCAATATGACCCCCAACCCGCTGAACCTCCACTCTCCCCCAGCTCCATGCTATATGTGCTATATGTGTTATATGGCCCCCAACCCGCTGAACCTCCACTCTTGCCGGCTGAACCTCCACTCTCCCCCAGCTCCATGCTATATGTGCTATATGTGCTATATGGTATAGAAGCCTGTATACTATACACATAGCATCTCCAACATGTACCAAATATGCTTTGTATAGCACATATAGTACATTTTAAAGCGCGTACAGAATAATATAGCACATATAGCACATATAGTATGGAGCTGGGGAAGAGTGGAGGTTCAGCGGCTTGCCTTGTGAGAACCATATAGCACATATAGCAAGGACCTGGGGGACTGTGAGGGTTCGGCGGGTTGGCGTCCATATAGCACATATAGCACATATAGCATGGAGCTGGGGGAGAGTGGAGGTTCAGCGGGTTGGCGTCCATATAGCACATATAGCACATATAGCATGGAGCTGGGGGAGAGTGGAGGTTCAGCGGGTTGGCGTCCATATAGCACATATAGCACATATAGCATGGAGCTGGGGGGGAGTGGAGAGCCAAACCCAGGGACATTTGTGCGGTTTTGCGCCACGAAATGCTATTCTTACAGGGTGTACATGTATGTACAGCCTGGAGGAATAGCTTTTTTTGCACGGTTTTGCGCTGAAAAAATGCTATTCTTCCAGTGCCTATATCAATATAGACACTAGAAGAATAGCTTTAGCACGGTTTTGCGCAACAAAATGCTATTCCTCCAGTGCCTACATTTAAGTAGGCACTGGAGGAATAGCTTTTGCACGGTTTTTGCACGGTTTGCCCATGCCAGCCCCGCTCATTTGATTGGTTCGCCCAACCCGTTGGTTTCCCGAGGACCCCAAACCCAAGGAGCTGAGCAGGGTCCGGGAATTCCGACGGGCCTGGACACAGGGAGGCCGGGTCGTGCCTAAAAAAAATCATTTTCAAAGGAGGCTAGTCGAGGGTCCTGGGCCTCGGAGGCGCCAGGAAGTCGTCCAGCTGCCTCACAGCCGCCGGCCTGCCCCGTCTCGTCAGCCGGCCCGCCGCGTTGCCGCTGCCCTGCGGCGCCGGCAGCGCCAGCTTCAGCAGGGTCTCCTGGCCCTCCGTGCTGCGGACGGTCATGGAGTCCACGGCCCCCAGCTGCTGCACGTCGCCGTACTGAGGGTTGAAGCTCCTCGCCGCGTTCGTCGGCGCTCGGAAGGCGCCCGCGTCCTCCACCGCCTTCACGCGCCGGTCCGTGAGGTCCTTGTTGTGCTGGAACTTGTCGGCGTTGTCTTGGAGGACCCTGAACTCCGTGGCCGGCTGCTTCTCCACGTCCTTGGGCGCGCCGTGCACCGTCTCGTGGGGCCGCGCGTTGTAGGCCCCGGCCGCCCGCTCGAAGTGGTCGCTCCACTGCCCGCCCTTGCGCGCCACCCTCGTGGCCAGGTCCTTCTTCAGCGTCTGGATGCCCGGTCCACCACGGCAATGGCGTTGCGGTCCTCGGGCCGCTTCGTCCGGCGCACGGCTTCGGGCAGCTCCCGGTCCAGCGTGGCGAACTCGTTGCCCAGGTCTGTCGTGACCACAAAGTTCCCGTCGTCCCCCGTCAGCTCCCGCGCGGCGCGCTTGGTGGCGCGGCCCACCGTCTCGGCGGTCTTGTTCTGCAGAGGTTCCACGGCGGCCTCCCGGGTGAAGACGTCCATCACCACCAGGCCGTACTTCGTCTTCCCCCGCGTGTTCTGGCTGAAGTCGATGAGGTCGGCCTGCAGCCGGTCGTTCGGCCCCTCGGCGGCCGACTTGCCCAGCGCGCGCGGCCGGGGCGCCTGCACCTGCCGGCCCACGTCGGCCTTCAGCGCCTCGAAGGCCTTGGCCTGCGTCACGTCGAGGTCGCGCTGCCTCGCGAGTCGGTACAGCTTCCGCGGGTCCCTCACGTTGAAGTCGTCGGCCAGGTCCCTCAGCGCCTCCATTTTAAAAAAAACAGCTTTGTTGCCCAAAAAATGAACTTTGCGCAATGCCCTGAGCGGCAGCAAGGATGTATCGTTGGGGCCCCTCGCGGAGGAGGGCGTGGTTGTAGGCGAAGTCCCTGCTGGGGAGCCGCAGGCCCAGGGTGTGGAGTAGTAAGCTGCCTGGCCCGCTCGGGTCAGCTGCCCCGTCCGTGCGCGCGAGGAGCAGCGCGTAGGGGCCCCCCGGTCCGCGCCGCAGTTCAGCAAGACGGCTCCATCCGCCCCCGGTGCGACCCGGCCCGCCGTCCGCGCCTCCGTAATCTGTTGTCGTTGTCTCCTGTCTCCGCCTACTTGTCCATCACCCCAGGTCACGGGCCAGATTTTTTTGCTCGGCCGCGCATTCTCCCCGGCCATACGCGCACGTATGGCCGGGGAGAATAGCCTTTTACACGGCTTTTGTCTCCCGATTCCTATTCTCCGGGGCATCTGTGCAAGTTACAGCCGGGGAGAATAGCTTGTTTTGCATGGTTTTGCGCTGAAAAAATGCTATTAGTCTCGTCCGTATGTCTATATGCGGACGAGACTAATAGCTCGTTTTGCACGATTTTTTGCATGGCATGACATGAATTTTTGCTTGGTTTTGCATGGTTTTGCTTGATTGTGCTTGGCGCGTGGTGCACCCCCCAAACCCCCTGAAATTTTTTCATTCCCTGTCAGGCTGCCGTACGTGTGAGGTCATCCTGGCGAAGCAACTGCGGGGGGTGTGGCGCTGGGGGGGCGGGTGGGCAGTGCCGAGCAGGCACTTAGGAGTGCCGAGCAGGCACTGTAGGACGTGCCGAGCAGGCACAGTGCCGAACAGGCACTTGTAGGTAGATGTGCCGAGCAGGCACTTAGGTACTGGTTCGCCCAACGACCCTTAGTAGACCGCTCATGTGAGTCATCGTCTGGCCCCGGGTTTGGCTTAGTACTGGTCCGCCCAACCCGTTCAGGTTTGATACTGGTCCGCCCAACCCGCGCTCGATCCTGGTTCGCCCAACCTCGTTTTGATACTGGCTCGCCCAACTGGGCCTGTTTTTGTGTGTTTTTGCACGCTTTTGGGATTGCACCCTTTTGCACCCTGATTGCACCCTGATTGCACCCTTCAGCCGGTTGACTTTTTGCTAATTTTTCTGCTTGATTATGGGATCAGGTTTTTTTTCAAGTACTGGCTCGCCCAGCAGGCCCGGGGTTTTTGGCTTAGTACTGGTCTGCCCAACGGGTTAGTCAGACGAAGGGGGTCGGAGCTCGGAGTTTTTTTTGGGCCCTTATAGGAACCTATAGGAACCTATAGGAATCTTATAGGAATCTCATAGGAAACCCATAGGAAGGCCATAGGAAAAGAAGAAGAGGGCTTCCTACAAGTTTCCTATGAGTTTCCTATGGGTTTCCTATGAGTTTCCTATAAGATTCCTAAAGGTTCCTACAGGTTCCTATAAGGGGGGCCGCCGCCCAACCCGTTCAGGTTTGATACTGGCCCGCCCAACCTGCGCTCGGTGCTGGCTCGCCCAACTGGGCCCGATTTTGGCTTGGCAGGATGCCAGGCAGGTGCCGAGGCTTCGATGCCAGGCAGGTTTGCCGGGCCGTGGCCGTATGACCGTATGATCCGTATGATCCGTATGATTCGTATGACTCGGCGAGCCTGGCATTGAAGCCTCAGCCCGAGTCATACGGATCATACGGATCATACGGTCATACGGTCATACGAATCTCCCTGGGCCGGGGCGATGTTCAGCGGGTTGGGCCGGCGCCGGCGTCGACAAAATGTGAAGATTTTTGCAAGTTTTTTGGCGCTGCCATCCAACGCCGAAACTGGCTAAGAGTGGCAGCGGGCCTTTTTTGTTGAGTTTTTGACACCCAACGGGTTGGGCTTGGTTCACCCAACCCGCTGGGGCTTGATACTGGTTCGCCCAACCCGTTTTTGATACTGGTTCGCCCAACTCCGTTTTGATACTGGTTCGCCCAACTGGGCCCGAGATTCGTTTTTTTAAGTACTGGTTCGCCCAACGGGTCTGGAGGGGTTTCGGATTTTTTTTTAAGTACTGGTTCGCCCAACGGGTCTGTGGGAGTTTTTTTAAGTACTGGCTCGCCCAACGACCCTTGATACTGGCTCGCCCGGCAGGCCGGAGGCTTCGATGCCAGGCAGGTGCCGAGGCTTCGATGCCAGGCAGGTTACGTGGTTTGGCACTCCCGAAGCGCTGTGCCGTGACCGTATCACCGTATGATCCGTATGATCCGTATGATCCGTATGATTCGTATGACTCGGGCTGAGGCTTCAATGCCAGGCTTGCCGAGTCATACGAATCATACAAATCATACGGATCATACGGTCATACGGGTCATACGGATCTCCCTGGGCCGGGGCAATGTTCGGCTGGCTGGGGAAGAACGAAGTCCTCCGGAACTGGGCCGCTTTTGCGCACTTTTTCGACCCAAAAGCGAGCGGTGACGAAGCGGCGACGAACGGTGACAAGCTCGGCGGGATGGAATTTGCCTGCTTTTCCGGGAAGAAAACGGAATTCTGAGCACAGCAAGCGATTTCGACCGAAAACGAGCGAATCTGGAGGCTCAGGCACCACACTTGACGTCTGACACGAAAAAACGAACTTTTCGGAGTTGGCCGTTTTGAGCGCTTTTTGCACCAAAAACGGAGCGGTGACGAAGACCGGTGACATCGGAAAAACGTTCAGCTGGATGGAGAATTTGGCTGTTTTGCAGGGTTTTTGGACCCAAAAACGAAAATTAATAGGGTAGTATAAGCCCCCTTTCCTTACTACTTCAGCCATGGGTTCTTTCGGTCGTGCTGACCCTGCCAGGCTTGCACCTCGCCCAGCCGGGCCTGGAAGCCCTTGCACATTTTCAAAGCACGCTGGTAAGGTGCGAGTAGTCGAGGGTGACCATCTCTGTGCCGTCGCTCCACTGGGCGGTGCCCGTTCCTGCGAAGTCGTTCGAGGCGAAGCCCAGCCTCAGGTCCCCGTTCATGTTGACTGTTCACCGCCTCGTCTCGGACCCTCGGCTGGCTGGAGCTCGAAAAAGAAAGTTGGTGACTGTTCACTGCGACGAGGTGGTGAACAGTCACCAACCTTTTTTTTCGAGCTCCAGCCAGCCGAGGGTCGAGACGACGCAGTGAACAGTCACCAACTTTCTTTTTCGAGCGCCAGCCGAGGGTCCGAGACGAGTCACCAACCTTTTTTTTGCTCAGCCAGTCGAGGGTCGAGACAAGGTGGTGAACAGTCACCAACTTTTTCTCCGAGCTCCAACCAGCCAAGGGTCGAGACGACGAAGTGAACAGTCACCAATTTTTTTTCGAGCTCCAGCCAGCCGAGGGTCCGAGACAAGGTGGTGAACAGTCACCAACTTTTTCTTCCAGTGAGCCGAGGGTCCGAGACAAGGTGGTGAACAGTCACCAGCCTTTTTTTCGCTCTCCAGCCAGCCGATGGTTGAGACGAGGTGGTGGACAGTCACCAACTTTTTTTCGAGCTATAGCCAGCCGAGGGTCGAGGAACAATCACCAAGTTTTTTGGGCTCCCCCAAGACGACGAAGTGAACAGTCACCAACTTTTTGAACAGTCACCAGGTTGTTTTCCAGCTCCAGCCAGCGACGACGAAGTGAGCAGTCACCAACTTTTTTTTTGCTCTCCAGCCAGCCAAGGGTCCGAGATGAGGTTGTGAACAGTCACCAACTTTTTTTTCGAGCTCCGACCCTCGGCTGGCTGGAGCTCGAAAAAAAACAGTTGGTGACTGCTCACTTCGTCGTCTCGGAATCTCGGCTGGCTGGAGAGCCAACAAGAACTTGATTTCGTCGTCTCGACCCTTGGCTGGCTGGAGCTCGAAAAAAGAGTTGGTGACTGTCCACCACGTTGTCTCGACCCTCGGAGCAAAAAAATACTTGGTGACTGTTCACTTCGTCGTTTATCTCTCATCTACATTGGAGCTGCTGGCTGCCCGCATTGCTGCCTCTCTCTTTAGAGGCTACTTCTGAAATGGATTCTATTGCACCTGGGAGGCCCGCTCGTCCGTCCAGGAAACGACCTCGTCACGCCTGCGCGCAGCGTTTTAGGTTTCGAATCCTTCGCAGGACGAGGTGGTTTCCTGGACGGACGAGTGTCAGGAGCCTCCCAGGTGCAATTCGGAAATAGCCTCTAAAGAGAGAGCTTGGCCTTGTGCACGATCCTCGGCTGGCTGGAGCTCGAAAAAAGACTTGGTGACTGTCCACTTCGTCGTGGCTGGAGCTCGAAAAAAAAGTTGGTGACTGTTCACCACCTCGTCTCGGACCCTCGGCTGGCTGGAGAGCCCAAAAATAAGTTGGTGGCTGTTCACCACCTTGTCTCGGACCATTCGAACCCTGCCGCAAAAAGAGACAACTGAGCTACTGGACCTTTGGGGTGTTATGACAGCCAGCCGAGCTTGTCATTGTTTCTACATG